>CM057140.1:14861058-15278787 GCA_029964075.1 Patiria pectinifera | reverse complement strand
CCCAGCGGACTTTATAGCCCAGGAGAATTCCGTTAGTTTCCATGACGGCTTCCCATCGGAACACTGCACTGTAGTTACTTGTGCCTGTGTAGATGTCCTTGTTTTCTGTCAGAAAGGCCCGTGGATTCTGTGGAATGGTTGGGACTACAAACAAAATTTCAAGAACAAAAGAAAAGAAAATATCATGAATTAGCATGAACGTAACTTCCTTTTCACAAATAGGTATCTACATTATACACTCGTATCATTCAACAGTCTTGAAAAAAAAACATACAAACCCCAACTGAAATTAGGCACGTAAAAAGCCCAACATTTGACAGTGATCTCAAATCACCAACTGACATCACACAGGTAACCATAATACTCATATTCAGGGGCCACATTATTGCACAAGCTAAAATAGTTAATACACCTCACGTGACAAGCTCTCAACCAATATAAATTGTCAGAGAGTCTTTATGAATATTCATGATCACCTGACATGGGAGATCTCCTGGTGACAGTGACTGGTTCCACTGATCCCCAGTAGGTGTACGGTTGTATGGATATGGACAGAGGTTGAAAAGGATCCACACCGATCATGTTATAAACTGCAGCCTGAAAATAAAAACACAAAATAGACAAATTCAATTCTCTATTGCTCTGCTCGCTCTTTGCAAAATTTGCAAAATAAAGCCAGAATTTTCTTGAGAATTGTGAACCATTTACCACAACATATTTCCAAGTAAAACTGTAAAATAAGTTCAAGGTTGATACCAGCAATCTCATCAGACAAACCTAAGGGAGCAGTCCTCCCAGCTGACTGCAAACAAAAGGAAAATACTCTCAACGCTGAAAAATAGTATACTTTTCTCCAAAACCTGCCACGTTGAAAATAAAAGTCATTTGAACTTCCCCCACCCTGACAGACAAATTTCGGAATTCTTAACTTGTCTAGAGCCACCATTTCATATCCTCCCCCCCCCCTCTTCTGAAAGAAAGTGCTGATGAGACTGCTGGTTAAAACTCAGCAGTACAACAGAATCCCTACCTGCACAACTTCTGTAGCCACAGAATTTCCGACCATCACACTGACGTCATAAAACACACTCCCATAATTCACCTCGGTGCTAGCGCGCCATGTGATGTCAAAGTTATGCCATGGTCCTGTAATCTGGATGGATTCAGCAGGAATAACAGACGGAATCACCGTGGGAACAGAAGAAAAACCATCTGGAGCACAACAAAAAGATAAAAAAGTGAGGTACATGTACTAATGTATTATAACTGAAAACTGCACTATGGAGGTCATCTTTTGGAAAGGAAATTAAAAAAATTCGGAAAGATGTAAAAACAAATCCACTAAACAAAGCTGTTTCATTTTTTTTGCAATTGATGAAGGTTGATATATTTTGAAAACAAAAACGACAAGGCCATTTCAATGTTTATTTATTACTATTTTTAGAGGGGTTGGTTTACCTGGTAGGGGATGGAGTGTGCTCTGTATTACGCTGAGGGTTGTGGCACCCTGTCCGTCAGGGAGTGTGGCTAGGCTACTACCCTCCACACTGCCAATAATGATCTCATCTTGCTCGTTGATCCAGAACAATTTCTGGCTGTAGAAACTCAGGGCTACTCTCCTGTTACCAAAAAAAGTGATCTACAAATCAAGGACTGTGACCAAGTTGTACATTATCCAAATCTTGTTGCACTCATTTTAGACGTCACTGATGACAACTCATCAATTTCAATGTAGCAATTTACAAAAGCAAATTGTGAACGTTGCAAGGGCCTCATGTTTTCATCTTGGAGACCTGAGTAAGATTCCCTTGGGATTGTTAAATGAAATCTAAGAACATTTGATTACATTCATACTTACTCTATATTTGATGGTACGACGTTAACTTCTTCTTTACTTGATGCTGGGTCCCCCATGCTATTAACAGAATACCAACCACAACAAAAACAGAAATAACACAAATTTACAAAATCATGCACCACCAAAATGCAATAAGTTGCATCCCAACACAAAACACAAAATAAAGTTTTTGAAAACCCAGGCTCTTTTAACAGACAGAAATGTAACAAAAATGTAACAAAAAAGGAATAGAGTATTGCATGCAATGAAAACTAAAGACTTCAAATTCAACCAATCCGAGTGCATGTTACAAAATCTACAATCAGGTAACAACTGGGATTACCGAAAACAGCTTCTTAAAAACATTCTTATTGGTGGAGTGAATCACTCTAAATTGATTCACGGTAAACACTTTTTAAAGTCAGCTGTTCAAGGTGACAGTTGTTTCTGTTTTTACTGAAAATGAAACAGTCAAGCTGTTACTTGAGAATTCCTGTTGCATCTTCCTTCACCAATAATTCCACTTTGAAATTAAACCTTTAGCCTTTTAACCTTTAACCTTACCCAGTTCCAGCTAGCCGTGCTCTGTATAGCTTCAATGACTGCACACTATCCTCATTGGCCAATGAGAACCAGTACACGAAGCCGTCAGTGAGGTCAAGGGTCACGCCAGCAATGAGGTCATCAGACAGCCCGCTGATTCGCTCGTAGTCAAAGCGTCCTTCGCCGTTGAAGCGCGAACACTCGACAGTCTTAGTTGTAGTCCAGTACATGTAAGCATTCACTGAATCAATCGCAAGATCCTAGAACAAAAAGTGAGATTTCGGTTGAAAAAAATTCAGCAAAACAAAACAAAACCACAAACAGTAAAGGTTAATAAAAATTGAAAACAGTTTCTATGGTAACTGAAATACATCTTGCCTGTTGGTTACTGTTTCCACGGTACAGTTTTCCAGTGAACCAATCAACAGCCAGTGCTTCAGTGTATGATGTGAACGGCAACTCTGTCACAATCATTCCTGGGTTGGTCAGATTGACCTTGAAGACGGCTCCCGTATTATCACACCAATACAAGGTGTCTGCGTCCCATGCAAAGTCTGAACAGGAAAGAGGGATATAGGATATTTTTCAATTGCTATGTCTCGTCACATTTATAGTACACGACACAAAATAGACTACTTTCATATGATACAAAAATGTTTCAACACCAACTGCATGTACTTAATCACCTCTTATTCCACTCCTGTTAGCCATATCTGCCAATCCAGTGCCATCCAAATTGATTCTCTTAATTGCGTCACTTGATGCAAAGACGAGAAATGGCTCTTCAGCAACTTGGGGAAAAAAAAGAAGAAATGGTTAATCATCTCCTTATGATGAGGAATTTAAAAGTGAAACAGTTTACCAGAGAAGCATTTATTTGTTGGTAAGCATGATATGAATCCAGATGCCAAACATCTGTCACAGTTACTACACCCAGCCAAAATATTGAAATATATGGCTAGTGTTCCTTGCATTATATTTGTTGGTTACATAAAATACAAGACTACACTTGCCCAGTCATTAAGTCTCAATTCAGGACATTAATTATACTCAGTGACTCAGTCCATCAGTCGGTCATCAGTGACTCTGTCAGTCAGTCAGTCAGTCAGGGAGTCAGTCGGGTGGGGGGGGGGAGGGTCAGTCAGGAGTCAGTCAGTCTGTAAGTCAGTCTGTCAGTCCGAGGACAGTGGGCTGGTCCTTGAGATCCAGTCAAAATGTCAGCAGACTACCTTGTTTGAGTGTGGTTCCCACAAAGCTCTCTGACCATGGTCCTCTAGCCGTCTGTGAGTAGCCACGCACCCTGATGCTGTACTTAGTTTGTGATGTCAGATTGACCAGACGAGCGGTCAGGTCTTGGATGGAATCAAGGATGACGACATCTGATGATGTCACATCGGTCAGTTCAATCTCGTATGTCCATTCCTGCCAGGCTCCCTGACCTATGAAGTAGAGAAAAAAATTCACTCATTAACTTTACAAAGCGAAAGTGTGGGCAATCCCGATATAAATGAATTAGATACCTTTTTTACATATTGCATTCCGTCCTTCAGTTTGATTGAACACGCTACACGCATTTTTCGCATTGCAGCCATCTTGAGGTGCGTGCTCGTGTTCCACAAGGATACGACTGATTAGACTTCTTGTGCATTCAGTGTTACTGAATTACAATAACAAAAATACCTACAAGATGACAGCTGAATGCAAGCTTTCAATGGTGGGAGTCGAACCCACAACCTCCTGCTTACTTGTGCAGATGTCTTAACCACTCAACCACCGAGCGTGCCGGAGTCAGATCAGACATAACAGCAGACGCTGTAATCAGCAACTGCAAGAACATATCTTATTTCTTAATTGACCAACCTGTGCTTTCAAGATCAGTTGGTCTGACCCAGGAGACCTGTGCCGTGGTGTCTGAGAACAAAACCTGTAGCTTGGTGGGTGGAGTCACAGGTGCTGGGACCGGTTGGTAATACGGATGATAAACATCCAATCCGTGATAAGCCTCGGCGCATTCAAAGTCAATATGTTCTGTAATCGTGCCAGATTTCCCTTCAAAGTACATGAATGCTGCATTGTAAGGCTCTCCACCTAGCAGGCCACAAGTTCTTATTTCACTGTCGTATCGCGTCCACACAAACAGGTTGTTGAAGTACGCGAGGCTAGACATGTTGGTGAAATATTCCCGGGCATGTCCATCGTCGACTCGTAGCGTGTCTCGCTCCGTTCCATCAAGGAAAGAACCAACGATTGAATCACTGCTAGCATTGGGGAATATGACCTGATAACCGGTTGGGTCTATCAGGAAAGTCTCCACGTTTTCTAGTTGGACAATCAACTGTTTCTGTCCATTCGTGTTGTTTCCAAGGTGAGCCAAGTCAAGTCGGTAGATGCCCTTCGAAGGACCAAACTCCGACCAGTAAATAAATCTAGACGAATAAACCAATAAACAAACATTTCACTCTTACACTGCAGCCATGTTAACAGACCAACCATTTTGATTTGCAGTATATCAAGAAAGTTAACAAAATGAGAGTGACGCAACATCAGTTTTTACTGCTTTGAGAGAAAAAAGTCTCTTTGATTAAGCACATACATTTATGGAAATTAAAGTATCTTTTTGGCATTCCAATAATTGTTTTACCCAACATTTTTATTCTTCTGAGAGATCAACTCACAAAAACCCAAACTTTTCCAAATATTTTTCAATAATTATTTTTTCAATAGGAATTTCAAGGTATGAGAAGAACGTTCCTCAGGGACAACAAAGATCCAGAGAATGACCCAGTAATTCTCACCCATTGTAGGGGTCAACATGCAGCTCAGTTGGTGTTGAGTCCAGACCATTAATCACGACTTCGGCTGCCTGACTGCATGTAAGATCACATCGCAATATCTGACAAAGAAATGACAGTTGACTCAGTAATTCCACGATGGTAATATGTTACTTTGGTAATTCTACGACAGAAAACACCAAAATGCAGTATTCACTCAATAAGTTCCACGCTCTTTTAAAAAAACCGAATGAAAACAGATTAAAATGCCTCTTAATTAGGGATGGTAAATGGCTGAACTTTTGAGACAAGGGACCCTCACAACAACAAACAAGCTCTAAAACTATTATTTCAAGGATTTTGCAAAACCAGAATGTGTCTGATGTGATGATCGACGCAATGCCATCTTTTGAAAATAAAACAAATAATGCCATACCTGGTTTTCCTGTGCAAAGTACAAATGATCAAACAGCCAATCCACTGTCAGTAAGGTCGCGACCTTTGTGCTGTTGTAGATGACCTCAGATGGACTATTATAAGTATCCAGGTTAGATACATTCACTGGGCGGCGATGGATGGCCCCAGAGGAATCTGTGAGATACAGCAGTTTCTTCCAATAATGAACTGCAACGTCTGCAACAATATTAACAACAATTATTTTCATGAGAAACAGTTCTAAGTACTAAACTGTTTTTCAATGAATTTACGTCAATGTAGTTGAAAGGTCTTCCTCCTCTATCAGGGCATGGGAGTCTCTAACGTATTTCTAGTACATCAGATATAATTTGGTCCACAACATGATAGCAGTGGCCAGCAAAGCGTTCTCTTTGTTGAGCAATATGAGCAGAGATAGGTGGAAGAAGCCTGGTGTATGTACCATCAAGGCGATCTTAGAGCTCTTTTTCATGGTCCAGGTTTCAGGTGCGTTTAGTCACCTATACTACTTGCTTTCACATGAACCTTGTAATAAAAATCTTAATTTTGAGAATTGCAATTGCAGTTGAGGATTTTAGATAACTTGGGTTGATTCCTATCGAAAATGTTTCAAGAACTAGGGTTAAAAAATAGGACAGACGTCCTTTCATGCACATACCTGCAATAGTGGTATTTTCAATATCAGCAACATGTACGTCTTGTGGAAATTCCACTCCCAACTTGTCAAAAGGAGCAAACGACACATATGATGCCCGACTATCTGTTGAAAAAAATACAGCTGAAACACCAACGACCAAGTAGGGCTGAATGCTAGTATCTGCCGGGAAGGAAACAAAAACAAACAGAGACGAATACTGAATGATCATATTTCAAATAAAACAGCATAGTAAATAACAACCTGCAGTGATTTCTATTATTATCTAAAAGATCACATAAGTATTATCCAATTGTGCCTCTACCTGAGTTTTGGCCCTTTAATTTAAAAGGAGATTAAGAAGACAAAAATGTCCAATTTGTATCCCGACTCTCCCCGACCCCCCCCAGCCCAAGATTTACACATACCATTCAATGGTGGTTGAGTCGTCATAGTTTGTCTAGCTTCCGGACTCGCCCCATCGGCATTTCTAGCAGTCACTGTTACATTGTAGACTGTCCCAGGCTCCAGTCTAACAAACGTGTGCGTGTTTATCACTGTGACTGTCATCTGCGTGCCAATGTTGTTCTGTATCCTTACTGTGTACTGAATTATGGGTCCACTGGGGAAATTGGGTCGTTTCCAGGATACAGAAACGGTCGACGGACTCGGTGACACAAGACTGGTAATGATGGGTGCAGATAATGGAGCTAAAAGACACAACAACAATATGACACTCATTAAAAACCTGTCACAAATTTAAGTTTATGCAGTAGAAGAAACATATACAGGTGTAAATTTCAACTTTCTGATCTTTTACCAGATGATTGTTTGTTCAGTGTTTTTCTTCCTGTTTTGAAGCCATTTATTGAAAGTGGATGTTAGCCTTAATTAATACATCAAACTTTGAAAACATCTATGCAATCTAAACCCTTCAGTAGGTGAACAGAGTGTGCAACCATTGGCTATGAGTCTGATACACAAACCTACGTCCATATGGATCTGTGGTGACTTCTACGCTGGCAGGGGAAGACTGAAAATGTCTTAGTGTGATGACCCACTGTATGCGGAACTTGTAGGAAACAAACGGATGAAGTCCTGTCACAGAGGCTTGGAGGACTGAGACAGGCTGAGGACGGAGAGGAAAAAAATAGTAATTTCAAAATTGCGTTTCCCGAACTCTTCAACACATATGAAAAAAAAAATTGACTTTTAAGGTTTTTCCTAGCCAAAAATCTCCCCTTTTCCTTTTTATTGACGCAAACATGCAACCCTCTGAAAAAAGTTTTTGTTTTGTGTGTTAACAGATCAGCTTTGCGAGCAGACTGGCTCCCAGTCCGTACATTATCGATACTGATTGTGAGGCCGGAACCAGCCAACCCTGCGAGAATAGAATTATTGTCTGGCAGCCAATCATTCAAAACTGTAAATTAATAATTCAATAACTTAACATCGGCCGCAGCTTCATTAATGAGATATCTATGAGATAATTCCTCACTTGTCTGTGATAAGATGTCCATCTGCTGCCCTCTATGTCCACAT
The DNA here is from genome assembly GCA_029964075.1 of Patiria pectinifera. Taxonomy (NCBI): domain Eukaryota; kingdom Metazoa; phylum Echinodermata; class Asteroidea; order Valvatida; family Asterinidae; genus Patiria; species Patiria pectinifera. The sequence goes on along the minus strand of CM057140.1, from coordinate 15,271,025 downwards.
AACGCCATTGTAATCTATACGTCACTGCTTCATGGTTTGCAGCTGCCCATCCGATATCAACGCTGTCGTTTGTAATACTCGCCATCGATAAAACATAAGGTGCAGAAATATTTCCAAGTTGGGCTGGAATAGAACAAAACAAATTCAACACACTGCACTTCTCTTTCTGTACATTCTTTGTACAATTCCAAAATTGGAACAATCAATCTCCATGTAAAGTGATTGCTACAGGCATTACTTGGGCGACCAGCTGATTGTCAATTCAGACTACTGAAGGTCATTTCATGACCTTTTAAGGAATCTCTATGGTTTATGCGAATGCAAATTTGAATATTCATGAGTCCAGATCTGATGTCATCATTAGCCAAAAAATCCCAGACCATTTCCAACAATTCTATGAGGTATCACCAACTTTGTATGCTCAAAAGTTATTGTTTTACCTCTGACAACAGCAGCATATTCATCTTCAGCGTACAGACACCCAGAACCACAATATTGCACCTGAAACATGGAACAAAACATTATGAACAAAAGTAATCAGCCTCTATTTACAAAAGAAACCTTTGCATATATACAGCATCTGCAGTATCAGCAGATACATGAACTCAGAACCCCCCCCAAAAAAAATAACAAGTAAGTGCTTCAGTAGGCCCCTACCTTTAGTTTTTTTTATAAAAATATTTAAGTTTCAAGAATTACAAGCATTAAACTTTCACACACAAAAATCACAATTTTCACATTTCTGAAGAAATGAAAGCATATGTATTACCTGACTTGGTAGTGAGAACGTAGAATTCTGCAAACAGAAGATAAATAGAAGACATAAAGTGAAAAAATTTCTCACGATATTGAAGTTGAGTAAATGTTCACTTGCACAATTGTTGGGAACATTCATCCAATATAAGACACAATAGTTCTGTATTAAACACAAAGCAAATCAACTACTTACACATTGTTGCGTACACGCATCAGCTGTTGTATTGTCCCAGTAATGGCAGCCTGCTCTACACTGTTAAAACAAAGACATGACATGTTTCCTAAAATCGTTGATTTGATCAAGGGATATAAAACATATATCTGATAAGTTTAACCACACTGCAGGAGTACGTTCTCTTTATTTTGTGCTTTGGTTTAGACACGCTATATTCACATCAAGTTTTATTTCAAAATTTACCTGAATGTCTTCCTGTTCAATGCTTTAGATTTTGAGCGGGGAGTAATACTAAGTTATACATTTCCTTCAAAGGAAAACTCAGTCTTAACAAAAATCACAAAGTTCTCGTTGTCAAAAATAAAGATTAAACAAGTTTGTAGAATTCCTTTAGCTTTATCAGATGCATGTATCGGCTTTGGTTTCGCTCATAAGTGCTTTAAGGGAGATTAAATATATCCCATTAATTGAGCAATGCATATTGCAAGGCTGCTGTCATTTCATTGACAAAGAACATGCCCAAAGAAATTTTTGGGGTGGGGTGTTAAAGTTTAAATTGTTATTTCAAGCAACTTACGGAACTGATTTTGCATGTGTCATTGCAGACTAGTGTCTCAGTCCCACTTGCAGCATTCTGTGGTGACAAAAACAAACAATTTTCAAATTAAAGTTACATTGTAGATGAGTATGTGAGTAAAATTGTGAGAATTTTGGCAACGAATGTACATAACTTACACAGAGGCTAAGAATGTTTCTTTTCTTTTCAATCCCCCTCCCAACTATTTTTAAGAGTAGGAGAGCTGTACTGAATGTACAAAGTAGCTGTGAGGTGACATTCCTTGCTCTATGCTTATTCCATTCCCACTGACCTTCAAAAAGTAACTTTTGCAATCAAATACCAGACCACTCTAGAGTAGACATGTACGTGTACCACCATAAATCAACTTGACTTTTTAATATGACCTAAATATCAAAATCAAACATTTGGCAACACCAATCCTTATTAAAATACATGTAGGCCCCTACTAGCAAATTCCAAAACTGAACAAAAATATCAGTTTACAATAAAAGGCCAAGGCTGAGAGACTCCTTTTCACCCTGGGGTGGGGGCGGCTTTGGAAGTCAGCATTCCATTGTGTGGACTGTTTATCTGTGGGTGATTACAAGCAAGTCTGACTGTGGTAAACCACAAAACCACTCGATCAAAGACAAGTGGTTTCTGTCATGCAGGTGGAATGTTCTGCCTCAAGAATTCAGCTTGACACCATCCATACCACTACATTATAACCCCTGCTTGGCCTTTATGACCACATACAATTCTTTTGCTACTCAATTCTGTAATATTTACTCTACGAAAAATACTTTAGTCATGGATGCAAGTTTTGAAGTCATACTTAGTCATGTTTTATTAATTAATTACAAAAGTTTCTACAGGTGTACAATTTTATCTGATCTAAGTTATGTGAGCATTCCAACCCCATCCCCCAACTCTACACCTCTGAAACACCTGTTTCATAATTCTGCACACCTACTGAAATTCATACTGAATCCCCCACAACACAGGCATGTAAATGGTTTAAATTTATGACCACAATGATTGAACTTTCTTGTTAACCCTGACAGTAGGGGAACTGCTGGCCTTGGGTGTATATCATTGGAAGTCAATTACTTCCTGTAGTGTTTGGTTTTGATGAGTGCACTGACTATCCAACAAGCTCTCAACAGGTGTGACTCTAAAAAGCATAGTACTTTTTTATAATTACTCGGTGGAACAATTAAAAAAAAGTATTATTATTACCAATGTTCCCCAGATTTGCTGTAGATATAAGTATGCATACATCTAGTTTTCTTTTTCACTACATGTACTTCATTCCTCCATGAACACAAAGATACTATTTTCCCCTCTCAAACTCCTGAATACCATACTCTTTCGGTATTCATTTAAATATGGGGTTAAGTGCATGTATGGGGTATGGTTTGTGTGTATCATTTGTACACTTTGTTGACAATAATCCCAACTTGTCATGCATGACTGGCAAGTCAAAAAATTCACAAAAATGTCCCTTCGGTATTTGTACATTTCTTTATGTATTGTATACACCTACACATATTCCAACTGGTGCAGAGGCTGCACTTTGTGTGGGCTGTAGAAAATATTATCATTATGGACTGTCGACCTTGCAAAATACATGTACCTACTTACAACAAAAAAACAAAAAAAGGAAAAGCAGACATACATGTATCTAGAATTTTGCCATGTACCAATACCAACACAATTTGCCACCGTGCATAATAACACGTTCATGTGTAGTCAAAGACGTCCATTTCATCCATTTGTAGTTCAAACAGTTATTAAATTGACAGCGTCCAAATAAACATGATGAATCTGTGTACACAACAAGGCAATCAAATCTTTATCTTTTCTCCAAATACTTCACAGCCATGAGACATCTATTGAATATTTCAAGCATTTTATCAACGTCCTGTTTGGTGAACTTTGTTCATACACGAATTGGAAGTGGTTCCTAAAGAATCAGAGCACATTGTAAAGTACACGTTTTTAATTAAAAGCTCAAAGGGTAACCAATCAGCCTTGAAGTTACAGGATTCCTGTAAAAGTTTTGTTTATTTACATGTACATGTACCTGTACAGTAATGCGTACATGTGTTCACACCTACACTGGAAGAGGGTGTAACAGTTGTTATGAGTCATCGAAATCTATTTTTTTTTAAAATAAGGTGGGCTAGGTATTTGACAACTTTGAACTTGTTCTTGTTCCACCATCATTTGCCTCTGAAGGAGGCCTTGCCAAGGCTGAAATATCAGGCTATTTTAATTTGTTGATTTGTGTATTTCACGTCAATCCAGTCAGTTAGCAGTTTGCAGCAGTTTAATTCATTTTTAATTTTGAATTGACAGAAATAATGTAGGAAAAACTGGGTCTGCAAAAAGAAAATCAGGCAAAAAAATGAAGGAGAAAAAAAGAAAGGAAATTCTATAAATTGATGAACTTGTGTTATTGTCAATATCAATAACCCATATCTGTAATGGTAGTTGCGCAATATCATTATTGTTCATATTCCTACTGCAGTTAATTTTTTTTTTTAAACCTTACATAAGTTTGTATGACTTAGATTTTGTGAAATCACATAAACCATATGCCCATGCTTTAATTCCAAAGAAATACTATTCCACTTGTTAAAAGAAAAAATACAATGCACAATCTCAATGTGCATTGCAACATATTTCTCAAGTTTCACACTTCCTCAACAAATCTTTGTGAACAGAATAAATCTTTTCCATGCCGGAACAGATCAAAATTAGGAAAAGTCCTCTTGCATTACAACAAACGGCAGAGTGCAGTTGGAAGATAAGTGTCCAGTATCAATGGGTACACATCCATCCATCCATTCATCTCTCATATTATAATATATTTCAGTTGCCCTCGGACGCCTGCTGTTTTGGGCAAGCTAGTTAGACCACAGAGCAAGGAAACAGATCTGGCTAGACCAACTAAAGACCAGCTTTGTCTCTAGCCTTCAAGGAACCTTCAAGACATGCTTTTGGGCATGAATACTACACCAAGACTACACTGAAAACTTCTAATGGCACCTAATGGATGTAAGAAAATCCCCTTGCAGCTCGTCAAGAGGTATCACTATTTCCTGCGACACTAACAGCCAAAGTGCAATATTTCACAAGGCAGGCTCAGGTTTCCTAGAACAGGAATGATACAAATAGTAGCTCATAGGATCCCCAAACTGTGCAACTAACATTCATATTGCAAGTTTTTGCAACACTGATGTCGAGTTGTACCGGTACATTGCTTTGGCATACATGTACTAAAAACTTTATTTGGAAATTGGGAAATATTAATTATGTAAACTTTTCAAACTTCAAAGCTAAATGTAAATCCAAACATTCTCCACTGTTACACAGTCCCACAGCTAATTTATGTTACTTTATTTTATCAAATCATCATATCTAATTAGATGAAAAATACCCAAATCTTTTTTGTCACTGTCAGATACATGTAACAAAATATACTGTATCTTTAAGACGTACAATGTGTAATCACTGTCAGATATCACAAGTTCGAATTCTTCCGGTCTGAAAAATGTGATACAATAACTTTCTCTAACATAAGCAATTAGTCACTGCTTCACATTTTTTATGTTTCACCAGATTGTTTCACCGGATACATGTTTATTATCGGCTAACATTATTACACCACATCATTCATCATAAAATGCGTTCATCATACACAGCCTGACATGTCTGCCTTAATAGAACTTGTAAATATTCCAGATTCCAGACTCTCAAAGGTCACCAGGGGTTGCGAAAGGTCATGAAGGTCACACCCCATTATCCACCTACATGATTGTCACTTTGGATTATATTGCGCTCTGGTCAGTAGGATGCCAAGTATGGAATGCTAGCACTATCTATAAATATATTTGTCATTTTGGCTGCAAACAAGATGATAATTACTGTATAGTACATATTCTTTTTATAGCAAAACAAAACAAAATCTTAAAGGATGGATTGCAGAAGTCTAGCGGAAATTTGTGGTTTTCGCATCTAGCACGAAAAATCAAACTACATTCTTTAAAAACACTGTGATTTGTAATACTTGACATTTATAACACTCCAATCCTAATTTATAGGTGAAAAGAAAACGCAATGAGACTATACACCAAGTGCATAGCTGCCAACTTTTCAAAATCCCAATTAGTAATCAACCCGCGCGGTCATTTTCAACTTCTCGTTTTATCAAAAGCTTTACCAACATCGAGTACAGGTACATGGTTTACATGTACACATACATGTGCATACCCTTCTTGTTGTGAATAATAAAATAAAAAGATAATTAAAAAAAAAAAAAAAAATTAAATTAATTTTTTTTTTTTTTTAATTAATTTTGTTTAAATGTCTATATTTGTTTGTTGAAGTCAAATAAATAATAACAACAATAACATGTGCGCATATGTTTTTTGAGATGCATGCTATCGATGTGGAGTTTCGAGTTCGTTTCAATCATGTTTTTACACACAATGATTTAGGGCCACCGTATGCAATAGAAATATCCCGCCAACATACCTTGCAAACGCATGCTAATTTATCTTTTCTGGACGTTGTGACAAACTCAAACTCTATTACCAATTATTCCAACCATACTCTTATTAAATTCCATGATTAAAATCTCGCACTGATGGGTCTCATCCCTGCAATAAGCGACTAAATGTGCTCACGATCGTCACTGAAAAGTACTCACATACAGTACACGTTATACACACAACCACACATCCACGAGATGCACACAAATGACACACCATTGAAAAATATTTTTAGTCTGGTCCTCAAGTACTCCACTGCGCACAATGCATTGATGTCTATCAGGTGCTTGACTGCATTCTTATTAGACTTGTCACCAGTCCATCCATTATCGCGACATTTCGCCAGAAGTTTTCGGTCAAAAACGATACTTTACAAGTATTTTTTTTTCGTTAGGTAGAAAATGGGAAATTCGTAATGTTTTAGTGGCAAATCGTATTTTCGTAATTTAACAAACAATTCGTAATAATTACGAAAAAATCGTACTAGTTGGCAGCTATGCAAGTGTAACATAATCTCACCCAGGGAGTGCACCTCAAATATCTTCCTGAGCATAAATGGTTTCAAAACAATTAATTTATTATCACTGTCCAAAGTGCCAATTTTATAAGTTACAAATGAAACTCTCTAACAGTATTCAACACAGTTGCCACCACCATTAGTGCCAGATTAAATCTACACATTATTGTATTGTTTCAGATCTGTATGTTTATAAACACTTGTTATGATTAAGTTACTAAAGTAAATCAGTTTTTGTCTTTCCTCTTTTTTAGTTTCTCGGTTATTTGTAAGTTGTAGGTTGCACAGCAAATAATGTCATACATTTGTCAGGTATGCACATTCTGTCCTAGCTTCTCTTGGAACAACTTTGACTGTCCTGAGTGTGACATTTGGTGACATTAGATGACCCTACTGTCAAGATCTAACCCCAGGAGGTCTGGTAAATTGAGTTGAGTGAACGGTCAGGTGCTGCAGTCTTGAACTCCACGTTCACAAGCAGTAAACAGTTTATACTCGCATTTGGGGTCACATCAATACGCTCACAAGGTGTGTTTGTGTGTGATAAATTGTGTCACAGGGAATGTCTATGTCAAATCCAGTTCCAGTTCAAAGAAATGTAAAAGTGGCATAGTTACTAGCCCGAGAGGGTATTTTAAAAATTATATTCGCAACAAATAAAATGTCTACACAGGTTGTTGGCACAGGGTAGGGACACTAAAGTAACATATAAACATGTATACAATGTTTATGTCAATGTCTAAATCACATTCCAAACAAAGTAATATTTATGGGGGAAAAAATCATCCTGCTTTCCTTAACTCTGTTAACATAACAACAGTGGATATTCAGCCATCACAGCTTTCTTTAAGTAAACAATATTTTGCCGGATAGGCACTGAACATGCGCAGTGACTGTTTTGGGGGATTAATATTAAACAAAATCAGTTTTTTTTACCCTGACAAATCTTAGTCTGGTTCCACGCCAACATTGTCGTTGTGACTTCGAGATGGGAATGGGACATTGGGAATAATACTATTTTACAATTTCGGACTTTATTTCCCTTAAAAAAATATCCTCCAGAGCCACAAATCAGAAAAAGAAAATATAAAACTCTGTAATGAAATGTTGGAGTCAATTCTAAAAGAAAAGACGAATATTCTAAATTTTTTGGGATGAACAAAAATTCGAATTTGTCACTAGCCAGGAGTTGAACCAGGGATTTCTCACTCAAGAGATTCACACGCTAATACTAATAGCTATCCATTCGGCCACAGGTGCTGCACAAACGGTGGAGGTAATAAATGTAGTCCAACTCATTATAATATAGGCGTCAAAGACGGCGCTGTACATATTGTTTACTGAAAGAAAGCCAGTGCCCTGTGGCGCCGGCTAAATATTTTTAACATTAACCAAACATGCTGCTGACTTTGTTAATTTGTGCGGTAAGCAAATTGGAAACAAATGTTGCAACCTGACGCCACTCTTTTTTTCATGTATCATCTCAATGAAGGTCAGTCATTGCAAAAATGATGATAAGACATGAATCTGGCACTAAGAAATATTTCCAATTTTGTTAGGAAATACTTAGAAATTTTTCTTGACTCCCCATAGACTTTGTACACAACCGTGGAAGTGGCGTCAGGTTGCAACATTTTTTTAAAATTTATTTTGTATTTTTTTTGGGGGGGAGGGGGGGGGGCCGGGGGCTGGATCAGGGGCTGGAGGAGGTCTAGAGATTATCAATTTGTGCCTGGTTTGATCATTATTTAATTGATAAAGAGGTTTCAAGATAATAAAGACAATGTTTACATTTTTTTTTAAATGAGATTTATCAACACATTTATTTAATTTACTTAATGTGAACAGTGAAACCCTACACATATCATGAGAGAAAATAAATGGACCAAATTACATCGCATGCTCAGTTGCTCAGTCGCTCAGTCAGTGCCATGCATAGTGCACTGCATGTTCTATCTGCACAAGTTTGCACAAACTTGACTGACACAGTGACAGGCCCGATCGATACACCAAAAAAACGACACTCAAAAAGCAGTCAAACAACAGCAGTAATACTCACCAAAGCAGCCTGGCAGGTCTCTTCACATCGACTAACTAGGTCTGCATTCGTCCATGAAAAGGAGACAGCCAAAAGCAGCAGAATCACCTCGAAATTCCACCGGTTTTTCGTACCGTTTATCGCCATTTTACTAGATCCATGGGGCAACACGAAGTACACAGTTTATTTCGGTAAACCACAAATGGTGCATGGCCTGCAATTTCCGCCGTGCAGCTGGTGGGACATTCCATCATACCATATATAGATAGAGCATGACCTTATTTGGATGAATGGTTACATATATGGTGATGCGATTTCCATATTTAGGATCCACGAGTAAACTCATAATGAAGTCACTGCATTCATTGGATAAAAGTCAGAAAAGAATGCGCGATGAAAGGCCCCGCCTAGAAATTTAAATATTTAGTGGAGGCGAGAAATTTAACAAACAGTCGATCGAAGATGGCAGCCCCCATGTGCATGAGCTGAGTGTGGTGATGATGTAATGACGTGCAACTGCAAGATTCTCTAAAATTTGTCAAAGGATGTTTTGCATTCGTCATAAAAGGCTGACACAGACGTTTGTGAAATATTGTGCCAATTTTGTAAAGGAATTCAGTGGCCAAAATCAACAAGAAATCGAGAGTATGGCTCGGATTGTCAAACTCGGAAACGAAACGGGTAAACAAATGCACATTGTTACTACTACAATTTGTACTGTGTACATGTATGTACAAAATGTCATGTGCGCTGTGAACTGAGTACATGATGTAGCCCCATAAATGTGGCCAATTTATGGATTACCTCTATAAGCTAGGTAGGCCAGTAAATTGGCCACATTTATGGGGCTATGAGTACTGTGCAAATTGTTCTGTTCTCTTTTGTTCAATTTTGATACATCATTTTACATGTACTGACTACTGTACATAGTACATGCAGGGAGGGGGTTAGCTTGAGTAACTCCAGCTTAACAAGCTCATCAGGAATTCACATGTGAATTCCTGATGAGCTTGTTAAGCTGGAGTTACTCAAGCTAGGAGGGGGTAATGTGTTGGACTTATTTAAAAAGTATTTTGTGTACTTGGTTAAATTCCTTGATTATTGTCAGCTTAAATATTTTCTTTCTAATAACAGATAACCACCATGCAGTTTGTGCAGCAGTTGAGAGTCTCAAAGCTGGTAATGTCATAGCTGTGCCCACAGATACAATCTACGGAGTAGCAGCTTTGGCTCAGTCAACTGCTTCAGTCAAGCAACTGTACAACATCAAAGGAAGAAATGGACATAACCCAATCGCAATCTGTGTTGCAGACATTGAGGACTTGGAAAAGTATGTTTTTCGGTGGAAATTGTAACTTCTTGAAAAAAATATAATCCACTTTGTTCATGAAAAACAAGAATCATTTTTCAGTAATTGTTCTTAAGAGGAATTAAGTTCTAGTGTGCACATTTATGCAAGAAGGCAGTTCAAATGTTGGGACAAAAAATACTTTTGTTTGTAGAAAGCCTTACAGTAAAATCAGGACCGAGACTGCAAATGATATATTAATACTTATTGTTGAATTCAGATTATGAATGACTTGATGCCCCTTGAACATTGGAATCCTGCACTTTTATGGATTCTAGAGGATTCAGGAATTTTCCAATAAAAAAATTGGAATCTGAATTTTAACAAATTTTGATTCCCCCCCCCCCCCTACCCAGGTGGAGTGAAGTACCAGTGTCAAGAAGTTTACTCTCAGACCTTCTGCCAGGACCGGTCACGTTGGTTCTCAAGCGACGACCTGAGCTCAACCCAGAATTGAACCCGTTTACCAGTTTGGTCGGTATCCGTATCCCGGGCTATCCATTCATCAGACAGGTGGCAAGAGCAGTTGGTTCCCCGCTAGCGCTTACCAGTGCCAACATCAGTGCTTCGAGGAGTACACTGGCCGTGCAGGTTTGTGATGCATGATGTTTTTTGTTCCATAATTTGCAGTATTTTAATATTCAGATTTAAAAATTGTTTAATAAATCATGTAATCATAAAAGCGTCATTTCCTTGATCCTTCAAAAAAACAAATTTGAAACAAAATTGGCAACAAATATGAACATTCAGCGTAGTGAGAAAATTAATGACAATTGTGGTAAAACAATTATAAACATCCAAGTTTAAACAAAATATTGTTTACAAAAGCATCATCTGTTCCTTTGATCTTTTTTTTCCAGGAATTTGAGGAGCTTTGGCCCAAACTTGACCTCATTTTAGATGGAGGTCAACTTGGTGATACCTTGGAGTCACGCTTGGGATCCACCGTGGTGAATCTGTCTGTTCCTGGGCAATTCACCATCATCAGACCAGGAAGGTGAGTTGGATCCTTCAAGAGTTCTTGAATGTCGAGTCAATATCAATTCTATAATTCAAAGTAATTTCAAATTGTATATTTCTGTTTGCAGTGCTCACAAGGAGACTGTGGAAGTCCTGTCAAAGAAACACGGCCTGCTGGAGACGAGGTAGCAGAAATACGGTCGCACAGCATCCACTCCACCAGAAGAAATGCTATTTTTATGACTGTCTATTATTATTTCTCTCAGTGGCATTTTTCGACTATGAACAGTGTATTTTGTACCTCCAACGGTGTTTCAGATCATACATGTAACTCTTTTTATGTTTTAACTTCACCATAACAGTATTTTTATTTAAGTGACTCTACAGGGTGGCACAACAAATATTTTTGCTGATATGCTCCATGACATTGGATTATGATCTTTTTGCCTATGTGCAAAAAAATAAAATCCTGGCAACTTTGCATATACTCCCAAATCCTGCCTTGATCAAAGGGCAGGTTTTCAAGAAAAAGTTTTGGAATTGCTTTCCTTTTGTACTGTTGGGTAAAGGTTTTCTAAACGAAACTATTTTATAAGTACATGTAACATTTTAATCATGTGCATCTGGTGTCTGGATAAACCTCCACTGCATAATAATTGAGCTTCATTATAATAAAGTACCTTCTATTAAATACGTACACTGCGCATCATTAAATTATGGGTTATTTTAAGGTAAATTAAATTTTGTCTGTTTTTTTTGGAAGAAAAATAAATGTATTGAGTGTGATTATTCTTTGTCTTTTGTGTGTATTGTTTAACTTGGACAAAACTAACAAGTTTGTAACCATTAAATAAGTCCAGAACAGTGCATTTAATGCTATCACTTAAACTCGCACATTTTTGTTTTGATAAAGTGAACATTTTTAAAACATTCAAAGTAGCCAAACATTTTGAAGATACATTAGACATACATTTGAACAGCATCAAAAATCATTAAATGAATATCATGGAAACGGATGAAAATAAAGAAATAAATTCAGAATAATAATAAAAACCAAAATCTCGTTTAAAAAAGCCCCCAAAACGGGGAGAATTAAGTGTAAGGTGTCTGATTTTAGTGCCAAGCTAATAATTTGCTCAAATCAACTAAATTATAAAAAAAAAAAAATCAAATCAAATTAAATCATAATTTCATATCGCAGAGATGTTCAAAGAAAAATCATGCTGGTTGAAAGTAGCTTATCTAGTATCCACACACCGCACGATGTGAATAAGCCAGACTTAATGCAAGAGGAAAATAAAAACTCAAGCCAGCCCATCAAAGCAGCGGTCAACTCGGCTGATATGATTGTCGTACACATTTTTTTTTCTATTACCTTTTCGTTCTTGGGAACAGAAATGCCAACCAGACCTTATTTTTCTTTGAGCTCAGCTTCTTGTTTTTTCTTGGCTGCAAACTCCTGAGCCCTTGCGTACAGCTTAGGCACATAGTCATCATACTCGGCCTGAACAAAGTTTCCTGCCACTGGCTTCCCGAGGCTGTGAGATTGAGCAAACTCACGCACCTTCCACTTAGCTCGGTCACTTAAATCGCTATCACAGACGAATGGGACACTGTCTGGATTGATCTGCCCAGACTGCTTGTAGATGAGGATGACATAGCGATGCAGGCCTGCAATGGCAATGGATGGAACATGAGCTACATGATATTAAATCTGATCCAGAAAATTGGAAAATATGGTCAAAATCTTGAAGTTGTCACCCATTGTCTTTCTTACAGAAAACTGTAAGTCATTTGTTCAGTTGAGCATTATTTATTTAAGTCTTTCCGTCAATCTCAAATTCCATGAGAGAAACTGCCTACCGGTGTCCTTGGGTGGGCCCGCTCCAATGTACTCAGACCGAGCGCTGCCGCTGCTAATGTTGTTACCAGAAACATTGATGGCTAGCCAGTGACGCCACTCTCGGAACTTAGGGTTAGCCCTACTGGGTGCGTCAGGATCAGTCATGATGATGGTATAGAGGGCGCCCTCTTCAAATGGCCAGGTGACAATGGGCTGCTTCTGGACCTAAAATTAAATATGTAATTCTCAAATGTCAAAATATTCCTTATTTACAACTAAACACTACAAAATGACTTTTATTAAACTTTTATCAAAAAATTAATTAAAAATTATCAAAACCTCCTCTCTGGAATCAGGAACATCCCAATGCTCCCAAATGCTTTGAAATTCAACCAGGGTATTTTGGAGGATATTGCTGGATTGAGGAAGGTGGAGCCAAGCTACTGTAACTTTATTTGCCACTCAACTCTTAGGCTACAAAGATTTTGCCACTGGGTTCTTGCACAGAGGAGGAGACTGCATGCTCATGAAGTAAGGGATACTTAGTTCAGGGTTCAGTTTTTGGAGTGTCAAGTACAGCGATCATACCTGCGTGGGAGTCACAACATTCCCCATCTCGGCTTTCACTCCACTGTCCCATGTGACCTCCGCTGTGGTTGCTGGGGCAACGTCAATAACATCTGGAACAACTCCGCCAGCTTCCATATTGTCTCAGCTTCAGCAATTTTCCACTCTCGTACTTAGGTGCAAGTTTAAATCTGGAATAAAAACTGGAAACTTTACATCTACAGTATTCACTGGTAATAATTATGCTGTAAAGGGATTTGTTTTTTGGCAATTGCTTTTGTGTACTATCATATGGAGGTGTCTGCGTGTAGTCTTGGGTAGAAGGTAGTGCTAGTGGTTTGGGGGTTTATTCCCTCATTTTTCTCCAAAAAAAAATTAGGGTAGGGGCTGTCAAAATAGGTTGACCTGAAGACTAAAATAATTAAGAGAACACCTCTACCAGCAAATTTTCAATTTCAGAAATATACGAAACTTAGTCTTAGAGTGACCATTAGTTACCTTAATAATAGTACTCAATAATATGAAACAATACTAATGAAGGCCTATGATTATATGAATAAAATAATTTCAGATCTGCAAGGTATTAAAAGAACTAATAAAACAACTTGTTGTTGGGACCCTCCTCCCCCAGCTGTTATTATAGCGGGTTTTTTTAATCACAATTGCATGTATTGAAATTTGTAGCTAGGCCCGGTATACATGGTATAGAATCATGACTTGGGAATGTTTTTCAGCCCCCCCCCCCTAATTCGACACTGCATTCTTCCCAAATGATCTCACATTCCTCACATACACACAAACACACGCAGACATACTGTTAGAGGACAAAGACAAAGCACATATTTGAGAAAGCTTGAAACATTAATTTACCTCAAGAAGTCAGCAGACAGCACGTTCATTACGTAAGTCGCGAGCGCCCTCAAGAGCTTGAAGAATTCCAGCTAGCTGGGTTTTACAGGGGCGGGGCTTAACAGAATCATGGAAGAGTAGGCGAGGCCGCGGAGACCCAATTAGAAAGGGGAGGGTCACATCCGTCTCACAGACAGCGATTATATTTAAATAAACTGAAACTCGATGTCTGAAACTAACCTGTTTTTTGACATTCAGGTTATGTTTTCTTAATATTATTTTCTTTAATTTTTTTTGTTCTACATCACTTATTAATTTCAGTTAAGACAACACTGAACACTTTCCAAATAAAATACGAGTGGGACTGTTGTCTTCTCGGTCTTTTTAAATGAAGAGACGCACATCAAAATAAACTTGATTAACCTACACTCATCTAAAATTTAGTCTCCATTCCAACCACACTTTTAGATACAGCAACATCAAAGTAATTGGTTCTGGATTCTACATTTATTTACGTATTGAGAAAATACAAGATCAAGATTAAGAATGTAATTTTTCAACCTGCTAAATAAAGTGAATATTTTGAAGAAATTTCCGAGTTTTGTGCTACACTTTCCGCAGAAAATCATGTGAAATATCAGAAATTTACAGAAATTAAATGTTTTCCTTGGGAACTCCAACATTCTGCCACTTTAATAGTTCCACCGATGAGGGGGTTGTTGCGTTTGTTTTAGTAAGCTCCAGGCTCGGTGTAGAGGAGTCGATTTGGAGAACCTTTCCCAGCGTCAGGTATTGTGCAGATTATTGCATCTTCAAGGATCCTCTTACGAACATCTTGAGTAGACATTCCTGAAGCAAGATGAAGGGCTGCAACTCCTGAATTCGCAGGGGAAAACAGACCACAAGAATAATTCTTAAAATGATCCGTTCTGAAAACAAACGAACAAACGAACCAAGCAAACAACTAACATGCAAGACACAACCAGGTCATTATCAACACAATGTCAATATTAACAGAATATTGCCTTTTATTACTCGGTAGTCTCCCAAGCCAACATCCCGTGTTGAAACACGATTAAAAAAAGTGTTGTTGATTTTAAAGGAAAAGTTGGTTGTTAGAACTTTCTTTTCGCTCAGCCAGGCTGTAGCATTGAATTTGTAACCGCACAAAGTAAGCAACTTTACTCAATCATAAAGGCTGAACTGCCAAAAGGAAGCTTTTCGAGAAAAAAAAATCTTGTAAAGGTGTACCCGCTACAAATGGAACAGCAAGCGAAGTCCCGCTGGCAGTGACGTAATTGCCGTCTGATGACGTAGTACGGATGAAATGACCAGGCGCAAAGATATCTAGGCAGACTCCGAAACGCGTGAAGGACGCTTTCTCGTCGTTTGACCAGGCGATTGCACCGACTGTAATGGCCTGAAAATTGTAATAATGACCAATTAGTTACTCATAAACGGGTGATCTTGTGTAAGAGATCGGTGGGTCTTATAAGTAAATCAAAGAGTTGTAATACAGTTATCCCAAGTCCTCCTGAGTCAATCGGAAGTCAATCATAAGTCATTAATAAGTCTCACGTCAAGTCACAAGCTGTGTATTAAGCCAACTGCGCCGCCGCCATGACATTACTATGTCATTTTTCATTCCCACTTACTTGTGACCTTCTTTGTGATTTGACTTGCGATTGTCTTATGATTGACTTGTGATTCATTTGTGATTGACTTGTGTTGTGATTGTCTTGAGGTTGTCAAGTGATTGTCATAAGGTTTTCTTGATATCGGCTTGTGATTGGCTTGTGATTGACTTATGATTGATCTGTGATTCGTTTGTGGTTGACTTGTGATTTGTCTTGTTATTCACTTGTGACGGCTTGATAGTCCAACTTACATAGGGTGAGCGAGCTGGAGATCGCGTGCAAGCGTTGAAGTCACTGGCAACTTCTTGGACATTATTAGTTCCAGCTGCTACAGGAAGGCATCCACTCTCTGCCAATCCTTTGACTGCATTGTCGATGGTTAAGGATGATGTTTTCCTGGAGAAACTCAACGTGGCAACACAAGGCGCCTTGGCATTTGCTGTTACCCAATCGATAGCTGGCACGAGAAGATGAGACACGTGAAAAATTGAGGAAAAATAAAGTTATAGAAACTACCCAGTCTGCCAACCAATCAATCAGTATACAAAGGGAGAAGTCAGTCAGTCAGTCGGATAGTCAGCAGGCCAGCTGGGGAGCCAGCCAGCCAACCAACCAGCCAGCTAGCCAGTCAGTCAACCATCAAGTCGGGGAGTCTGTCAGCCAGCCAGCCAGCTGACAATCCAGCCGATCAGTCAGTCAGCCAGGTAGTCGGCCGACGGTACCGTTCACTCATTCAATCAGTCTGTCTGCTAATAAGTCAACAGCCAGCCAAATTACCGTTAAAAATGTCAAAAGGGAAAAAGAAGAAAAAATCTAAGATCACAACCCAACAGCAGACAGAAGCAATCAACACGCAAGAAGGACAATCAGAAACAGTCTCGAGTACATTTCTGCCAACCTGCTGCCATATCACTAGTTCTTCCTATCCCTCTACAGTCCAGAGTCCTGACAGAGTGAATGGACGCAGCTTTAGCAACTCCCCAGGTTTTACTGGCCGCGACACCTGCTACCTGCGTCCCATGTCCCTTGCAGTCTCGACCCTGAAAACAAAAACATAAAAATAACAATTTTATCCAAGGAAAATTGCTATTGTGACGTAAAAAGCAGCATAATTTGAAAAGAATCCGTTTGGAAGTAGCTCTGCAAATAAATAAAACATACACCAATATTGAAAGAGAAGGCTCTTCATTAAGTGTGAAAAAAACTTCAAGACATCCCTATTTTTGTGACTAAGATAGTAATGTTAACCATTTTTAGAAAATTATTGAAATTAATACATTTTATAAAGCGATTTTTGACAAAATATTTGTTGAACATTCCTGGGAGTTGAGTCAACATACATCGCTGCCGAACACATCAAAGGCTCTCAGCGCCCGGCATTCAAAGTCCCTGTGTAGATCGTTTATTCCGCTGTCGATCACATAAATGTTCACTCCGAAGCCGTTACCTGTTAAAGACCGACAATAAAATAAGACAATCATTATAACTTTAAAATTAAAATAACACAGTTAATTAAAAATTCCTTGCTTTATATTTTCAGTTTTTCTCGCAGTATCCCTAATCTTGCGGGTTATGTACACAGATCGGGTTTAACTAATAAATATGTCATTATTTTACGAAGAATTTTATTTCTGCTCGATATTCCCCAGAAAGTGAGATATGAAACTTTGTTTTGAGACAAGTGAAAGAGGCGATGCTACTTACCGAAGAAGGAAACATTCCGATCCAGGGTCGCATCTTCCTGGTTGATCCTATCCAATCCCCAGTTACTTGGCGGCTGTTGTCGAAGTGTTTGCAGATAAGTGTCTGGATGTTCAATTATGTCATCATCCGGTTGATTGGTTCCGTCTTCCTCAACGTAGTCTACGGCTGGATGAGACAGCACCTGCGAGTTCCAAAATGAAGCATTTACCTCGTGTATTGGTCAAAACGTTACGTTATACTGCCGTGACCAAAGAGCAGTGTACGAATACCGTCACGATGCCGGCACATGACGCGCAGCGTCAAAAGTCGGCAGCTCGGCAAAAGCAGTGAGTCTTATAATAATATGAACGGGTGTGCGCTGAACACAGTGCATGAAAGGCCCGAGCTGAACTTAAAGTATACATCACTTGCGTTTTACAGGATTTTACCTGAGAAAAGATTAGTTCAGGAGACAAAAGGTGATGATTTTCTTACCAAGGTAAGAGACTTGTAGTCTAACTCAAAGACCAGCACAGTTGGATCTGCCTTCAGACTGAATAACAACTTCACGTGTCCAATCCCGCCATAACTTTGCATTGATTTCAAACTCTGCTCCGCCATTTTCTCTCTGAATTCGCTGACAAGGTCACGTGACTGCACACAAAAAGATTCAATTTTGAGCGTTTTCCAGTGAAACCATAACCTAAATGCACGAACTGTGTATTTGAATATTAACAGTGAATGAGATTTTTTTTTAAAATGTGAATGTAATGTGGTTGCATTATCCTATCAGCAATTTATTCAGTTTCAATGATAGCTGTAATTACATGTACGTGAATCATCCATATGGCACACACAACGGCAAATTCCGTTACTTTACAAGTAGTATTAGCATCAATGAAGAGAAAACTATACTTAGTTCTACCCTTATGTGTTTTTTTTTAAGACGCAGTGAAAATCTCTTCTTACCTTAATTTTGACGATGTATTGTCCTGGGATGATGTCTTCAGTTTGTAGCAAGGGTGCCGAGCTTTCAGTGCCGGTGACAAACAATAACGGGATTACCAGAAACAGCAACATTTTCTCCGAAAACTTCACAAAAGATAGAGAAGAAACTTCCCTCAAAACATTCACAAGTGGACAGGTTGATTAATCATTCCATTTACATGTACTGTCAAGGAACGCAAAAATGAGTATTTGAGAAAGAAGGGCGGGAACAATATTTGTTGATGTCGAAAGGTTGGAAATATATTTGAGAAAAGAGATCAAAATAAACAAAAGTGGTTTGCTTCGAAGGTATAAACATTTATAACCATCTTACAATGAACGGATTTTCTCACCTGATTCATAGGGCGACTGTCGATCATGTATCCGTTCATCCACTGAAACATTGATTGTTGTGCGGTGTCTTTTAAACCCCAATTAATCAACAAAAAATATCTTTGCGATTTAATTATAAGCGGGGACAATATTGATTATTTCGAAACAGAACCAGTTTTGACGGCGTGAAAATACTCCCATCGAAAACGATCGATAAATTAAAGATAACCGCAACGTTTCAATATCGGGACTACATAAATATATTATTCCAAACAAACAAAAAGCGACAGCCCTCAAAATTTCATAATTTTGTCGTTATGTTACATTAAATAGTAATAATAGTTCGGAATGGATGTATAATCAATCGATATTCCAAAGCTCTTATGTTTATTATCAATCAAGGCATCACATAGGATAATATGAAGGTAATCTGAAATACATAATCTCTTTACATAAATGTGATTAAGGTTTATTTAAGACGCTTTCTTGTTGAAAGTAATGGAAACGGCAGAATCTTGTTTTTCTGCGACATCATCAATAATTTTGACAAAGGCATATATAAGCGCCCTCTATTGACTCCCTGTTAGAAATGTACATAAATTTGAGATTTCAAAATTTTCTCAAAACTTAAATTTTGCCTTCGAAATGAAAGATAATGTTTTTTGTTAAAAAGAACATACATCATGGATCTTATATTTCTTAATAATGCAAGGTAGAGTTAGGTCCAGCTGCCTACAATGTTATGTGTCAAATCTCGTCGCCATTTGAAATGCACCATGTGACCTTTGGTTTTGACCAGAGAAGTTTATGAATGAAACACTTTCTTGAAACGACAACAAAAATCGTTGCAAATTGCGTTTCAAAACGAAACTGAATCCAATAAATAAATGGTCACATGATTAATTTCCAACACGCACGTCAGATATGACTTCAACTTTCAGTCAATGATGCAAATGATATTATCCATTCTAGCTCCAATATCTAGACGGTACAATTTTACAGAAGGTAAAACACAACTTATAAACATTAGAGAATGCGTCACTTACTTTAGCCTGAAATAAAATTATCCCGCCCGTAACAACTCTGTATCTTAGCGATTGCGCATGCGTGTGCTAGTTTTAGTATGGCATTTTTCAGCGGTCCTCCATGATCGCGCACGCTCACACTGCATGAGTACAAGCTGATCACGGGACCAGACTCATCAATTTGTTACTGAGGCGGGGAGATGTATAAGAAGCGGTTGGGTGTTCCCCTGCCCGAGTCATTGATAGGACAAACTGTGGCATCATTGAGGATGCGCTGACGTACTTCGCTTGCCGTGACACCATTGGCAAGATGTATGGCCGCAACTCCTGTATACAGACAAGGAAATATATTGACATTATAATTCTTGTTTGTTGGTCTGTCAGTCTGTTTGTGTGGCTGTCAGTAGGCGTCTTTCCTAGAAATTTGCCGGAAATAACTTGCCAAATTGACCGATTGGCCGATGCCAAAAAGGCAATTCCCAAAGATGGACTGAGAATAATACTTTATCTTATTGCAACTACTGTCCTGCAGTAACTACGTCCATAGTCATGCGGTCTGTCGAGTATCATAATTTGGAGTGTATTTCGAGAAATACGGCGAGGTAAATTTGGGACACATGAACTGCACGGCTACACCACAATATTTGGTTCTGGTCAGTTTTCATTAACGCACGTACTTGAAGTAAAACATTTTAGCCTTATAGCAGAAAACAACTTGACCATACAGCTATCTTACCCGCAACGAAGCCACAGGCAAAGGATGATCCTGAAGCATAGCAGAACTTATTGCCTCCCTGAGGATCAGTTGTCTTGACAAAAACACCCGGAGCAAAGATGTCTACGCAGGTCCCATAACGTGAAGACTCAGCACGGTAGTCGTCTTCGTCAGTAGCAGACACTGTGATTGCCTTGAGATGAAGCAAATCAACATTGTGACAAGCCTGTATCCAGGGTCGAGGGGACGAAAGACCAACCCAAATTCGAAAAAGGCCAAATTGTTAACTGTCCAGATTAGAAAGTATCCTGTTCTTTTGGGCAAATTTTTTTTTCTTCATAAAATGGGGCATTTTTCTCAAACAAACCAACAACTGATGTAATTTCATACCAAAAGTGTGGTCGAATAATTTTACCCAATATGTCCCCCTCCGTTTTTTGGTGTGTGAATAGGGATAACACTAATGCACTATTTAAAGACCATATGCACAGGGCGCCCTCACAGAGAACGGTGTTTGTCCCTACTTTACTTGTGCTCTGTGCAAGGCGTCTATACATTGTATCCCTTACAAATGGCGATCTTGCCGGTGAGAAGTCACACGCATCGAGTTCCGTCTTTTGCGGGTCGTTCCCGGCGGCAGTCACGGGCAGGCACCCGGCACCAGCCAGTTCTTCCACGCTCTCATCTAACTTCCGAGAAGGTGGCGTGAAGAATGGCAGCACGGCAACGCAGGGCTGCACATGGTTCTTAATCACCCAATCGATACCTGAGATCAAGACCAAGAAAAGACAGTCATCTTCTCTCCATTGTTCTTCAGGCTAGAGAGCTACAGTGCAAATGACGCTCCTAAGGAATCATTGGTTATTAGCAAAAATATATATTAACTTAGTTAATAAACTCTGATGAATAAAGTTTAATAATCTATGTCTGCTGTTGGTCACCGAAATTAAATGTCGTTACCAGAGAGGCCTATTTCTGTCAGTCGTAATTACGACTACAAAGTACCACTGCATTCAGTACTCCCTGAATGCATGAACTTTCAATTGAGCAAACGCCTCCGTGTACATCAAATCTTGAAATTAATAGAACACAAAAACTGGCAAAATTCGCTGGACTTTATTTCACTTTGAATGTCTCGATAGATACCAGTAATTATGTCGCTAACGGTTCCCGTTCCAGCGCAGTTCATCACGCGAATAGAGTGCATAGTAACCTTGTTGGCTACGCCATACGTCTTGCCTCCAACTATCCCTGCGACTTTGGTTCCACGACCTTTACAGTCAGAACCCTGGACAAGGAACGAGAGAGCAAAATGACATTGGGGAAAAAGTTGCAAGAAAAGTATTCCCGAATGTATATTTCGACAAAGGGCAGACGTAGGCCTACAGTAAATTTGGGGTTTAAGACTATACTACGAATACTATGTTAAAAATCCACAACTCACAGATACTAAACACTTATCAATAAAACGACTATGATCTGTTTTACTTCTGGATTCAATACAATAAAGCATGTGATCTACAAGCGGTTGCCAAGGTAACGTACGTCGCTTCCGGTGACGTCTTCAACTCTGTCAACACGACACTCAAAGTCTCGGTGTGTATCTTTCACCCCCGTGTCTATGATGTAAACATGGGCTCCAAAACCATTCCCTGAAATAACAAATGAAGAAAACATCTGAAAGATTTGACAAGACGACTTTATCAGCGTTTCCGTCCAAACATTATTTTGTTAATCGTTACCAATTAAGTTGCATTACATCCCCTTTGACCATAAGACAACATTGATAAGTCGGCAAGACGCTCGCGCGCAGGTCGTACGCACTCTTACTTTAAGATGCGCGTGCATTTTGGCATGGGCGTCGATCGGTGGGAGACGGGGGGATGTTACCGAATAAAAATGGTAGCCTACATTTGATTTTTTAGCTCAGAATCGATGATTCAATGACTCCAAATTTGAAAATGATGTTTAAATGATGATCTTTTGCTCCAAAAAGTTAGTTAAAGTGGTCAGATATTGTCTCAGATCGCACCACAGAGCGTCTAGAATCTACGCCGTTAGGGCTTCGCGCTCGCATTAGTTCTGATCGACGTACGTCCCCCTCCCCCTTTTGAGAAGCGATCGACGCCCTTGGCATTTGGGCAAGTTGTAATTACGCGATTGGTCGAAAGGAGCATTTAGCGCGCTCGTGCTACCTGCGCGTGTGTCGTGTCCTGTACGTGCGCCTAGAAGCACCTGTTATATTGCACCTGTTCTTACCCCTGAGCTCCCAGTTGCCATCCATTGGCAGGTATTCCTGATTGATTCGATCCAAACCCCATCTCGCTTTTTCATACGTTCGAGTTTCCTTCGCTCGCTCTGTTATATTCTCCGCCAGTACCGGCTCTTCATCATGCACTTGGACGTAAGCGTCTTGCTCTATGTACTTTACATACGGATATTTCCGCAACTACAGACAAAATTTCAAGATTAGAAAAAGGAAAATTTAAAACATAATTTGTGTGTGCAAGTCACACCTACGAGACCCAAACTTTTACTTCTTCAAATAGAATTATAGAAAAGATACAGAATTTCGGAGATACGTTTGCAGAAAAGGACGTTCATTTTAATTAAATGTTGCTTTGTATCTTCCGAATACTTCCGACACCGAATAAGAATGGTTACTTTTTCAAGGACTTTGAGTCATTGGCGCACCCAGGATTTGGCTTTCGGGGGGGGGGGAGGCTCACAATTTTTTTGAAAAAAATCGGGGTTTTTTTGGGGGGGGACCCCCCGGGTGCGCCACTGATTTGAGTTTGAGCTATAAATTTCAATGCCAGTCACTGTCTTCTATTTTCCATTTCTACCTTGGCCAAGGATATGTAGTCCAGCTCCATAACTGCCATATTGGAAGTCTGGTCCAAGGAAAGAAGTTTGACATGATGAACTGAATCAATAAGGTTCTCTGGAATGTTACTCTCCATCTCTTCTGTCACGTCATAGATGTTCCCGAAAGGCTGAATCAAAACAAGAAGGAAACCATCAAATTATGGATTTGAATTATTTCATTGATATAGATGGGCAGCCCTGTAATTTATGTCATCTGCGCAAAGTTGGTTCTTGACCCAAAATGCTTCCAAACACACATTGTTTACATGATTAAGGAGGTTCCCCATCTAGGAGAAATTTGATGAGACTTGAAGATCCCCCCCCCCCGAAAATATACATACAATTGTAAGACAGCATTGCTCATTAGAATGATTTCCCCTGTATTAACTCTGTTACCTCCAATTGGACTATGTACTGGCCAGGTACGGGGTCTTCATTTTGCAGAAGAGGTGCCATGCCAAGTGCTCTAGTAAGACCCAGAAGTACAAGAAGGAAAATCATGGTCTGCTTTCTCCTCTGAAACAAATCATTAGAAAAAAAATGTAACAAAAAATCCGAATGTTCCGGTTATAAAACATAAAATAGCGAAGTTGATTTTAAAGTCGTTTGTCTTCTTTTTCTTCTTCTCAAGAATTGAACTTTAGAAAAAAGAAATTATCAGGAAATAATACAAAAATGCCGTGAAAATTCTGAAGAGAGTCACGCTTCTGGTTAACGGTAACAACGAACAGGATGCGTGGGAAAGTGACTATAACAGAACTAAACTCAAAATGGGAAGGAAAACAAGTAAACCAAAATAGATCAGGTACAAATCGCAACATAATACGAACCTGTTCCATCCTCCTTAGTTCAATACAGCGGCTGTCGACGTAATGAAATCGGTCTGCGAGATCCTTTTAAACCGCTGAATATCAAACCTCCTTTATAAACCTTTAATAACTTAAGCATGTTTGAATATTTAATTATTCAATTTTGCAAAAGTTTCTTTTTGGGAGTTGGAGGATTTCTATTCTTCATATGTCAATTTCGCTAGGGAAGAATCTTATCTTGTTATTGACAACTGTATTTCGTAATACATCGTCATTCTGTACGATTTTCAGTAATTGCCTTGCCATCTCGGAAGTGTATCGATGTAATTATTGCATCAACTTCAGCTCAAATGAAGCGGCGGGGATCGATTTTGAGCTGAGAAGGGTTGTCGAGCATCTATCATTTACATTTTCATTACCTTCGGGCTGTTATGGTACACTATACAGTCTGCCATGCCGATAAAATGTTATACAGCAATGTAGATGAGTACCGAGACAGCGCGCAGACAAATGAAAACCTCAAGCAGTCGCAAGCAGTCGCAACATTTGCAGACAGTTGCCGACTATTTTCCTGATTTGTCACAAAATCTCTGCTTTCACCACTCCCACAACATCCAAATAACCCCCTGCCACATATGATTACCACGCCCATTTTAGGGACAGATCTCAAACCAATGCGGACCCCAATTCGCCATCAAACCCCTCGTTACAACACAATAAACAACATACAATACAGTCAATATTTAAAATTAATAGAATTTATAAACTGTAATAATTTACAAAATTAGAATAGAAACAGTTATTCAGTCGCAATACCGATTACATGTACACAACGTATATAGGTGTACACATGTAATTCAAGTCAAATTAAGGGGCCTATATGTGAATGATTGGTTTATGATAAGAAAAGTGCGATCGAATCCGCCGTACTTGATATACCAATATTAAAATCTTCTTTTTGAATTAAAATGTGAAAGGGGGCATGCGCTCAAATGATAAACAATTGTTTGGTTAAGGCGCTGCCATGCAGAAAAAACCCAAGAAGATTGATGTAAAGAAGATAATGGCAACTTGACTGATTGGAATTCAGAAAAAGATCGATACATGTCACTTCAAAAAGGGGTTATTTAATATTCTGGTGTAACAAAAGCCGAAACGATTCGAAAGCTGCAAAAATAGATTGGGTAGGTTCACTCATAAAAATGAAACTTACAAGGTTTCAAAAGTATTATCAATCATCTCGCGATACTGAAAACAGCAACATTTACTTTGGATTGTTGCTAAACTTTTTGATATTATCGGCTTTGTGCATTTCCCCTTGAGGGCGGCAAACACTTGATGAGACCTGAACGCAAATGTTAAAAAATAGTTTAGCCTGAAATTTGTTATTGGATAATTCAAATTTGTCGATAAATCGTCAAAATTAAACAACTGTAGGCCTACTCTAAATTGGCATCGTACGTCTCAGATTAAGATTAAAAAAGAACCATTACGAACACAGCACTATTCTCTCGCTAAGTGCAACATTTTGATATCACATTTATTTCATTATTGATGGGCCAGGCCTTAATCAGTAACAAATCTACAAATTATAAAAAAAATAACAAATTCTTGAGAAATGGACTAATGGAGTACGTTCTTCACGTACAAATGAAAAAAGGAGCTCTGATACTGTCTTATTGAAAGACTACATTTCGTAAGCGTCTGTGATGCTTGTCTTAAGTTTTGCATCAAGTACATAACAAGGAGGAGCTACTCTAGGCGCTGGTATCGACACTACCATACCACAAACAGCATCACAGACAATCAGTGACTTTCATCAAGTGTCTGCGATCGGCATCAATACACTCATTGTTAGCATCGTAAATCTACATGTTATGTAATGCATAGGATTTATTAAAAACCTTCCAATTTGCGAGGAAAAAGTAGCTTTAAATTCTTCATGTATGTTCAACAATACATGAATATATGCATACTCAGATACATATATCCCTTGGCCTGATGGTCCCCAAAATTAATAATTATAAATGTAATCATGCAAATTAGCAGCAATTCAGCATATGAATACTCATTATGTTAATAGAACTGATTTGCATAATATTCACATAGGTACAATGGCATATACTTGTACATTTTGTTAAATATACCTCACAGAATATATAGGTTAATGATTTATAAGTATCATATGGCGATAACATTTGGTAAAATTATTCATAATTACATGTATACATCAGCTGCAATTTGATCATCATGAGTGACATAAATTAACATCATGACCTTCAATATGAAGCATTTTTATTGTTACATTTATAGGTAGAAAATTTCTGTAATGGGGAAATCCTAAAAAGAAAGAAGGCCTGATAAGCTCATATAATTTCACACTCTTTATCCTAGCACATTTGCAAAACAAATTGACTCTTAAGTGTAGATTTTATAATCATTCTACATCTGCATTGTTCTGCAATGTCAGCAATATAAGGCACATAAAAAAAGAGAAATTGTTACTAAAGCTAGAAAACTCAACAAGAAAAAGCCTGAGCATTGAAAATAATGAAAAACAAAACCTCAAAACTATCATAAAACAACTCTACATACAAACAACTAAGGCCAAAAAAACAATACAAGATGATGTTTCAAACGCCAAACTCACTGGTTTGACTGGAATTCTGCTGCTGCTTTAGATGGGGTTATGATCGAGAATAAGATTTATGTGGCCTCTATATTTGCACTAAGTTTAGTCGGGCACCATTTGCAGTCATCCAAGCTCCATACCAGAAACCGGAGACTTTTTTTTTTTGGCCTAAGGGACAGCAAACACATACAGGCTGATGATATCAATATCAATTTAAGTAGTGCTCACCAGTTATTGCTTTGCCCAATTTTCGGACATCTTGTCCGTTTTCAGCGTGTAGAAGAACAAGATGTCCGAAAACTTGGCAAAACAATAACTGGTGAGCAGTACTTAAATTTATACTTTCATTTACTACTTCACTAGTGCCAACACCCCATTTTGTTACAGATATAAATTTGCTCGATTAGGACCTGGGAACACAGTTGGGCCCTCCACAAAGGAATTTTTGACTTCATACTGTTAAATGCAAGATGATTTACAAAATTCCTAAAACTTCTGTTCTCTTTGGAATGTACTCATCAGTACTGTAATAATCAGCACCCATTTCAAGTTGAGGCTCCACCAGAGCGTCATTCAGCACAGCCCCCTCTTGTGGTATCTTTTTGCCGTTTTCCCCATTAAGTCAATTGGTATAAATTAACTATAATTAAAATCAAACGAACAGTTATACATTGGAATGATTTTGAAAAGATTGAACAATAAAAAACAACTTAGTGACAAATATAACAAAGTCAACCAAATCTTTTCTATAAAGTGTGGACTATGCGTGCTCAATGTCGCTTCAATGTTTTTGTAGTCAAATGGAATTGATGTGCTAGTCACAGATCTGCACATTGTGGTCATCACAGAAACATGGAAATTGTTATCTACATTGCTCCCCAGAAATATACTACAGCTGTACAAGATGGAACGCTATGGTTACCTGGTTTAGATTTCTCAGCTATTAAATCTCATCAATCAGTCGTTCTTCACATCTGAGGCAGTATTACTGTTTCCGTTTTTGACGTTGTTTCTGTGTTTGTTGCCACCGTACTCCGATCCCTTCGCTGTCACAGTTTCCCCAATCATTTTCTTGATTAAGAAGTACACTGCAAAGAAATTTGTTTAAAAATGATAAGTAGGAAATATTCTATATGTATATAAATATATTTCTTTTAGCATCAATGGAGTGGGTGCTTTCCAAGTTATTTGTTTTTTGTCTGATATTATGAGTAACTGTACTTGAAATTGCAGTTTCGCGAGAGTCAACACAGGGATTTTCATCATCATCATCAGTATCATCATCATGTCCTGCACTTTGTAGTCAATCTGGTTCGTTAGTAAAAACGTCATACACGCTCGTGCACCACTGATTACAAGCACCCATTGGACGCCGGCTCGCGTTAGTGTTTCTTCGGTTCCATCATTGCTATTCTACACCGTGTGAAGTACGCATGGTTGAATTGAGATGACGTCACACTAATGAATCCCATGATAGTAGCACATAATGCCGCAGGAGAACTGCAAAATGAAGTATACTCACAAGCCACAATAATGCCGAGGGCTGTTGCCGTAGCAACTGCTGATCCTGTCGTCAAGACCAGAAACAGCTGATACAAGGCGGGCAAACCCAGAGCAGACAACCAGAATGTCTCAATAATCACTGGTGCCCACCGCCTAGGCATGACACGCATGGTACGGTGGTCAAAACCAGTGAAGGTGTCCTTTTCCAGAAAATGTCCGTACAACACATCCTAAGAAAACAAATGAATGAAGCGAAAGGAAGTGATATGAAATTATTTTTCACAAGGATCAATCCAAAGGTCGTTTACTGATAATGACCTTTGACCTCTGAAGGTCAGAATGACCCGATACTGACCTTTTTCTCATAGATTTCATGAATAAACTTCACTTGGCCTTCTTCAGTCTTTGGCACATCGGCAATGGGTATCCGCCTGCAATTTCAAACAATTGGTTTGTTTTTCATCATTAGAATTAGAGAAATAATTCTTGGGAAAAGGAACTCACAGGGTTTATGAAGTAAAAATGAAAGTTAGTCTTGTAATTAACGACGATGTGCATTGGACTTTGGGCTATTTTAAGTATAATTAACTCACACTACATAGTTTTTTCAAGATTTCTGAATCAGATTTCAGTGAAACTGATGGCTCCTGATAAGAAGATAACAATCATAAAAATGTTGCTTCTTCAAAAATCTCACAACCATAATGTCCCCAAAATTGTAAGAAAATAAGACACCCTTCAGAATGAATAAAAACAAACAATGTCCCAGGTACTTCACGACACCTAGAACTGACTTACACTGCGTGGAAATTGAAGATAAATTTCTTTCCTCTGAGCAGGTTAAGCAATGTTGGTTCTGAGTCGGACTGGCTAACTCCGAAAGTTGTGTCATATATTGCAGGTACTGCAAATAAGAAAATTATGTATGAATGCTAGCAAAGCATTGTGAACATTGTAAATTATAACTATTATAAAATATATATGTGACAGGCCGTTTACACATAGCCCTTGCTTACATAGTGCCCTCATCTGACCCTTAACCCTAACCCACCTCACTCCTCCAAAATCCTCCTGGCGGTTTTGGAGGATTCTAGAGGATTGTGGATGAATGGTGATTGAATCAAATGAGGATTCTGGAGGATTGAGGATGAATGGTGATTGAAGCACATGAGGATTTTGGAGGATTGAGGATGAATGGTGAATGAAGCACAAGAGGATTTTGGAGGATTGAGGATGAATGCATTTTGAGGCAGGACTGTCTGATGATTTTGAGGGATTTGGCGTTGGTTATCCTTCATTTAAACACGAGTGCAAAGTTTTGGGATGAGGAGGATTTTGGAGGATTGAGGATGAATGCATTTTGAGGCAAGACTGTCTGACAATTTTGAAAAATTTAGGCGGAGTTGAAAAATTTTGGAGGATTTTGGAGGATTGAGGATGGTTGTAAGCAACAAGGGCCTAGGGGGTTAGGGTTAAGGTAACCACATTTATGTGCAGAGTCTTTGTCTTGAGCGTCATTCACAACTCAGTATTGGGAGGAGACAGCGCATGAGACCACACTCAATACAGTCAGAGCAGTTTCCAATTGTAAGTGGAAACTTCTCAGAAGAACAGATCACCATTAAGCACACCATCCTTGTTGATTGGCACATTCTCCGTTGTCACATATACCCATAGCAAAACTTTCAAAGTATGGGCATGTTTTGAAAATTGTAAATTCCGAAGGGATAGCTTCCATATATTAATTTCATTCATTGAAAAGGTGAGCAATTTGTAAAACACAAATTTCCAGACAAAAAAAAGGTAATCCTACTTTGTCCATCGAATGCTTCCATGGCAACCACGAATCCCTTTGTTCTAGGCATGAGATGATGCTTGAGCTCTTTCAGTCCTTTCTCCTTAGCGAAGGCCAAACCCTTGGCGTATTTCTCCTGAGTGTAACGGGTTCCTTCACAGTATAACAAAATCTGTAAAAAAAACATAACGACAAGTGGAATATTTTAAAATGAGCG
This sequence comes from Patiria pectinifera, assembly GCA_029964075.1. Taxonomy (NCBI): domain Eukaryota; kingdom Metazoa; phylum Echinodermata; class Asteroidea; order Valvatida; family Asterinidae; genus Patiria; species Patiria pectinifera. The sequence goes on along the minus strand of CM057140.1, from coordinate 15,240,650 downwards.
TCAAAATGAAACTCTAGATGTGACAAGCCTCGTTATCTTTTTCTATCACAAGTCTAAAACAACCATTTTTTTTGGTATGATTTTTGAAGCATTACTGCTGAGATTGAGCCATCCAAGCTCAAAATGAATGAAGAATTTTTGAAATACAATTAGATGTGTCTTTTTAGGGAATTTGCCTTTCATAGCGGTTGCAGCCAGCTGCAGCCACTTCCCATTGACAAGTGTGTAAATTCAAGCCGTAGCCTAGAAATTCAGATGCGGCCTGCTTAGCATACAAATCTGCTAAGCGCAGAAAATATCTGCTTAGCAAAAACAGATTAACAGTCAAATCTATTGCTATTGACACTGCACGTGACTGGTCCCTGCTATGTTTTGCTTAGCACAAAAATTAGCCTAGCAATATTGTTTCTGCTTAAGAAATCAGGCCCTGCTCTTACCATGCACTTGAGTGGATAGGTCAGGTAACTGCGAAAGCCGTCAATCATCGTCTTCTTGTCTTTTGCAAAGTCTCTCTTGACAAAGATCATCTCCAGCATGGCGAAGGACCAACCCACTAACGGGACGTACTGCAACTCATTCTTCATCAAGCATTTCGCTTGCTACAAGACAAAATAATCAATCAGTTTAATTATTCTCAGACTTTCCCTTTGATGATCCAAAATTCTGGGCACACACAAGCCTCAACCTGCATTGCAACAATTCTCTCTATTCAGAACTAAGTCTCTACATGGTTGAACTGCTGTAAAATATAATTTGGGGTTTTGCTTTTCACCAACAATATCTTTATAAGGTTGGACGAAAAATACACCACTTGCATATGACGTCACATCAGAGGGCAGGTCTTTGTTGCTCTATGATACATATGAGAAGAAGCATTGTATCTTTATTGTCACTGAGTTAAAATAACCAAAGCTGCCCTCTGGGAGGGCACACCACGCAAGGAGTCTATTGAATAGAAGAAAACAGAAAGAACTCACTTTCAAGATGCCGAACCTGTCAGCCAGCACCCAGACAGCCAGCCAATCCACATCCTCCCTGTGATTGCATAGAATGATGCAGTGTTCCTTGCCACAGATCTTCATGAATTCCTCGTCAGCAAACACCCGGACCTCTGATCCTGACCATTGGTCACACAACCAAATCAACTCTGACAGAGGATATGTCAAAAGTAAACAAAGACAATTTCAAACGTGTTGGTTAACCGCAGTTTGAAGAGTTTTTAGTACAGAATAGTGCCGTATCCCGGAGGGCTAACTTGTGCCCCCCTTCTCATACAGCATTACCCTTTTTAACGATGATACCTTTTTAAAAATGATACCACCGGCACCTCACAACCCATGAAAGCAACTTCCCCAACAATTTCAATGAATGAAAACAAAAATTCACACAAGAACAGAAAAAAAAGAGTCAAACTTGTCTCGATCCCTTCCCTAATCCAAAATCTGATTACACTAAGTATTAGCACAGAGAGATTTTACTTTGAAACTCTCTATCAACAAAACTACCACACAATTTCTCCCAATTTCTCCATCTTTATTCTAAGTCATTTCTAAACTTGTTAGATTGGTTGTATCATGCCAGATAGGCATACTTACGACCCCAGTGGAGGTAGACCAGATTACAGACTGTAATCTGATACAGACGCTTACTGAACGGACGGATAAGCACCAACGCTAGCAGCTGCATCAGAATGACTATGATACCACTGACGATGAATGTCACAGAAAAAAACATCTGGACGAGAGGAGACTCCTTGAAGGAGGAGGTAAGACCCATGGTGACGTGGAGAATGACCAAGACACAGAGAGAAGCAATGTTGGAAGACTTGTGACTTGTCCTGAGATCGTCTGAGTTACATGCCCGACATCAGACGCTTTGTTGACTCTGAAATTGTATTCAAAACAATAACACATTAATTTTTCAAACAAATAAAACTAATTGGAAAGGTGTTGCAAAACGTGTTAATGGAAACGTTTTGGACAAGGGATACACTAAGATATCCAGGTCATTGTAAAAATAAGGGAAAAAAAGAGACACTATTATTTTCAATTTGCTTACAACTGTTCAATGTTTTGCTTGCACTTTTGTAATATGTGTATCACATTGCTTGTACAAGTCGAGGGAAAGATCATTACATAACTTGATGTTATAACAATTGCTTACATTTATACTAGAAGAGATAACAGATTACAATTACACAACACACTTTTAAAGTACAACACGCAAAGGAATATAATGTAAATGCTTCAATGGAAAATATGAAATTAAAATACAGCATAGAAAAAAGGCAGAAATTGATACAATGCAAATAATTTGATTTCAGAACAAGTATTTTGATGTTTTCTTTAGAAACGGCACTCACCACTAACAGTTATGGTCCGTTGTAATCAAAAATGTTTTTTGGAGTTGTTGAGGTTTCAGTAACAAAAGATATCCCAAGAATTTGGGAGTAATTTTTTTACGACAGTGGTACCCAGTCAACACTTTTATCCAATCTAAAGTTTTACACTTACATTTGAGATGATGCAATGCTTCGTGCTCTGTGTTCCGTTATGGGCAAAGTGCACAGGATTATGATAACAGAAAGTCAGCTAGTATTTATTCTGAACTTTGGACACTGAACAGGATTGACTTTGTTTACAGTCCACAGTTTCCCAGCAAGGGTAGATGTAGATACAGTAATGCTTAGTTATCAGGTTCAACTTGAAAGCAAATTTACAATAGGATAATGTACCATATTGTGACCTCGTGTTAATTATGGTCAATGGCTTTGTTCATCACCTTGAATTATTTTCTGAAAAATACCCTGACCCAGCCCCATGGCCATGCAGTGGGACAGAATGTGGAAAGAACGTTGCAACCTGAGGCCACTTCGGTGGTTGTGTACAAAGTGTATGGCGGGTCAAGAACATTTTCTTAGTAGGCCCTATTTCCTAACAAAAATTCTAAATGTTTTTCAGTCCCAGATTCGTGAATATCAGCCATTTTTCCAATGACTGACCTTCATTGAGATGATATATTAATATGAAGAAAAAAGTGGCGTCAGGTTGCAACATTTTTTCCAAAATAGACTCTGTCCTTGTTTCTTTTCTTTAGCTTGTTTATTTTGGATGAGTGTTTTGGTTGTTAGTGAAGTTTGCTGGAGGGAGGGAGCCCTATGCTATAACTATACACGTAAGCATTGACTGATCAAGTTCGTCGCTCTTATAATAGAACTTATGCGTATGATGATCAGTCCTGATCCTGTGACAGTCTGACAAATGCACAGCACAACATGACCTCACTCAAGTCAAATCTCGCAGAACTTTACTGTCATGACTGTGGGGAAACGGCTGCGATTTATGTGAATATTCTTTTCAGAAAAAAAATGTTGCAACCTGATGCGCCACTTTTTCCTTCATATATCATTTCAATGAAGGTCCGTCCATGGTCAGTCATTGCAAAAAATGATGCAGGGACGATGGCTGGGACTAAGAAACATTTCCAATTTTGTTAGGAATTACCATGGAATTACTTACTTAAAAATTTTCTTGACTCTCCATACAAAGAGTGAAAGACTTTATAACTTCAGCAGCTTGGAAAGCCTTGGTGTCAGGTTGCAACATTTTTTCCAACAAATTAGTGAAATGACCGAAATTGTACCAGGTTTTAAAGGGAAAATACAACATTTGCAAACATCAAAAAATAAAACTACCAAATCATTTTGAAATACCTTGCTGGACTGTTAGTGAATGACAGTGTAAAGCATCCTGTAAAATCATGGCACCTGGTATACTGTCATTTTCAAGAAAAGTGGTATTTTTGTATCAATTTCCAACGCTGATCGGCCAATCAGCGTTGGAAAAAAATGGCTTTTTTTCAAATACTGGCCCCAATTGACCATCGCACTTGTTTGCAATCGCTTACAAACCTATGAACGGGTACGAGCCAGCTAGACTGGTTCCCTGACAATTCCCCAATGTATGTAAACTGCTCTGTTTTTTCTTATATGGAGTCAGGGAACCAGACTATAGGAAAATGATTGTTTTTCTTGGTTTTTATAGCGTTTTCGAACCCAAAACCTCAAAAAAGTCAGTGTAACTATATTTGCTATATATTTCCAACCCCCCAATTCCATCCATTTCTGAAAATTACAGCAAAAGCAAATGATGTATATTCCCTTTAAACATAACCGGGAAAGAAAGTTGCAACCTGACGCTGCTTTTTTTCTTCATATATCATCTCAATGAAGTCAGTCATTTGCAAAAATGATAAGACTAGAATCTGGGACTGAGAAATATTAGAAAATTGTCTAGACTCTCCATAGACTTTGTACACAACCGCTGAAGTAGCGTCAGGTTGCAACATTCTTTCCCATAACCGTCATCATAACGTTTAACGTCTTCCTGATTACTTGTTCTCACATTTCAATAGTTTACATTGCAAATTTCGCAGTTTTATTTCAATTTATTCACCTTTCTTTGTGGCGTTTCTGTCCAACATCGGCAATCGATATCACACACTTGTCACATGCTTGATAAGTTGCAAGCCCGCCCTCTACTGTCGTGTTGTCCAAAAAATGCTCTTGTAAAAATGAATGCAATGAAAACTTTGAAAATGTCAATAACATGATATCCCCCACCCCTGAATAAAAATATTTAAAATTTAAAAAAAGGTAAAGGAAAATGACAAGTAACTGAGCACTTAATTGTATATATTTACAATGTACACATAACACTTTGTAAATTTCACAAACTCTTACAGATCATGTATGGTCTAGAGATTGAAGTTTGAAAAAAAAGGCATTTTAACATTTTATTTTCAAGAAGGAATTAACTTGGGTACTGGTACCTTTCTGACATTTAGTGGATTTTGTTCATTGTATAACAAAAAAAAAATTCAACACAAATCAATATTTCCAATATTTTGTCTATGATTGACAATACAAAACTCTTATAAGATGGAATTTTTGTGCCGGGGTGATATAAATCAAATTAGGTTTTGCCCTTCATTTTTTTCCAACTTTCACTTGGGAGGTAACACACCGAGTATACAGTGTTTAAAACGTCGGTGAAGGGCAAAACCTAATTTGAAATACAAAACTCTACAAATACATGCCCAGCCAGATACAGATTTGATTCAAACAGGTGGGAGATGGGTTTTACATCAAGGAGGGGAGGTTAGTATGCACTAGGCATGTACATAATTATGTATTACTTTTTCTGCATGACATTCCTAAGTTTGGTGGCTAGGGGGTTGGGTAGATTACACCCACTGATGTACAGTTTCAATATCCATGTACATATACTGAAGAATAATAGGATAATAGTTAACTGGGAATAGTGGGTGTGGCATCACTTTAACTGGGCTCTTCAGAATCTACAAGAGAGCGCCCTCTACTGTCTTGAGAAACAGCCACACCAGGCATTGATGGCATTAATGTTCACATCCATGTTCTCGTTGCGATGTTAAATACAGTCAAACTTAAGAAGGTTCCACATTTTAAGAAAATGATTCAGCTCCCTCTATTTCGATAGGTCGTCCACATTCACATCATGTCTTAATTTTTTCTTGTTTCTTATAATCCTTTCAGGCAACTGGTACAATCCTATATGCACCCCGCGGCAGGGGGGCGGTTCCCTTCGCTCTGTTTCTCTATTCAAGATGGTGGGTCTGATGACATCCACGTCACGATGAAGATATTCCTGAACTGACGTGATGGCGTCTGGCGGTGAATCAAAGTCCACAAGAAAATAACTGGAGGAAAAAAAGACAACATCAGAAAATATATCAGACTGTGTAATACTTTACATTCTGAGTCTTACTCCTTGGGTTGTGGTAAAAAAGTTATCAGTGGAATTACAAAAAAATTCAGGGGGGGGGGGATTTGTTGGGGGGGGGGAGTTTCTCTCAGGGTGTGTAGAAGCTAATTATTTTCCATGTGGCTTATTTTTAAAATATTTTTAGAGTAGTGCACCATTTTTTCAGAGTCGGGGCAATTATAATGTGTTTTTTTTTTCAAGTAAGTGTGGTGGGAGGGGGGGGGGGAGGCATCTCCCCGCTAATCACTTACTGTCCTCTTGTGAAGTGTTCTGCATGAGAAATCATCCTGTAGGGTAGTCGTTTCTCTCCAAGGTTCTCAAGATTCTTTACGATGCCACCTCTTTCTATAACAGCACCAACGGATCGTTTGACAGCTGCGATTAAATCCGGCTATACAGAACAACGGAAACAATTGTCTCAATTCACTATTTTTTGACACAATAATAATACAATATCAAAACATTATTTTGGCTGCATCAAAATAAAATATAATAAATTACTTAGACTTAGTCATTTTAGTTGCAAAAAAAAAATGCAACTATTGAAACTTTTCAGACTTTTTTTCCGAGAGTGCTGGAAATGGATAATTGAAACTTTCAGTTTATTTAATTTCTATAGGTATTATAATGGCTCTTCAATTGTTTGTTTTTATAATTATAGATTCAGTGCAGCATCTGAAATAAACTGCACGCATATCACAACTGGTCAATGTAAACAAACATGCATAAAAATTGATAGGCAATGCCAATAATTACCCTCTTCATAACCCTCATAATCAACGCCATCTCATAACCAGGCATGTTGAACTGTCAGATTTGTCAGGCTGAATATCACATCAATCTAAAGAGCCAAACTAAATATATTTTCAACCAATTAAATGCACTTTTGCAGTAGTTTGAAGCAAACCCTTCCTTTTCATGCACGTTCTACGTAACCTCGTTCTATAATTGTTTTAGTGTGCAAGTCTATTTTTTTAAATAAAAAAAAAATCACCGGTTTAAGGTTAATTGAATTCATACACACGTCATGGAGCGTTTAATTCTTTGATTTTTAATTTTTAAAGGAGTATATAAGTAACTGTTTGAAAAAGTTTAACTTAAACAAATCTCAAAATAGAATGCACGAAATGATATAGAGGGCGCACTCTTACCGGCTTCGAGATGTCGTTCTGCAGGTTTTCGCTTTTGGTAACTACCATTTTCACCTTATTTTCAAGGTTTTTGACAAAACGCGTGATCGGGGTCCTAAAGAACAGTGCGAGGTTGAAGTTTGGGTTATTTTGAATAAAGATGATATGATATATCTTTGCAAAAAATCATTGTTTTGAGACGGCCAAATTGGGCCGAAAAATTGTAATTCGTAATCATGTGTGGATTAGTATAATAGTAACGAGTATACGATAATGCGTTTAATTTCGACACTTGTTGTACATGTACTTCACTGTACTTTAACGGCATCAAACTCACTTTATATGGCCTCTGTTAATATTTATGAAATTATTGTTGTGTCATGCATGTGGAAGTATCAGATTTGAACATTATTTGGAAAGAATATTGCAACCTGATCATGCTGATGCCGCTTCAAATGGTTGTGTACAAAGTCTATGGAGAGTCAAGAATTTTGTTTAAGTATTTCCTAACAAAATAATTGGAAATGTTTTTCATGTTTCTTATCATTTTGCAATGAATGCCTTTCATTGAGATGATAGGCCTATGAAGAAAAAGTGGCTCAGCTCAGGTTTCCCCATTTTGTCCACATTTTTTATTGATGAAGATGAACTTAAATGATTGATGCCTCCTTTCTTTTCATCACTCTGTTTAACTCGGTCTGCTCATGTCATTGCCATGTTAATAATGTTCATTCTTCAAGCATTACGCAATTTGTTGTGATTTGTGTATTTTGTTTATTTTCTGCTACAGGCCCGACAGTTCAGTACATCATGTACTGCGGCCCAGTTAATCAAGGTATAAACTGTTTGATTTTAACTTTAACAACGGTCATGATGGTATTTTAAGCAAGCATCATGCCAAAAGCGAATCTTTAAAAGTAGGCCTATTATTTAGTATTAACTTGTATAATTTCTCAAACTACAACTTATTTTTATTAATCGGTTATTTTCCCTTTTTTAAGTTTGTCATTTTAAAGGGCCATTTAAACATTGACAATAGAAGGAAATGAAGCAACTTGAATGTGTACCCATGGTAACTACTTTCCAACATACAGGTACAATCTCATTTTGTTTGGATTCTTTCTGCAGCCTCCCATACAGGTCTTTGGTCTTGGTGGACGCTATGCCCATGCACTCTACTCAGCGGCTAGTAAAGAAAAGAAGCTGGATGTTATCGATAAAGAGCTCAAGTCAGTCGAGGTAAGAGGTCAAAGGTCACAGCAGAAGGGCCAGGTTAACAGACAATTTTGTTTCTCCCAATGTCAATTGCTACATTTGCGCATCCTTGCCTAGGTAAAACAATTGATATTTATGATTTCAGCTTTATGGTTCTGAATTTTGCCCAATATTAACTTTTCAAAAATGTTGGTATGTTATTACATGTGAATATTCAATACATAACTGTGGCATCAAATTTTATTTGCAGGAAACTCTACAGAAGAATGTGAAGCTCGCGGATTTCATCAGTAATCCAGTCATTAACCGACTGAACAAAATCAGTAAGTCTTATTTCCTCAAGCATTTTTCTCAAGAAATATAACTTTCTCTTGTGTCATATTTGCAACACCGGCACTTGCTTGTACAGTCAGCCAAGCATCTAATGTATTTTTTTCTACGACCTGCTTGGTCGTTGTCTTTTCTCCAGGTGTGCTGAATGACTTCATGAAGAGTCAGAAGATGTCGCCCACAACGATCAACTTCATGACAGTCTTGGCTGACAACAACCGGCTGGGAAAAATGAAAGAAGTCTTCAATGCGTGGGCTCGAATCATGAGCTCTCATAGGGGTGAAGTCGTCTGCACCATCACAACAGCCAAGGTACATGACCTTTCAACTTTGACCTCTACGAAATATTAATAATCTGGCAACCAATCTCCCTTCCCCTGAAAACAAGACCTTGGCATTTCCTTTCACATATTTAGTTTCAAGTTCAAAGTGCGTTAAGCTCTGTAGCCGAATTTTCAGACTTGTAGCTTCAAGTTACTTGTGTTCTTGAGCAGGATACTTTGCGGTAATCACTTTTATGTTCCCGGTTTTGATTTATTTTCTGACTGCAATACCACTAGACAAATGTATGCTCTACATAAAGTGTGGTTCCAGGGATGTCCATAGGCACGCTAATCAGGGGTAGTAAGTATGGTCCTCTTGCAACATAACTGAATTTTGATGGTTATTACACCTGTTCTATTACAGCCACTTGATGCAAGCCAACTGAAGGAGGTTCAGAGCGCATTAAAAGGTTTCGTCAAGAAGACTGAAACAATTCAAATGAACATGCAGGTAGGTGATTAAGAATGTATTGGGCCCGACTGCTTATAAAACTTGAAAATTCTGGCAGTGGTGAAACAAGGCAACTTTCGTCCTTATTACAGATCAACTGTGTAATTTAAACCTAAGAAATGTTATGTTGACAATATTTTTTTTAGGTTGATCCTTCTGTCATGGGTGGAATGGTGGTTGAGATCGGAGACAAGTACGTAGACATGTCAACAGCAACGCAAGTCAAGACAATGACAAACCTCCTTAAAGAAGCTATATAATCTATGGACGTCCTGTTAGACAAGCCAACTTATGACACGTAGTGGTTGGCAAGATTTTTTAAGAGGTTTTAATACGAGTTTATAGACCAGAATTTTGTTGATTTTGGATTGGAGTATTTCGGGGGATTGGTTTTGTAGACCATCATTCTTGTGGATGTTTACATTGCTTGTTCATTGAGAACAGTCTTATATGCCATCTTGGACTAGTTCCTTTGACATCGCAGACAAGATCCCTCAGGAGTAGGTCTCTGTATTACCGGCACCAGTCTAGAATTGTCGAGTCGAGACTTTGTTCTTCTCGTTTTTCTAGGAACAGATATGCATGATTTAATTGGAGTTTGACGTGCGCATTTAGGGTTTTCATAAACATTGAAAGTACATTCAAATGAAAAAATTAAGATTTTGTTTTCAATAATATTTGACAGTTGCTGTGGTGTTTGTTATGCTCCACTGTCATAAGACGAGCTTGTACTGGTAACGTTCTTGCAAACATTCGGAAAGTTACTACCAAAAAAGAAAAAATTCACCACCAAAACGACTAGCAGCAGTGATTAAGCCTTCAAAGATAGAATTCTAATTGTAACCAGGGTTAATGAGTACATGTAATAAATTAACTCAATTTTTCAACTTAAAGACAATTAGGAATGGTTCCTACTTCCCGAAAATAGTTTGGCATTTACCATTGCACTGTATCTACAAGTGTTGGTTCATTGAATAAAATTGTTTTGCGATGATCTGATCCAAGTCTGTTGCTTTTTCTTTCCTTGTGGCCTTGAACATTTTTCATACAAACATACATGCTGACCATTTATTTGTTTTCATGTTTCATTTACAGCACATTTTTTAGCAAACTTTTCACAAAGTTACTCCACAATTTTTGCAAACATAAAACCCCACCAGTGCCACATATTTGTATAATAACCCAAGACCATTTCCTTGTATTTGTTTTTTAATATATACACGTGGTTATACCATTATACTACATATCAATGCACTAAGTTCAAATTAAATGCTAATATCCATATAAGGGTAACAAACTGATATCGGAACATCTGTCTGTACATGCGACTCTGAACATTATATGCAGATTAAATAATATACCATGGAAGATAACACTTTATCCAAATGGATTTTTGATCATTAAAACCTTTAAAATTTCAGGAAACGTTAGGAAAGACCACATTATGTGTAAGCTAAATTGAGGTGAGCAGTGCAACATTTCTAGAACGTCAAGTTTCAATCATAGTGACATAGTGACGTCAAGTTTCAATCATAGTAATCCTAGATTACATACCCATGGTCTATGGAAATGCAAACAGATTGAACGACTTTTGTCTGGCCAGTTTCATGTCTTCTGTCATACCTTCCTGTTCTTTCTTCTTTTTTTTTTAAGTAAAAAGCCTTTATATTGCCATTACTTCAAATAGTTTAATACAGACAAGAACAGCCTATATGTTAAATGTGCGTTCCTTGGCTTACTTTGTAATTTTTCAATTGTTCCGCTAAAACTGATCACAGAAAACTTCTAAATTGTTGAATCTTTACAAAATAAATTTCAAAAAGAGTTTATTCCTTCACACAGAGAGATGCAAAGGTTTTGAATATTAAATTTGGTTTGTTGTTGATGAAAGGCCCTTACAATGACCCCAAAATAATTTTTTAACAATCACGGAAATAAGACTTGATTGAAAAACACTGGCATAACTGACGTTCCTAATTTTATCACAAAATACTCGTTCTATTACTGAAGCCACACGTTTTGGTCCAATTACGTTAACTCATCTTAGGTTCGGAAGCCTTGATCTAGAAAAATAAGTACCGAGGAACTATTGTACATTGAATTATGCAGCTGTATGTACAAATCTGTGTATTTCAACTTCACATTGGACAAATTAATTCTATTTTGTTATATGGAAAGAAATAACTGTTACTCTGATCTGGAAAAACAAAAAAACGGTTCAAAGTTGCAAAGACCTAGAAGGCAAGAAAAGAGCCTGCAAGCCTTGCAACATTGATTGAGTTTATTTTAAGAACACCCTGGTGCCTAACATTGACAACTTTTCAGTTGATCCATACAACTGAGATACATGATAAGCATGTCCAACTCATAGCTACATCTTATACTGAAGATACACGTTTAACAAGTATTAAGCATATGTGGGGTATACACAACACGGATGGAATTTCAATGGACTACACTACTGCAGCCACAACAACGCTTAACTCCCACACAAAAAAGAGACAAAATAATTTGGGATTAAATATTTCATAAATAAATAACCATCTGTTTATACGTACATGTGCGTAATTAGTCAACAAAGTCAACATTTCAACTATGCTCAACCCAAATGGAATATCGTATTTAAGGTATTCTGCTCTCATTGATCAGGAATGGTCGTGTGTCAAGTTTGTAAAAACAATCAGTAAAATGTTTTCCAGCTTATCAGAGAATAAGACTTCTTTGGAGTCCTAATGATGATATATTAAAGTCAATGTCTGTTCAAATATTTCCTGGAATAATTTCAAACCAAAGCCTTCAACATTGGCAAGAACAGCATGTTCACGGTAATTTCTACATGGTTAATGTTTTCACTACATTTTTTTTTGTTTTTTGAGAGACTTCTGCTGGCGAATTTTTTTTTTTTTCCATTTGTACATTGTGAATCAGTCATTTGGTTCTGATAATCTGATTGGCTTGGGGAGATTTTAGGGACGCGAGTCAGATTAGCCGCAACCTCAACAGTAAACTTTTTTTCAAGTAGGAGGTGGGCGGATAAATGACATCAACAAGTTGACTGATCGTAAAGATGTAAGTCCAACTTAACGAGGACTTCACCAGTGGTGACTTCATGGAGAAGTAGCTGTTTGTTGAGGGGCTCTCGGCCTTTCCTTTCCTTAATGACATCGGCAACTCGCACTTCAGTCCTGCCAAGAAAGTCTGAACGAAAAAGTAGAATAAACAAAATATCAAAGTTCATACATGCCTCAAAAATTAATGAAACCCAAAGACAGAAACCATTAACCTGCCAAATAGAAACACCTGCTTAGCATAATTAACTGAGAACCAGTATGAATCACATGGCAATATTTAACTGGTAACCTGACTACGCTAAGCCCACAAACTTTGTGCTTAGCATCTCTACAAAAATCGACCGAGCGACTCCACAACCAATATTTTCCATGCTAGAAATCCCTGCTTCTTCTTATAATTACTACGCAACTAATTTACCGTTTGGTGAGAAGAGGTCCCTATCGTACACCGTGATACACAAGACGTCCTGCTCCAAGTCTTTGACAGTAAACTGCATGGAAGCATCCCAGACTGGTCTGAGGGTATCAGGAACCACACGGGTACGGTGTTCCTGAGATCCCATACGCACCTCACAATAGGGATCAGCTCGTCCTGAAAACACAACAAAAAGAAGTACACAAAGCAGCACGGTGGATTGAGAGTGGATATACAGACATTTCAATTATTAACGCTAGTATGGATTTTAAAAATACTCCTTTTTTGGAAATCTTTTATTTTTAAAGAACATAGTCACACAATGAAGCCAGGAAATAGAGGTACTTATGAAGAAAGCTGGTCAAAATACATCAACAACTGAAAACATAATAACAAAAAAATCTGAGAATCTCAAACTTGTGTACAGCAGAAATAAAAGACACCAATGTTGTTAACCGTAATCTTGACTAACCACAGTAGTCAAATTTATCACTCTTAAGTCAAGACAAAACTTTTTATTGACAAACAATATTTCTTCCCTTTGAACAAAAATACTTAAGTTGATGATTACCTGTAATATTATTGGACGGTTTGAGGTCATGACCTTCGATAATGACGACCAACAGTCTTCCAACTCCTTTACTTCTCATGGAACGAACTGCAAAGAACCATAAAAAAAACCCTCAATATTGTTCTCTGCTAACGCCAAGGCTCAATCTCAGTATATAAGAAAATATATACACTGATCGTGACAATTCTAGCAGCTCATTTAAAGAACACACGAGGGCGCTTTCCTGATCACACAATCCTCCATAAGTAAGACTATGACAAGACAGACCCTTTAACATCCAAGGTGACTGACCTCTCTGTAGTTTCTCTCTCTTCTTCTTCTCCGTCTCGATGTAATTCTTAGACGCTGCTTGGATCTTGTCCATCCAGCGATTCTTATCGTTGGTGCTCTCCCCACGCAGCGAGTAGACTTTGTCAATGTGGTTGATGTTGAAGACAAAATCATTGGTTCCAGCGTCACTCGCCGACTTGACATCCACTTCATTCAGAAACAGAGGCTGAGAATTTCAAATTGAAAAAAAAAATTGAAAAATAAAAGAAATAAAGGAGGTTTACTTTGTTACTTGATCCATTTTTTTTTAAAAATCAGCAGCCAACAACTAAGACTCCATTTGCAGCAATACTTACTTGTCTATACATGCGATATTCCACCGTTCGTTTACTGTTTGAAGCAACAAACGGCTGCAAGCCCGGCTTGACAGGCTGCGTAAACAACAGGAAATCATTGAAGAGAAACGCAAACAACTCCTTGTTACTCTTAGTCTGTCAAGAGAAGAAACAACAAAGAAATACCTTCTTAGTTTGCTCCAAGTCAAATCAGTACAGCAAACGGATATATCTTTGAGATGAAAAACTCAAAGTGTATCTGAACTGTGTACCCTTTTACTGAAATCAAAATATACAAAAATATAGCATCATTATCGGCCACCGCCCCAATTAATAACCCAACAAATTTGCTACAAGAATCAAGCATGCAATTCTTACCTTTTGTAGTTTTCCAGAGTGCACATATTTTCTCGGCCCAAGGCAGTTGGTCAGCGAATTGAAAATCAGCTCCTTTATATCAAGAGACAAAAGCATCAAGTGAAATCATCATTCTGTCTTCTTGTAAAGCAGTTGACCAAACCCTTCAATGCTACACCCTCTAAGATGCCCTAGCCCCACCCACTTTTTTGTGTCACACTCGTGTTCCTATGGTTACTGTCACCACACCCTTTAATGCCCATCTCTAGCCCCGCCCATACCCCACCGCTCCACCCACCTCTGCCAATCCAGTGCAATCTTCATACACCTGTAGCCATTTAAGTCTAACTCTCCCCCCCCCCTTGGTAACCTTGACCACGCCCCATGATACCCATCCCTAACCCGCCCCTCCACCCACCTCTGCCAATCCAGGGCAATCTACATGCACCTGTAGCCATTCAAGTCTAACTCTCCCCCCTTCGGTAACCTTGACCACGCCCCATGATACCCATCCCTAACCCCACCCCTCCACCCACCTCTGCTAATCCAGGGCAATCTACATGCACCTGTAGCCACTCGAGTCTATCCGAGTTCTCCTTTTCCCTGACCCCTTCGTTGACCTGTTGACACAACTCTTCAGCTTTCTCCAGAGCTGTCCGTATAGTGGCGTGATCAGGGTGTGTCTCGGCGGTGTATTTCAGTATCTGTATCCCAAATTCATCAAACTCATAATGGTCTCATTATCAACTAACAATGGCAAGTGTCTAAATTTAGGTACAAGCGTCTGAAAATGAAGCTTTTAGTGCAAGTTTGCATATAACTTTGCAAAAAGTTTGAAACATCTTGTCAGAGGGCATATTTTTCAGTACAAACACTCTAGAATTTCATTTCCAATACAGGACTGTAGCCAATACATATCAACATGCATTTAACGTCGGTCAACTATTTTTTTTATGGGTAGAAAACTAGAACTGGAAATAAATTCCCTTTCTAAGGACTATGGAATTACTTATACAGCATTTTTTTGAGAACTTTTCTAGAGCCACAAAACAAAACAGTACAGAGACAAACACAATGTGTGCTGGACCAAGGACTCTAAAAATAAAAAAAATACAAAAAAAATAAAAAGAAATGAGAAAGTAGGACTGACCTTTTTAATGAGCAGTGGATAGCGAGTTATCCGCTGCATGGGCTTGATGAGATAACTACTGACTGGCATGCCTTTGACTCGAGGATCCTGAGCTAGTTTCTGATCAGAAGAAAGACAATTAAGATGTATTTATTAACAGGTGCAATAACATCTTAATTCAACAGTCAGTGTCAGTTTTCCCCTCCCAGCCCCTGTTCGCTGCTCACCAAAAAACAAAACGTTTGATGAGAAATTTGGCGATCAGGTTCCTTTACATAGCACGATTTAATTATCATGTGACATGATGTTCTGAATTTGGGGTTCGAATCTTACCAGGGATCACAGTGTTTGTGTCCTTGGGCAAGACACTTTATAGTGTGTGACCCAATAGTGGGGTAGGCTTGGGCTGTGAGTATTAAGGTAACTACAATCCAGTGAAGGCAATATTTTACCTTAACGTATTCTTTAAATTCTGGATCACTGTCTATCCTCTGTTGAAGCAAACTGGACGCATTGAGCTGACAACTACAGAACCGGATATAGGCCGTCATACGAGGAAGCTAAAAATATAACAACAGCGGGGAAAAAACGAGAAATTACAGGGGGTCTGACAAGATTAAACAGTTTGAGCATTCATTGATGGCTGTAAAGAATGACATCTTTCGCCTGTTGAGTTAAAAAAAACAAGATTTGCTTTGAAAGTGCAGAATACTTTCTAAGCTTCTGACAGAATATAAAGCAGGTTGACCTTTTGACCTTTTCAACCACGTCCATATAATTTTGACAGGATGCATGATCTAGTCAAATGATTTCGCACAGAAAGAAAAAAATATTCCTGAGAAATCAGACAACTGGGTGAGTAGTTGAATGAAAGTACAATGTAATTGATAGATTCAGAAGATGAATAAAGTGTCTTTACAAAGCATGCAGTAATTGTTAGTAATAATGATTAAAATTGTTTGTTTATTTGCAAGTAGCATCCCTTCCAATTGTTACCTGTTCACACAAAATGTCTCCAATCATGTGGATTAGCTGTCCTTCACCAGACATCTTCTTACGAACTCTCAAAGACCTGATATACAGGAACAAATTTTTAAATAAATGAAATCAAATAAAAACTACTAACCCTTCTTACAACCCTATTACATGCAGCATCCATTGGATTTTCTACTTTCTGGCTTTTTTACATGCAACTTATTTTTTAGCATAACATTATGCATTTATGCACTTATCTATTTTCTCATTATATCTGTCCACTTTGTTACTTAGTTGTGGTTTAAGTTACTTTTTCTGATTATTTTTTGGCATTTAAAGTACTTCTCCACCGCTAATAATATACAGGGAGGCTTATACAATTGAGCTCTCGTAGCTGGAAACCCAATGCAGGATTCAGGGTCAAAATAAGAAAGTATAGGATTAATAAATTTGCTGCAGGCAGTGGTTGGGGGGGGGGGTTATGTTATTGTAATTGAATTCATCTTCACGAAATTGTCTGCGTAAAAGATGAGTGTTTTACATCACCGTTGGCATAGCAACAGGATCCATGGCTTACAAATTGACGTGCTTCAAGAAAAGGAAGTAGATTATGGATATGTGGTCACAAACAGACCAGAGCTGCTGAGCGACAGTACCACTTTCTCCTCAGATTTCCCTGAGCATTTCTGTTCTTAACCCTAACTCCCTAGTGGGTGTGGAAAATCATATTGAAATTGGAGGATTCAGGACTGTTAGGGCTATAGTAAAACCTCACGGGAATTGAACATCAACAATCTGGAGTGATGAATTCAACAGATGGTAACTCAACTGGACCGTTTGAGCAAGATCGCCAGCCGTTTGCCATCTTCACCCAAATAGTGATGGCTCTGACTATCGTACTTATCGTCGTCCTCAATCTGTTGAGTTTGGCTGTTCTCCGTCGAGCCAACGGCCTCTCAGAAGCCAGCAAAGTCTTCATGATGTCGCTGACCGTGTCTGATATCTGCATCGGTTTGTTCTGGGCAGTGCCTCAGCTGGCTGCTTTTGTAGCAAGAACCTGGGCACTGGGTAATTTCCTCTGTCGGGTCTTTGGCACCGTTATTCCAACCCTCGCAACCTTGAGTATTCTATCACTTCTCCTTCTAACCATAGATCGCTTCGTTGCCATTGTCTATGCTCTGCGTTATCCCAGCCTGATGACCCCGTTGAGGGCAAAGGTCACCGTTGCCATCATGTGGACCCTGACTGTGACAGTAAATGTCATCTTCTTTGGCATCTATGCCCCAGCCATAGTTGTTCAAGACCGTGATTGTGTTATCACCCCATGCAACTTCTGTATCGGTGTTGTTGCCACCATATTAGGTCTCTCCCTGCTGAATATCTTAGTCCTCTACCTTGTAATTCTCCAAGTGGTGCGACGACACGAACGGCTGATTGCTGCTCAAAATCACATCGCTGGGGATCTGCAGGGACCCAACGCTCCGCAACGAATCGGCACCAAGTCTGCAACAACCCTACTGATTATCACTGGAGCTGTGTGCGTCTGCTGGACACCTCAAATCCTTCTGCCTGTCATCTTCTTTGATCGCATCTCTAACTACAACAGCTTCAGTATCCTTACTAACACTATCTTCTTCACCAACAGCTGGCTGAATGTCGTTATTTACTACCTGAGGAACAGGGAGCTTCGGCACGCCCTGCATGAATTGGTTGCTTCTTGCTTTCGCCTGTAACTCTAACAAAAACTCTCATAAGACTCTCACTTTATGTCAGCCACGGAAGCAAGTCAAAACACTACATCTTTAAATTATAACCATTTTCAACACTGTGCGCCAGCAGGTACATTGCATCGTTGCCCAGAATCAGATCAGCATTGCCTGGGGTGATCAGAACGCTCCGCAGAGAGTCAGCACAAAGACCGCTACCACGGTGTTCATCATAAACTATGACTGTCTTCATTTACTGGACTCACTTGATAGAATTAGTTAATTTCCTAAATAATAGCACTTCAGTTAAATGTGAAAAAAACTTAATAATTACAAGTCAAAGCACTTCTAATATCAAGTAGACGAAAAGCTTAACTTAGTGGTAAAGTTCTTGACGTCTAAACTTGAAGTTCCATCGATTCGTATTAACACATAGTTGTACCTAGAAAACTTGTACACCTTCTCAATACTTACATTCAAATTTATTAAAATGTGCGAGACTAAAACTGTTCAATTAAAGTACTGTGACATTTGACATTTACTGCACTCATTCACTAATTGTGAGGAAGTAATTTATGCCTGTATTGTACCAATCCATTCCATATTTAGCACTGTAATAATTAAATGTATCTTCAATGTACGTGACATTCCAGTGACTGCTGTTAGATGTAGAAGTGTTATTAATGGTTTTAGGTTTGAACACTGCTATTAAAATAAATTAAATCACCAATAAAAAAAACCCCACAAAATAAAACATTGTATCGTAAGGCTGTCCATTGTTGACTAATTTGGTATTTGATGACTTGAAACTGCATATGACCACAAATTTGGATATTGCAACAGCCAGTTAAAATTTGCATGCGGCGATCGATATGGACCGCTGGAGTCTTCTGCAGTTAAGCATTTTATAACTATCTAGAGCATTAACCTGTTAAAAGGATTGGAACAATGAACCACCAAAAACGTTACCGTTGAAAATTAGTGGCACCTGACACTAAAACGACAGCTTTATGATAAAATAACATGCCAGTCGTGTGTGTATATGTGTGCATAGTTATTTTATTTTTGAATATTAAAACCGGTAAAAAGTATTCGAATATTCGGTAGATGAACAAATATTCTTATATTTGGTATATTCGGGACTGCCCTGTTGTATTGTTGTTAATTCTAGAAATGTTATTAATGGTTTGAGATTTGAACACTGCTATCCGAGTAAATTAAATCACAAAAGACAGAAAAATGATTTCATAGCATTGAAGATTCATACTGAATTTCTCATTGTGGACTTTCTGTACAAGTACCCAAGAGAGCGTGAGCGTCATTCACAGAAACTGGAGTCTTTATGAGGTGATCCACGATGGGATACATCTTTCAACAAGCAAGGGTACAACAAGCATGGGTAAGCTGCAACGTCCTCTTTTTTTGGGGGGGGGGGGAGCATGCATTTTTTTTTGAGTACTTACTTTAGTAATTTATTATTGCACTGAATGATTTCTCTCCAATTGACAAAGATCCTGGATATCTCTTGAACGTCTAGCTTTCCCGACTCACTTAGCGGCTTCTGAAAAACCTGGTCAGTAAAACCACAGAGAGTTTGAGATTCTAAAAGAATGAAAATTGAACTGTTGTAACAGTGAGTCCTGAATCAATACATAGTGTGTCTGAGATAAGACCATTTCCAGAAATTAGCTAATTGTTACGTTTGAAAGATCAACATTCCTGAAATCCTTTGTTAAGTTCATTCTATAACTTTCAATTTTTTAACACCACTTTGGTCTTTTGCCTAGGAAAAAAAAGAAGAAAAACACAATGTACATGAAGCTTGAGTGCAAATTGTTGACAAACGTTCCTGTTTTTACGAGAGCTAGCTTATGGCTAACACAATTGAGTGAGTACCCCTAAAAGGTAGATACAAAGTCAGCCTTTGTAAAACGGTACCCCCCCCCCAAGGGAAATTCAAAAGAAGTTGGATACATTGAGAAAAGTGCAAGTGCCCCATTAACCCCATCCATAAGGTTGGGTGCTTTGGATGTGCATCAACAAAACATGGAGACAGAATATATGTTTGATAACTAAAAAACAAAGACACGTTTTTCTCCAAAATTGAATAACCACATGCAAAGGACGAATTCATCCAATTTTGACTATTGCCTCAAGATTGAAGTCTCTCTTTTCCGAGACTCCACAGCGGTTTAAATTAGTTTCGCTAATTAGGTCCCTCGCACTAACAGATGTGTCCATCCAAAATAATGAATTACTCTTTGCAATTTTGGAGACCACTTGGAGCGACATTCGAACGCATTGCCGACAACACCTGATGGTCATGCCAAGACGTTATGGCTTTGTGACATTCTGAATTTCTGAATCCGGTCTCATCGTGTGTGCGCCGCCACCATGAGATGAAAGCGCCAACAATGGTGTGTCCCATCATGCATGGGCTCACATGCTGGTCGTTGGAATCAAGCCCCCCCCCCCCAAAAGGACAGTAAAATAAGAAAACCAGAAATGTCTTGAATGACCCACCTCTATTGCTAAGACAAGATCGTCGACATAAGTCTGCTCAGTATTGATCAGTTCATGGATGCTTTCTTGTCGATGTCTCTCCATCGGTGCCGTCGACTCCAACAAATGAAGATCCTTCGTCCCTGAAAGAAAAACCCAAGGACGACAAAAATATTATTTCTTGCTTTTTAACAAGGATTTAGTGGGGTCTATCATTGTGTAAGAAATTTAACCCTAACTCCCTAGGCCTTTCTCCAATTTGCAAAAAGGATTTTGAAGGATTCAGGGCGGTTAGGGTTAACAAAGAGTAAAGAAGTATATGACATAGACAATGTTATCTGCAATTGAAAAAAAAAATGTTTAAGTGTTGGCATTTGCAGGACTGTCTCCTGCTTCCTAAATTCTGTTTTCTTTTCTTGATGTTTCTTCCTCTGTCTTGGGGTAAAAAGGATGCAAGAAAGATAATGATTTGCCCAGATCTTAGACTAGATTTTCCAAATTTTGGTAAATGTTTAGAGTTTTCTATTTGTTACTCCAACATGCTGGGGTTTTTTTGGTTCTATTTAATTTATTTGTTTTTAGGGGTGGGGACTTGGTTTTTGCATTTTTCCTTAATTATAATAACAAGTCAACAACATTCAACATATAATAGTTTCACTTTCTTAAGGTGAAAACCTTGGAATTCATCTTTGCATAAGCTAAGCAGTGCCTGAGCAGCAACACGTGAAAGAAAACTGAGAAATAGTCGTTTGAGTTTTGAAAAGTTGAATTTATCAAAATGTACTACTTATAGAAAAAAGCTTACACCCATGCACATTTTGTAGGTTCAACCCAAAAGATTTATTAATACTTTTATGTTAGTATTTAATAGCTGCTTGACAGTTTAATACACATTCTAAAATAACAATTACATGCACCTGATCATAATCAAAAAAACTTGGCATATAATCACAGTCGGCATAACATTAATGTTGTTCATGTAAGTACTTTAAATACGCCCAGAATTTGGGAGTTGTTACACTTTACAGAAACATCGATATCCACTAAACTAAATACAACTCTTCATCAATAATGAAATCTTCAGCAAATGACTCCGTGTACAAGTACCCCCTCAACGGTAAGGAAGGGAGAGTTGGGGGAGACCACTGGGGGGACATTGGAACGCACTGCTGACAACGCCCGAGGCTCACACCAAGAGTTTCTACACATTCAGAATAAAATGAGTCGTGCATCTTTCGCATCATACACTCACAAACCAGTACGTACGTGTTCTACATAACCCCCGAGGACCGACAAACAAAGGGAGAACAAATCCTTTCAGTCCTCAGGAGTTGAGTTTTTTGTTAGAAAACGGTCCTCTGTAGTACGTTTGTGTGCTTAGTCTATAAGACAGTGTTATATTACAGGGACAAAGGGAAACACAAAGCATTGTCCTCGAGAGTATAGTAAAACACGATTGTATGCATATGTCTTGTGTCCCTCCCTCACAAAGCTCAATGTACTGTTTGTGCACGGAGTCTATTGTTACTTGTAAAGATACATGTATGTTTATAAAAATTTGAAATTGTTGCGTTTTGTGTTGCATCAAACATCATGGGAATGGAAAGTCTATGCCTGCGACAGCTTTGAGAATATCAGCACAAGCGTTTCAGCCTTGGCGTTAATCTTAGCTACAGATTGTGAGTGAAAGTGACAAAGCCATCAATATCTTTCAAAATCTGGAAAAATCCTCCCATAAATTATCCCCCGCTTTGAACACTCCTACTTTCTCCCAGCACTGTAACATCAGGCTCAACGCAATACAGACAAATAGCTGGATAACAATTCCATGACACAGTAAACAGAGGATTGAATCTTCTGGACAAATGGCTGCTTTGCGGTGAAATACTCCCCAGCATTTTTTGTCATTACTTGGATTTATAAGTAATCTGTGGCACTTTGGGGATGGTAAGATTATCAATCAAAAGTTAATTGGCTGACAGTACACCGGCAGTGAAAGCTACGTCTGGGACTTCCTGGCATTCGGCCCTCAACAGATTCAGCAGTTTTATGGCAGTCAAGATCACAAAGACCTGATATATTGTATAAAATTTAAGCTGTAATAGAGTTTGTATACATGTTTATTACCTTGCTTGCTTTGTTATACTGAGAACATATCAAATATTTCTCACACTTTTTTGTGACTTTCATTGTTGTGTGGAAATCATTCTAAACTAGAAGATACAGACACATTTGCCAAAAGGCAAGCAACCAAAGTGTGTAAGAGTTCAACAGAGATACAGAAATAATACCAAATACCCTGTTGTCTGTAGAAAAAGTTTCAAAGGAAACATCAGTGGAAAAAGTATTAACATGTATGTTTACTTGATTAATGCAAGAAAGTACAGTTAAGTGTGTAATGAACTGTTGAAGTTTATATGTCATATTCCTGAAAACTACTGGCTAGCATTTTTTTTTACAATTCCCGTCAGTACCGCTAACAAATTTGTTCTGATATACATCTACAGTTTCCGGTTTACAATTCTACTTATTCTAAATAATCTACATGAAGATTTCATCTTAAACAATGTGTACCGATAAAATTAATTATACATGTAGCACCAAAAAACAAAAGCACTGAGATAAATAAATACTTTTTAAGAATCGGCTCCGTTCATGATCCTCTTTGTGAAGATCTTTTTCTTGTTTGTTCAAAATACAAATGATCAAAATAGAAACGACGGCAGTTATTTTTCCTGGCAGAGAATGGATTATTATATACAGTACTTTTGTCAGGGTTAGCGTAATGATTTACATGTGACATCATGACGTGATGTAAACGAAATTAAACTGTTTAACAATAAAAAAAGAAATTGCCCGAGCGAAGCATCATTCCATCAGATTGTCAAGTAAGAGTACTTGACAATAAAGATGTCTGTGAAAAGCACAACTGGGCTAATTATGAGAAAATCAAATCAACAGACGGGATATAAAAAAGGTCTCACCAATCTACATTAAAACTCAGCAAAAAAGTAAAAAATTGTCATCATAATAAATACATTTATATATATATATATTGATCCCTAAAAATTAATACATAAATAACGTCTTGCACTTCATCAAGATTTTCTGTACTTGAGCAAAGGTTTGTAGTGGGTCATTCAAAGCACAGCATGCAAGAAATATCCGGCAATTTGGGAAAGAAAATGGCAGCTTTTTTTTTTAGTTTAAAAACTACGAAAAGACTAGTTGAGAATTTAGACCAGATTATCCTTTGAAATATGTTAATTTCTAGTACAGACCTGCATGCAGAAGCTTGCCGTTGAAAGACCCACTACCTAACTGGACAATTCCATCGTCTCCAGAAATATAACAATCTTTTAAAAGGGGAGGCATGCGTTAAGACACACACAAAGAATACAGAGTTGCTTAAAAAAAGTGATGCCATCTTTTTTGCTGAGTTGGTTTCATTTAATTTTGGGGGTTTGGTTTTATCTCCAGCTTGCATAGTCATGACAACCAGGTTTCCGTGGTAATCGGGCTTGATTTGGTGGAGTGGGTCTTTCACGCAAGCCTATGCAGCGACTTGAATTTCTACAGAGTGAACAAAATAAGAGTTGGCAGATAGTCAGAACGGCCAGCATTGGGTTTTTTCCTCCCAGAAAAGCGTTGGTAGTTGCCACATTTGAAAAATCAAAATAATTTGTAATATACAGAGAAAGCGACGTGAGGTGAAAATGCAAAAATGAACAACTTTTTTGGAGAGCACAATAAAACTTTGTAGGTGATCATGTGATGGAGTGACAGACAAAGGGCAGGATAAACAGGTGTCCAAAAAAGACAGGTGGTAGCAATGGGTCCGGTGGTCTCAATGAACAGGTGGTCAAAATGGGCAGGTGGCCAAAACTGACAGGTGGCCGTCAAAACGAAAAATAAAACTTCCATAAAAGACAGGTGGTCTCAATGGACAAGTGGCAATAATTGACAGGTGGCCATAACTGACAGGTGGCCATAACTGACAGGTGGCCTCAATGGACAGACAGGTGGCCATGATGAACAGGTGGCCATAATTGACAGGTGGCCATAATAGACAGATGGTCAAAATGGATGGGAGGGAGTGACTAACACAGAAATGAATGGAGTCATTTCACTGACAAGAACAAAGATGACTTACAGTTGACTTTGCTGGCCGGTCCAGATTCGCTGAGTTCCTGTACATAATTGGAAGGGAAGACTCCTGTTGCCCCGTTCAGTTCCCCTTTCCACCAATCCTTGTCTTCTTTACTGATGACGTTGACCACAATTCCCTTCTGGAATGACAGCTCATCGTCATTCTGCTTGACGTAGGGGTACAACGTGATCACCTGACAGGCTGGTAAGAGAAAACAAAATGGACAACAATTTGACAAGATGCAAATTAGGAAGTTTAGACTGCAACAATAACGATAACGTTAGTTAAGAATTAGAAACTGCGACAATGAAGCCAATCGAGACATTTTCGAGACATGAATTCAGAAATTTTTCTCTGTTTATCTTTGATGGTACAGTTCTTAATTTTAATGCAAAATCTCTTGATGTTTGCGCTACTACTGTCAAGCCAAACATCTAAATGATCAAATCTGATGAACATGAAGCAGCGTTACTGAGGTCCATATGAGACTTGCCAAAGTCAACTGTACATCTGATTTCTTGAAATCTCACATGATTTCTTGAAATCTCAAATGATTTCTTGAAAGACGTCAAAACTTACTTCCATCAGGTGTGGGCGTTGTCGGTGTTGTGGCTCTGTCTGTCCCCTACAAGGAACACAAATACAGTCAAGTCAACTATCAGGTTATTGTGATAAGAAAGATTTCAATTTCAATACTGGATCTTGCCCGGTCTGAGAGGTTGCTAAAAAAACTTCACAAGCGTGCTTGAGCGGGGCTCGAACCCATGATCTCCTGCTTTTTAGAGGAGATTACTTAACTGTTTAGTCGAAACCGCCCTGCCCATTACTCACTGTAGCGCTTGAAACTGCCAGAGCTCTGAGGTTATTGTTGATTCTTCAGTGAATAAACACAATGTAATACAAAGTAATACAATGTAGTACAAAGTAATACAATGTAGTACAATGTAATACAATGTACTATGCCTGGTAATGGGTTGACCACTCACCAAGGTTGCAAGGGTTGACTGCCTGGGTAAAATCTGACAGAATTACTACATCAGCCATGGGCAAAAACACGATCCAATTCTAAGAATCATAAATAAACAGTCAGATGTGTTATTAATTTTTTGGCAAACCTGTGTCGGGACAGCCATCAATGCCTGGATGGTTGCGGGGGCTGAGTCGGTTGGTGTGCTTCCACCACTACCCATTAACTGCACATAGTTGGCAGGGAACCAGCCAATCTGTTTCTTCTTACCACGTGCCTGGAGCAGAATGAGGAAGCAAAAAGTGAAAAGAAATACTCTGAAGGTTTGAATTAATCAGGTGAACAAAGAACTTGTGTCTTCCTCGCAAAATTGTAGCATAATATGAGGGCTGAGCAACACTTAATCCTCAATTTTCTTACCTGAAGTTCACCTTCCCACCAACCACTTGGATTCTTTTTCCTGACACCAATCAACTGACCAAGCGACAGACTCAACTGCTCGGCGGAGGTGGCTGTATACGGAGCAATGACGCGAGCTATCTCTGTTAAGTAGACAAATCAAATAAGACGACTTATGAGAGGTATGCATCTGCCGATATTGATGCTTAAGGTACTACATCAGTCTCATCAAAACTTCAAATATATTTTAGATCACTTCAGCTTAAATAAGGGATGGTACGGGTTAATGATTTTAAAGTATCTTGTTTTTTTCTGTTTAACATTCTGAGGGTGTAACACTTACCTGGTTTGCGAGTGAGTGATGCCGTCTTCTCTGCTGTGTCATCCGGCGTCACGGCAACCGCTGGAGGCGTCGCTATGGTAACAGGCTTGTCTCCTCCTCCGCCTTCCTTAGGATTGACGTAATTGGCTGGAAAGATGCCTTCCCTGTCTCCTAGCCTGCCCGTCCACCAATCACCATCCTTTTTAGTAACGACGATGGTCTGGCCGGCTTCAAAATTCAGATCGCCAGGTTGGTCTGAGGTGTAAGGGAATTTGGTCACCACTTCATCCATGGACTGGATGGCAGAGGACGTGGATTGTTTGACCGATGAAGGTTCAAATGAGTT
This sequence comes from Patiria pectinifera, assembly GCA_029964075.1. Classification (NCBI taxonomy): domain Eukaryota; kingdom Metazoa; phylum Echinodermata; class Asteroidea; order Valvatida; family Asterinidae; genus Patiria; species Patiria pectinifera. The sequence goes on along the minus strand of CM057140.1, from coordinate 15,213,885 downwards.
GACAGCGGGTTCTGTTGGTTGGGCCGTGGCACTGCCCTTTGGCTGGACGATATTGGCTGGAAAGATGCCTTGTCTGTCCCCTATTGTTCCAGTCAACCAATCACCATCCTTCTTAGTGACCAGGATGGTTTCACCGGCTGAAAATTGCAAATCCCCCGGCTCACTGGAAGTGTGCTGATACAATGCAACGTATTCTGTAGTATGAAGGAATCAAAACCAAGCAAGAATTGTTAATGGACACAATACACTCTGGTGTATGGATATTTAAATATGTACACGAAGCCTGAATGCAAGTCAGTTCAATCAATCAATACAAGTATTATTTATTCAACATTGGGTTTTGCTGTTCACCGACATATTTTTATAAACACTGTATACCCCTCGTTGTCCCGAGTGATTGGGAGAAAAAAGTACTATTTTTCTCGCAATCACTCGGAACAACACTGAGTATTCAGAGTTTATAAAAATAAGTCGGTGAAGGGCAAAACCCAATACGGATTTACATCACCCAGATGCAAATTCCATCTCATGAACAAGTATTGTTGTCGAGTCCATCACAAGACCTCACAAGTCCTCACATGTCAATCAAAAGTCATTCAGCGCAAACTCAAGTGACAGGCTCTTTAAAATGCACCGTGACAAATTCTTTTCTTTGTTACTGTTCATCTCCTGTTACTGGGAACCGGGCTTGAGAATTGACTTGTGATTTATTACTGACCAAACTCATGATGGACTCCACTTCAAGACTGATGAATCCGTTCTTACCCTCGCCCTGCTGGGGTTGGAAAGCCATGGGCGTTGGGGAGATGGCTGGCTTCACAGTGGCTGTCGTTGTGAATGTAGTATTTCCAAACAGCGACGATGCAATGGCTGCCACAGAGCCTGTTGCTACAGGGAAGGATGCTTCCGTTGCTGCTGCAGCTGCAGCTGGTTTGCTGTCAAAGAAAGTTAGATCTTGGAATAAGGGTTCCACTATTGAATTACCAGAGGAATATGGAAGGTTAGGGTTAGCCTTAACTATGCAAAATTACATACAATTTTATAGAGATTTCACTGCAACTTGAGGTTAGAAAATTAAAATAATACAGGCTCGAGTTACTATGACACCATCTGTTTTAAGTGCACATACATGGGTTCAAACTCTGACGGGAACATATTGCATTAGTGTTCTTAAGCAAGACACTTTACTGTAATTGCCTCTCTTCACTCACGAGAAAAAATGGGTATAAATCAGATTGTGCTGATCTTGAAGTGCTGCATGAGCTAGTCTCACGGACTTCTGAACACGGGTTAAAACTGTGAAGCGCTACATATGCACCACAACGTCCTTATTTTCTTCCCCAGAAAATACTGACTGTATCAGAAGAGGCACTTCTTCTAGACAACTTACTCTTCAGGTAGTTGCTTGACCTGCGTCTTAGGAAACCATCCTTGTTTGCCGTTCAGTTCACCTAACCACCACATATCCTGCTGCTCCTTCAGCATCAAGACATCGCCTTTCTTGAAGGATAAGTGGTTATCTTTCTTAGCATCCCAGTCATACAGGGCTTCGGCCTTCACGCCGTCTTGTAATATCTTGCCCTGGAAATACAAAATCAAACCAATGTTCCCATCAAGAGATGAGTGGCCTTGTTGAAGATGTCTTGAAACTAACCTTGATTGGTGCTTGCAATAGTAAGTAGCAGTGCTGGTTTCAAAAATGAATAAACGTAATTCCCAGAAAGGAAAGACAAGTTTAAAGCAAAGTCAAAACGTATAGGTTTGGATACCTGTCCTGGTGTAGGCGTGGGTGACGGCGCCGGCTGATTGGCTGTTGAGGGAGTCACATGGGTGAAGGGGGATGACTTGACTGGATGACTGAATGCAGAGGAAGCTGAAGCTGACTCTGTGGAAGATGTTGTTTCTGATTTGACCACCTCCGTCCTGTTGACAAACATATATCAAACCTTGTTTCCAATACCGGAGCAAACTGGTTCTTCTTACAAAATACTCTTTAGACATAATGACACCATGCTTTGCAACACACGTGTGCTTTACAAGGCCCAAGGGACATGAAGCAATTTTTACAGGCAACCTGGAGGCAATAAGCTGAAGGAACCCTTACAAAGGACAAAGTACACATTTTGAATAAAACCCAGTGGAAATATCCGTTTCAGGTGAGCAAAGACTTACTGTTTGTTGCTACTTGAATCAGCAAAGCTAGCCCATCCTAAATCATTGCTTGGTTTGACCTCTTCGTCATCCAGTCTCTCTGCGTAGTTCTCAGGGAACCAACCCGTCTTGCCGTTGAGTTCCCCGCCGAGCCAACCAGGCTCCGCATTCTCACTGTTACCCACCTGTCGACATCAAAAGAAAAATATCAAGGTTTAGCAAATGATGCATTGCAACACTGATCTTAAAAACCTTGTAGACTACTTAATTTACCTAGAAAAATCGAGGATTAGTTCGCACTTTGTGTAAAAGTTAATGTAAATTCCTTCAGTACACTTTGCAAAAGCTGTACTTCTCAAGAACAGCAAATGCAGCAAGTTTTGTGATGTCTAATTTGCATGGCCCTCAAAAGTGAATACAAATGCATATTTTAGGATGTCACAAATATTTTGTTTTAATTCACAAAGATCAAACACATTTAACATTTTGGATCTTACCGAGAATGTTTTGAGGCATCTATCATTTCAATAAACATTCCTGTAAGACATAAGCTGGCCTTAACTTCCGTTCAATGTCAAGAATACGTTTATCACTTAATAAGTGGAACGATGAAATGACACGTGAGATTTACAGTGAAATACTTTGTTCTAATATTTTTAATCCTCACCATGATAATATCTCCAGGATTGATGGTTAATTCTTCGGGCGTCTCTGCCTGGAAAGGATACAGCGCTTTGTAACGCATAAACAACAGGCCAGACATCTTCATCTTCGGTGACTTAGTCGGTACCCCGCTATCATGATTAATACTGGGCTTGGGTGCAATTACCGGCGGTTTCGTGGCTTTAGTGGTTTGTGCGATGGATGCGCTGACTGCAGACGTTGAGAGAGTGACGTTGGTTGATGGCTGCGATGGTTTGGGAGCTGGCTCTGGCTTCGGTGCTGCACTGGGCTGGGAGATTGATTTCTGGGTTTCCTTACTTGAGCCAAAGTCAAACGTTGCATTGGAAAAATCTGAAATGGAATTTTAAAAAAGATTCAGTTTTCTGTTTTGTTGCTTTTGAAGTCAGATTGAGGCTGTATAAGAGGAAATAAAATGTACCATAAAGTACACATGCATGCAGAACCTTTATCTTGGTAAGTAAAAAAAAAGTCCAACAACATACCACACAAGTCAGAAAGAGAGAAAGAGGAACAGGGTGCCGCATCACAGCGCGCTAATGGCGGCTAATATGCATGTAATGGGTTGGGTCCAGGGACAATGTACATGTACACGTACATGCATGTGCCTATCCAGAAGCAGACCATCCAGAAGCAGACCCAACATACACTAATCTTATTTTTTGGATAATTTTTTGAATTTTCCAGCCGTTTTTTAAATTGAAAAAATTTTTACTGCTTGAGAAAATATTGATCACTGACTTACATGCTTCACAGTTAATCACATGTAGATATTGTACACCACAGCAGTAGTTTTGTAAACAGTGACAAGTAAACCTTAGACAAGTTTATTTTGCAAAGTTCAGTGTACATTGTACGGTGTACACACATGTACACAATAATACACATGAATTTCATACACATTTGCCATTTCTAAATTTTCCACGATTTTCCTCTTCCTCTTTTTTTTCGCTCTCAGTGCTCCTTCTCTCCAGCCATTCCTTCTCCTTGTCCATGTTGCAGTTGAAATGCTAAAAAAAAAAACTGAAAAAAAATACTCAGTAAAATACTCACGGAAAACGCGAAAAAATGAAGAAGAAAAAAAACAACGTGTGGTCAAAATCAAACAATCAAGCATCACCACCGCCCGCTCATGGCTTGTGGGCCGTGCCAAGGCACGTGCAACACGGCAGCACACCCACAGACGGATAGCGAGTCTTGTAGCTTGGGGCTGGCTTAGGTTGTGGCTGATCGCATGCCTCGTGTGACGCGCTAACGCTGCAGCCCGGCTGATCGACACGGCCGCCGATGGCGACGGGTCTGGTTACTTACCGCTCATCGTATATACGCATAGCGGAGCGAGGCGGATTTTTATACGTAGCGCGTAAGGCGCCCTCAATACAAAAAAACTTTTTTTTTTTTTTTTCTTTCTTTCCTCTTCGGAAAATCGGGACGTTCCGATTTTCGGGCACTTTTTATCTCCGAAATCGGAACAGTTCCGCCTAAATCGGAACAGTTGGCAGGTATGCAACAAAATAAAAAATACCTGCAAAGGCTCCAAAAGGATCTTCCTTATCTGTTGAGACCTTGACAGTAGCGGGGGAACCTGCATTGGAATCATTTGAAAATCATTATTCAAAACTTAAGATAACATAAATTAATTTACAAAACTTATTTTGTAAATATTTTGCTTAGAAGCGTACCTGAAAATGCAGCGAAGGGATCCGCAGGGTCCAATGATTTGGCTGCCGATGTGTTTTCAACAGCTGGAGAAAAACAAAGACACGATATCTGTGAATTGGTGATCTAAACCCTGTTAAGCATTCTCTACTTTATCCTTACTCCTGAAAATGAACTCCTGCCTTGTATGGGCTCCGTGCACAAGTACCCCTTCAACTGCGTATTTCAAATAATCCAAAGTTATTGGTGGCGGGGATTAGTCGCAAGTTCAATTGGAAGGTATTTGCGTGCGGACGACGCCTGAGGCCCACGCAAAGATGCAGTGGCTAATAGCTTTGGCACATTCAGGTAGTTGTGCGTACTTCACGCGCAAACCAGTACAGTACGCACATGCTGTGTGTCCTGTCCACGGGCTCTCAAAAGTGGTAAAAAAGCGCCCTCTTTTGTTTGCGCACAGAGCCCATACACTTATTTGGCAAACAAAATAAGAAACCATTTCTGAGGTTGAACCAGGCTCGTGCTCAGGTAATACACACACAGTCTGGGCTCCTAAGACCAATAAGGTCAACAAAATGCGTGCTCGCCATATCTTTAAAACAATTGCGGCATGCGTATGAACGTGGTTCCACCTCACAAATGGCTTCTACTTTTGTTTGCCAAATAGTCAATGGATGTCCAGGAAGCAGAAAAGGGACCTTTATTGAGTCGGAGCGTGAATCATCACATGAAAGTTTAGTCAAGGTTAGGTGTACACACTTTTATAGAAATAACTACAGAATGCCATCATGATATCTACGAAAAGCACGCCAAAAACGTAACTTACCAGAGACTTTGGCAAATGGATCATCTGCACTGCTTCCTGCAAGATGAACCACAAAAAAACACAATTCACTGCATCAGGCAATAACAAAAACTGCTCAATCGGACAGAATCTAGCTGGCATAAGAGGTCTTTCAATCCACAGAGCAAACAACAAACATCAAACTTACCAAAACTAGCAAAGAGATCGACAGCTGGAGCAGCCTGTGTCTTCTTCTTGTCTTCTTCAAGTCTCTTCCTCTCAGCTTCTTGCTCTGCTTTCTGCTGAGCTAGTCTCACCTGCTCCTTCTTACGTCGCTCTTCTTCCTCCTTCAGTTTCCGCTGATTCTCCTCCCTAAAAAAAAGAAAAGAAAAAAACTCAATATTGAAGTCAAGCAGTTCTAGAAATGACCCTCTCTTTCTGTCTATCGTACAATGCACATTCACCAATCAGATCCCTGCTTTTGGTCAGGTGACTCCGGTGGCTCGTTCAAACTCAGTCACAAGCACTGTGAACAATGTACACAAACCAAAGGTGGGCGGGGCTTATGACAAACCTAAAACAGTCCACTTTGAAGAGAGGGTTTCATATAAACCAAGTGTTCAAAATTTGGAGTTCAAATAAAAATCAGCTACCAAAACTGTTCAATTATAACCTAGAGCATGTCCACAACGTTATAAATTTAACACCAAAATTATGATTTGTGTTTTTATCTGAAGTATCTTAGAGGACTAAGACGTTTTGAAACTCTACATTTCATTCTCGATGGTTTTACCTGATTCGTTGCTGCTCAGCAGCGAGTTTCATCTTGTTCTCGTTCTCTGCTGCTAGTTGTTGCATTCTCTTACTATCAGCCGTAGCTTGATGCTGGCGCTGCTGTTTCTGCTGCTGTAGCGTCGTCAAACGATCCAACTCCGCTTGCTCTTTGGGAATTTGTTCCTTGAGCTCCTACAAAATGAAGAAGAAGAAAGTAACTTAATCATCTAACAATAATAACTTAATTAGCACCAGTATTGGCGCTCAAGGCGCTACATCATTATTACCCTGCTCAATGGACTCATGAAACATTCTAAAGATCGCCTCAGCTCCGTGGGGAGGATACGACTTGATGCTGCCACTTAGGTGCAAAGCAGCTAGAATAAACCACAGTAACTGTCTCTGCCCTTACAGGTGCCCATTTACTCCTGGGTGGGGAGAAGCAATGAGTGACAAAGTGCCTTGTCCACAGGCACACGTACCATATCCCCAGCCTGGACTCGAACCCACAACCTGCAGAATTACCCAGAGCATCGTATAAGCCAATATAGCTTCATTAATTATAAGCATCATAATACCCTGATTCTCATGACGATAAAGCTTATACTTACGGTTATTTTGGTATTTCTGGCATCAACTTCCAGCAATGTGGATTCCATGGCATTTTCATGTTGCTTGAGTTGTTCTCGTAGCCGTTCTACTGTGGTCTTCTTGGTGTTGAAGCTGTGCATGACCGTACGGTAATTCTCATCTAGGGAAACAAGACAGATGCAAGACTTAATAGCATCTTATTAAGCAAACTCACTGGTTGGGTGAATAACACATCTCCACTAGTGGGCAAGTGGTTGCAGATCATTCCCACCACAGCAAGCCTGTTAGTTTTTTTTCTAGAAAGTACTCTGGTGGCACTGAAAGTCCAGTGCCCAAGGAAATTCCGTCCACGATTTTAACTTCAAAATTGACATTTATTTATACTTACTGGCATGACTATCAATGCCAAGTTTCTTGGCCTTATCTGTGATGACATCTTTCTGCCTCTCCAAATTCTGCTTGACTTGTCTTTGTTCCTGTAAGAGACCCAAAGAAACTTGGTTAGGAAAATCTCAAATTAGCAAAACTGCTTCACATGTCAACAAATTAGGTGACCGCCATTACAGAGGTGCACCCCACTCACACACATGTACCACACACTCTTCTGCTGTACTCTGGAAGAGGATTTCTTGAAGAAAGAGGATGCTTACTTGGATGGCTTTTTGCAGTTTGTCTATCTCGGCCACCTTGGCATCCCGCGTCTGTCCCATTAGGATGATGGTGGTATGATGCTCAGTCACGATGTTCTTAGAATCACTCAGCTGTTTGTTCAAACTGTTCTTCTTATCCTCCTGAAACACAGAAACAAAAGAGCGTAGAATCCATGAAGAAATTCTCATCAACACAAAAGATTTCTGGACAATATACAATAACTCTGGGAAAACTATTCAGATGATGGTGAATACAATTTCCCGTTATAGAGAAAACATTCAAATTTTGGGGTGAAATTCCTACTTTGGCATTTAAGTACACATTGAAATTATTTCAAATCTTGGTGGAGTAGGTTATGTGTGCAATAGCCAGCAAAATGCCATCGCCATTTAGTGGGGGCCACCTTGGGCATACAGCACCTCTGTGCCCAGATTGAGTCTATAGCTCACCAGTGTCTCCAGTTCACAGCCCAACGTCTTGCTCTTTGACTTGAGATGACAGACATCTTCTTGATGTCGTATCCTCTGAGCTTCAAGCTCTTGACGTCGCTGTCGCTGGATCTCAAGCTGACGTTGCCTCTCTAACTCACGTCTAGCAGTCTGGGAAAACGGGGAAATTTTACAAAGTTTGACATAATTAAGTCTCTCTTTTATCATAATAATCTCTTCTTGAAGAGTCTCGGACAGATGAGTATTATGTCTGAACATCTCACCTCTCTCTGCTCAATCATCTTGAGTCGTTGGGCCTCTTGCTCCGCCTCCAACTCCCGTTGCCGTGCCATCATCTTGTCGAGCTCCATCTGCCGCCGCCTCTCCTGTTCCATCCTTACAAGAACAGATATTCATTGCATTAGAAACATGCGTGAGTTTACAGCAGCCATCTTGGTCTAGTTCCCTGAAGACCTATACAGCTCCCAATGGATTAAGACCACTATACCAATGGCACCAGACTATTGTGTTGATCCAGCTCCCCAAAGACCTGATTAAGATCGCAATGGTTTAGACCACTATATCATGTCACCAAACTTTTATCTTGGCCTAGCTCCCTTTAGACCTAATGGTGTAGACCACTTCATCATGGCACCAGACTAATTTTCCAATTTTCAAACTCACCTTATCCTTTCCTTCTTTTCTTGCTCCTGCTTCTCAATTTGAAGTTGACGATCCTATGAAAACAAAAACAAAGTCACATATATCAATGGAAGTGTGTAGATTCCACCGTTGGTTTTGAGAACTATTAACATAAATGATCGTTCATGTTTTCTTGGCAGCCTTCTTACCTTCTCTCGTTGTTGCTCTTCTCTCAGCATCGCTCGTCTCCTCTCCAACTCCATCTGTCCCTTCTCAAAATTCTTTTTCTTCTTGTCCTCAAAAGACACTATCAAAGTACAATGCAAATAGAAAATCTTAGAAGCCAAATCCATCAAGAGTTTTGCTCAAACCGGTTCAACAACATTTAAAACTTGGAAGAAAACTTGGAAGTTGAAGAATCTCCACCTACCCCAAACTCTCTGGGCTTAGCTTTTGATAACAACCTTCCTGAAACCGCCCGAAATCCTACAGTGTGCAGCAAACCAATGGCACATTCTTTGAACTCAAACTTAACAACATCAGCTCGATGATGTCAGAAAACTAAAACACAAAATCTGTCAAAATCCTGAACTCTTTGGTTTCAGGATTTTGGGGGATTATTACCTGGTCCTAGTAGTTCTTCAGGTGGCGCCAGTTCATCCAGACTCTGTTGCTGTGGCAACCCAGGTGACATCGGCGTTGCCATGGGCATCATCATCATTCCACCTGCTGGTGGCATGGTACCCATACCCATCATAGATGCAGACATAGAGCCCATGGCTTGCTGCATGGGCGCCATACTAGGAGCCATGGGGCCCACACTGGGGGCCATAGTAGACCCCACGCCCTGTCCCATGCTGGAGGCCGTGCTGCTACCTGATCTGCCTCTACGGAAGGATGGAGGTACTAAGTGCATTGGGAGGGTAGCGGGGAGAGTCTGACCCGACTTGGACATTTCGGCAAGATACATGGCCACGCAGAACTCATCTTGAGTCAGTCTACCATCATTGTCGATGTCAGATAGACCCCTAGGGAGAAAGACAAATCAAATATAAAATCACAAATCAACATAATAACTAATATCTCCATTATCTTAACTCCTATGACACACCACAGCATTACATACATGGAGGCAAATTCATCCCAATGCAGGTTACTCCCCATTATACTCGTGGGTGGAGAGAGGCAAGGTGGGTGAAGTGGCTTGCCCAAGGACACAACATATGGCCAGCAGCTAGATTTGAGCCCCTGATCCCCTGATCAGTCAGACGTTTTCCCCTCCATCTTACCATATCTGAGCCAGGATACCCTGCGGTAGACCCGTCTGCATGAGTATCTGTCTTGCCTGGGGTCCAGTCAGAAACCCGCTGCGTGTCTTATCGTTAGTATTGAAAGTCTGTTTGTAGCGTAGTTTGGAGCCATGAGGAATGGACCACTCAGGACCTGAGGGCATGGAGGCTGACCTGTAGCAAGAGATAATAACATCAAATTGGCTGGAGATTCTCGTACTTCATTTTGTCGTGTCCGTGAAAAAAGGTCGTATCTCCTAAAATGCGCCGTACGTGAAACGCGAGTTTCAGAATGTCAAAAGGTCGTATCTCACTTAGAATAACCCGGATGTACACACAAAGTCTATAGACGTTGAGATACAACCTTGTTGCACAGAGCGTATTTGCACGAGATACGACTTTCTTGCAGAATGGAGTTATGACCTTTTGCACTGACTCAATGTCTTTGTTTTGTATCCTTCCCTAAAATATAAAGAATATATAAATCAACACAAATTAAGAAAGCATGAAATATAAAGCCGTTTTGATGAATTCAAAGGTAAACAGACTCCTTTTTGGTAGAGAAGGTCACAACTGATCGTGACGGTCATTTTGCATTTTCTAACCTTTCTGGAGATGAATGTACTGGCTGGGTAGCTGTGTGAGGCAGGGTAGCAGACCGCGAGACTCCTTGGAAACCACCGGCACCAGGCTGTCCAAGCATCTGGCCAGATGTACCTAATAAATTGTTTTGATAAAAAAAACACTGTTTAGGCGACATATAATTTGAAATTAATATGAGGGTCAAAATAAGTACAATACAAGGGCAATAGAGTACCGAAGTTTTCCTGCATATTCTGGTTCAAATGCAGAGTTTAAGTATGTGTTGACATCAGCGCAAGAACCAGAACAAAGACAGATGACATCACACTTCGGTACTCTATTCCAGTATGTGAAAGACAACCTAAATTAGGGAATTTCCATTTGAAGGGGAAAAACAGCAAAAGGAACAAACACATCTTTCTTACTAGTTTATTAAACATGATGGACCCATGAAGTATTTAAAATGTTTAAAAATACTGTAAAGGTCAACGGAAAACATTGTTTTGTGTCAATGTGTTAAAGGAAGACTGGCATTAGTGTTAGAATTCAGCAGGTTGAATGAGTCATAAGAAGCTACAATGTATTGTGTCACTCTGGAGAACAGAGCAATTTGTAACTTGGATGGAAACACGGACGTGTCCCTAGCAGACATACCCATGGTCATTCCTGATAGCGACATGGGGCTACTCCTGCTGGGTAGGGTGTTAAACCCCCCTTGCCCTGGCGCTACGGAACCCGTCATAGGTTGCATGGTACCCATGCCTCCCATGGTGCCCATACTGACTGATGACTGTATGGGTGCTACGCCAGTACTCATACCTGTTGGAGGGGATTAGTCACAATGTGGAAAGTTGGAAGAATTAAAAAAGCGTTAGTTTCTAAAGTAGCGCTCGGATGAATTATTAAAATATTACACACGCTAAAACTATTCTACTTTGAATATTTAATCCAAATGTGTTTAGCAATTTACATAACCACTGAATGATTACATTTTCCAAAATCAAATAGTTTCCCAATTATTTTCAGTACATTGGTTTACAAAAATAGGTTTATTTAGAGCTAAAAGGTGTATCATTAATTGCCATTTTGCATGTTTTGTTTTAGTATTATCTCACTGAAACTTGATGAAAGATAAGTCAGGAAAAGATCTGCACTGCAGTTGAGTGCAGTTGTTGTACATGACGACTATCTTCAGCTTGACTGGGTGAGTGTTAGTGTTAGGCATTAGCAATCTGGTTAACGTTTTGACGCTGAAAGCTGCATGGGTGCAGAAGTAGGAGACAGATGACTTAAACATCCGATGAGAGTTAGGGTGAAAGCAAGAATAGATACGCATATGCTTCCCCTGACCCGCTCCTTGACACAGCCCCTGGTACAGATCTTAACTCACACCAAGAGACATCCACCAACAAACTGTCAGACAAACATCCATGACACATCCCCTAACACCTCCCCTAACACATCCCTTGACGAAACATCTTACCCCATGACACACCCCATTACAACCCTCTGACCCAACATCCTTACACACACCTTGACACAGACATCTTACCCATAGAGAAGGAGTTGCCAAACCCTCCACCCATACTAGGACTAGGTTGTTGCTTGAGGGACAGTGGGAGGCTGTTAGGAAGCTCCGCCCCTTGTAGTTTCTTCTTGATGAGGTACATAGCGATGGAGAACTCCTGCTTGTCCATCTTGCCATCGCCGTTCATGTCCGCAAGGTTCCTGAAGAAAAGGTCACCCAAAAAAAGCTCAGGACTTGTTTCAACATTAAGCTTAATCTTAATCCAAACTATACCACATAGCACCACACAAGAACATAAGGACCCCCTCCCCAACCCGTGGTTTTGTACATTTCTCACAGTTTTTGTGACCAAGTATGACTGAGCTACTGTAGTCACATGACTGAGAGTTGTCATCTAATTGGTCAATGGGAAATGTTTGATTGCCAGGCAAGGTCACATGTTAGCAATGCGAGTACCTAGTCCTGTTCTCTAGTTTTCTAGCCATGGCAGTCATGAACCCTCTTTCCAGGGAGACAATGTGTTGCTGTATTTGTATGAGAAGCTCTCCACTCACCATATGTGACCCAAGACGTTCTTGGCGAGACCAGACTGAAGGAAGAACCCTCTAGCCTGCTCTCCTGTGATAAACCCACTGACTGGCTTGAGTTGATAGAACTGGGCATCATGTTTGGCCCGATCTTCCGCTGTTATCCTCCAATCTTTCAACGACACATGAAGAAAACAGTATGTCAGGTCGACATGTTATGTCAATCATAAATATAACCCTAACCCTACCAGATGCAACACATTGCATCAGGTGGAAAAGCCTGGTGCACTTTGATGCATTCAGCTACCAACACCAGTGCATCAACGGCTGCTTCTGAGACAATGAGAGCTAGACCCATAGAACAATGCCACAGTTGTATCCTGCTGCATTCGGTGACCACAGACTCTGAGGCAGTTAGGCCTTGAGACTTTTTGCCTGATGGACCTTGCTGCACTGGGCAGGCTAAGCTTCTCACTTAGACAAATGTTGCATATTGCTGCGTTTGGCAGGGTTTCTAGCCAAAATACCGTGGAGGGTTAGGGTTAATGTAAAAACTTTACATCCAGTTATCCTGAAAACTACTAACCAAAACATCAGGAAAAACACTATGTCAAACACACATGTGCATGGGTATGTATGTAACGTTAAATTCCCCGTCCAGTTCAATGTTGTGTTGAGGTTCACGATTAACCATATTCATGTATGACAAAACTTGAGCAAAAAAAATCTTACATACTGTAGAATGAGGTTTGTTACATATTCTAACCCACGTATAGGATATTTCACATTTCTCCACATGACTGAAACAAAACTTCAGATCAAGTTTCCAAAATAAACTTGATACTGTAGTCAAAGCAAGATTATAAATACTACATACTTTACTCATAAACAGTAATGCACATGATCCTGACAGCATTAAAACCAATCAGCTTACATCCTCTGCGCTAGAATTTCCTTCTTCATAAGGCCAAGGTCATTTTTTCTTTTGAATAAGGTATTTGGATTAAAGACAAAATGTCAACATTTTGTGAATGCAACATTAGTCCTTGGCCTTAATGCATTTAAATGACTGCTTCCGACATTAGAACTCAATCTAAGTGTTTTGGCAGTCCATCATTGTTCTACTTGGATGCATAAAGAGGGAACCAATCTCTAATCAGAGGAAGACACTGGACTTACGAAATCAATTCAAGTCTCGGCCCTTTAAGCTAGTCTACTGAAGGTCAAGGCATTGTTGTTCTGTACAACAACTGAAGAAATAATCAATATTGTCATATCCTTTATGATTTCAAAAACTACATGTACCCACATCAAAATTGGTGACAAGCATATGAATGGCAACTTCAATGGTGTAGTAAGAATTCAGAGCAAACAAAATCTGTACGATTGTAATCCTTTGGGCCTGTTACTATGAAACGTATGGCATGTACGTCATGTATGGTACCGGAAATTAGATCTTATCTAATTCCCATAATTTTTCATATGCCTGTTCCCCAAATTGTATGTGTCATGTATGAAAGCAGGAAAATGAAGAGCCTTCAGTAACAGAGGTTTTCTGGTTTTAAAGTGACCTAACACTCTTAATTAAGAAGTTCAAAAATAAAATTTACTTCCAATTTACTCAAGATCAGTGTGGAGCTTTAAATAAAGTAACCAATTCACAAAATTCAAATGAGTGGCTACTCACCCTGTGCTTGCATCATCTTGTACAACCTCCAGGTTCCTACAAAGTAGAAATGGAGAAAAACACATCACTGTCGAGGTGCAGCAAGAAAATGAACAGTGGTTGAATTTTTCAAACATTACATCTGTGAAATACTCCTGTAGAGTGATTTTGACAGTGTGCTTCTGCCAAAATTTAAGATGAAAAGTTAGGAACCAGTAAAAGTGAAGTGGAATCTGCAACTCAAATTGAATATTCATGTTATGAATAATTAAGTACCTAGAATACACATTGCTACGATAAAGGTGTTCCGAACTACACCATGTCAATGTGCAATATGTATCAGTTAGCCTGAATCGAGTAGTATGAAATGCATTGCACTGGCAAATATGAAATGCGCAATAAAAGTCCACATTCTAAAATTACACAAACGTCAGGCACATCTAACAAGTAATCTGATTGGATGGATAAAATACAATCTAGTCTATTTACTCATGCCCAGCCAATGGTAACCTTTGTTTTACTGTATGGAGACAGGAAGGGGTTCGTTAGTGAGGGGAAGGGTAGATTAGGGGGCCAATTCCGTTCTGGGAATATTCAACTGCTAACATCTGACATCTATAATCAATCATTTAAGAGGGATGTTTGACAGTAGTCTTTGACACAAGGGAAAGTAGGTTCATGTTTTTAAAGTGACTTTTTCACTTCACGACTTGTGAAGTGAAAAAAATTTCATTTTGGGAACCACTTTTTCTTGGGCCAAAAATAGTCAAGCACTAATACACGCAGGAAATCATTCAAGCTTCAATACTGACCACACGACATCATGATTCTTCTCAAAATAATGCAATTATTTAATAAAAAATTACAGCAAGGGTTGAAACCTTAGGGCATCAGATTAATTGCTAAGTGCAGCTATTCATAAATGGACTTTGCGTCAGGGTGATGCATTCAATGAAATCCATTCATAGGGATATGAACTCAGGAGAGAGGACAATCAAATTGCTCAAGCGTCCAGATTGTGCTCCACATTTACAATCAAAATTTTCTCTCAGTATTTTACTGATTTGCTGGAAACTGTTGCATGGATCGCATTTTATACAAATGTAGAACATTTTGTTGCATGTTTAATTTGTTTACGATGAACTGGATGGGTGGAGCAATCTGCGTCAGATTTTTAAACAATTGAATGATATCCGACAGTGGTCCGTTGTCGTGTCGGACTCGGTCATGTTCTAGAATCGTGGCGCAGCGCAGCAGGCATCCACCGCTGCCCCGCCACGATTTAGAAGACGGTCAAGAGATTAGTTTTTCACTAAAATAATGACTAATGAAAATGAAAAAAAAGCCTCCTGTATTCTAGAAAATGATCGGACGCAAATCTAAAATTTCATTCGTCATAAAAGATAAGTTCATACTTAATTTATCATGTTTATTGTATTGCCGTAAGCAAGTCCAATGCAATGAGCATGATGAGAAGGGCCCGTAAACTACACAATCTCCATTTAATTTCCGAAAATAGGCTCTAATTAGTCTAAATTAAATTTACAGCCGCGTTATTTAATTTATTATTATCCCCACCCTGCCCATGCATTATAATTTTATGGTAGATGTAAAGGGCGCCCTCATGCTAGTACTAGGAGTACTCACTGAAAAAGGATCATGACACGTTGACACAAAATGAAGGAATTTTGTCGAATTGCACATGGAAATTTCATACTGTACTTACCACTTTATTACTCAACTCTCTAACAGTAGTAAAGATTATAATTAAGGCAGTCCTTATCTTCTAAACTGGTGAAAACTCATGTGGAAATCGATCGTTATTTCCCCATCGTTCACGAACACGACGGTACATGTAGGACTCGCCCACTAATGGCGTCGTATGAGCGGAAAGACATTAAATTCGATTGGTCGATGACAGTTACTGATTAAACAGATTTCCTTGAATACAAAGTATATGAAGAAATTGTACATAGATTTTTAACTTATATATTTCTAAAAAAAATAAGCGTTATACATATCATTGGAATAAATGTCTTAATTTTTGGATATCTATACATATATTTTATTTTATTCAAAAACTAACTGACTAATCATAGCGCATTTAGGGGAAATACAATGACCGAAAGAACATGGAGAAGATTATTGATCTGGTTCCGTTTTATCGCGATCATAACACATGCACCATGTGGGTCGACGGTAAGACCAAACGGCGCGATATTAAACACATGCACTTGAAGATGTTGTTTACAGGCATTACGTGGGCGGAGTCGGATTAATGTGCGAGTTCGTGTAGAACTTGAGTTAAAACAAAAAGAAAAAATAACCTAAAATATGAAGTCTGTTTTTCTCGATCGTGGGCCTGAAGGAAAGAGGCAAAATGCTATATTAAATACCAATGTAAGTTTCATTTTCCTTATTCAACTTTGTAGACATGACCATGGAGGTAGGAAACAAATTTAAGACATTTGACAATGAGGCGAGCTATGGAAAAAAAGTTAGGGGCGGAGTTTTAAAAGGTGGGCGGGAACATTTCCCCAATGCTTTTTGCTATTATATGACAATAACATAGTATGTAAAGTGGACTACTAAATTTATAATTCTGTTAATTTGTTGAAAAATGATGGGAAATCAATCGCAATGTTTTAGTGCCAAATTTTAAACCCTGACAGAATTTATAAGGCCCTTGAGCCTTTGAGTTTGAGGGGCTATTAATAAAGTTTTTGGAAGAATGGGGACCTAAAATTTTAATTCTTTTTTTTTTTTCATTTAAATTTTACCTGAGAGTTAGACTTTACCTTTGGAAAAATCATGTACGGCACGCCTCAATCTTTTCATATCTTGCAATTATCTGATAAAAAATTCTATTAATCTTTTGTTTTTCATATTTCCTCATCCTTACTATCCCAAGGTTCCTGTTCCTGAGCCAGCTGAAGGCCAAGTCTTAATCCAAGTCAAGTCTTGTGGTCTGTCTTTAGTCAGAGTCGATATCCTCGAAGAGCTTCAGCTAGGCAAGGAATGTCTGCCGATTGGTCGAGAGGTGGCCGGGGTCATCACAAAAAGTGAGATGTTTGTTCGTGCTTATAAACTCCAGTATAGAACTTACAATAATAAAACTTCTTGAATTACAAAGGTCAGAAGCTTTTACATATCAATCCTAGCAAAATCTCTGCCTTTGAGTTTGAGAAATATTCTACTAAAGTAGAAGCATCCTCAAACTCTTGAGGTCCAAGTAAATCAGAGATTTGCATGCATATTCATTAGTTGAGTTGATGAGCAGTTTGCAAAGGACTTTTTCTTCTTAAGTTTTCAGTATTCAAATAGTGCTGAAAGGGTAGACCCATGCAAAACATGCACTATTCATTTTCAGTAAGCAAAAATCACAGCCATACATTGTAGGTTCTTTGAATCGTATTTCACTAAAGCTTGTGACTTCTTCTTGGTTTTTCTTTCAGTTGGCGGAGGTGTTACGAGATGTAAAGTTGGAGATGAAGTTGCTTCCCTTCTCCCTGTAGATGCAACTTGCTCTGGCTGTGCTGAGTATTGTGTAGCTAATGAGTATGACATAGGTATGAAATGTAGGAAATATGGATTCATTTTTGGATGATTCACCAAGTCAATTTTGCCAAACCTCTAGAAACAAACATTAATTGAACAATGAATTTGGACTTGCATCAGTAACTCTGACTAGTAGAAAACAGACACAATTTGTTCAGCTCACTTCAGTTTATTTTAAAATGAAAGATGAGATTTTGAGAATTTCATAGTCACGAGGTCATCACAGATGCAAACCTACTCTCATAAAATCAGAAGATCTGAAAATGTTCTTGGATTTTTATGTAAAAATGTTTTTGAGTCTCTGATATTCACTTTTCAGAAGAACAAATCCCAGCAATAAACTTGAAGGGAATCAATTTTCAAATTGATATTCAATTTGAAACTGTAGTAAATGAGTAGTGCTGTCATTTTCTATCACGTTTACCTTCTCTGTAGTGATCAAGCCCATGCGAGTAAGTTTCCACGATGCAGCAGCAGCCATAGGAGACTCTGTCAGGGCGTTTACAGCTCTACACTACCTGGCTAGAGTGTGCGCTGGAGACACTGTGCTGGTCATCAATGGAGCTACGGTAAGTTGAACTCCGACTCTGGCCCATAATTCTCTGTTTCTGCTTCGGGCGTTCCCATCATTGCACATCTAGCAATGTGCTACTACACCACGCAATATCAAAGTTGGGTGTTGTGTTTGAGTCTATTACATGTCCGGTAATACAAGTAACATGGGATGAACAATTACAAAGGAATGCTTCGTTTTTCACAGAACAAATGTGAATGGCTTGTGATTTAACTTGGAGTGGAGGACTTGTGATGGACTTGAAATGGACACGACTACAAAACTGCCCATCTCCTATGATTGAAAATTACTTTTCTGATTTTTTCTTCTAATACTTGTATTCATGAATCTGACACAGTTGTACCTACACCATTTCATGCTCTTTATTGCTTGTGTTTCAGTCGAGTGGAACCATCGCTATGCAGCTAGCCCAACACTGGGGAGCTAAGGTTCTTGCCACCGCCTCCTCACAAGAAGAAAGGATCTTCTTAGAAAGCTTCAAGCCTGAACTTGGTAAGATGAGCGACAGATACCTAAAGGCAATCTGAAGTTGCCCAAAAAAAAAGCAATTTGATTTTAGTTTACAGAAATTGACTGAAGTGAGGTTTGAACCTGTGCCCTCCGGATTGCCGTTCCGGTGCTCTATCTAGCCTCGTTGTACCTAATTTTGTCAATGTCTTATCAATGCTCAAGGGGTGCTGTCAAACAGTCCGTTTATTATAAGCAAAAGCCTCCCTTTGTTAGGTTTTTTTTACAATATTGTTATAATTGACTGTTTTGTTTTTGTTTTTCTCCAGCCCAAGTGATAGAGACAGATCAAAGCAAGAAATACGCCCTCATCCAGCAGTGTATTGAGGAGACGGGTGGGCTAGGTGTAGACTGCATCTTAGATGATGGAGGTAAATCTATAATAGTGACAACTATTGGCCCTTTGCATAAATACCCCCCTCAATGGTCTGAAAGGGAGAGTTGGGAGAGTCCACATGGGAGAGACATTCGAACGCATTACCGATGACGCCTAGAGCCTGATGCTCACGCAAAGATGCTATGGCTTTGTGTACATTCAGTATAGAATTGGTCGTATGGACTTTGTGCCAAACGAGCGCAAGTACGCGTAGCGGTGTATCCCCCATTGGAGCTCTCAAAAGTGGTCAAAAGCACCCTTTCTTGTTCACGCATGGAGCCCGGCGTAGTGACAATGGCAGAATGACAGTGACATTGGTGACACTGATGATGCCAGCATAGAAGTGATGACAACAAAGACATTGGCAATATGACATTGATTACATTGGCTACAAGGACAACATGTTGTAGCTGACAAGGACAATCATACAAGGGCAGTGTTATATGACTGTGAAGTTGACATGACGAGCAATATACATGTTGTGTGGCAAATGTGACATCGACAACTTGGATAACAACATTGAGACAATTGAATGACAACTGGAGCAAACAAACTTGCTCCTGTCGTTTTCACAATTACAGTCACAAGTTTTCCCTTTCAGTGAGCATGTTTCCCAAAGAAGAAGAGGACCCAGCACTGAGCCCGAGGAAACAGAAGAAGCTACGCACACTGCCAACCAAACACGAGGTCATCTCAGCCCTAGGGGTAGGGGGTAGATGGGTCACAACACAGGCAGATCTACAGGTAATAGTAGACTCCCCACCCTGCCAACCAAACACGAGGTCATCTCAGCCGTAGGGGTAGGGGGTAGATGGGTCACAGCACAGCCAGATCCTCAGGTTAATAAGATAGACCGTGGTTAGGTAGACTCATTCTTGTTCTTGTGACTGAAGCTTTACGACTATAAGTGTGAATCTCACATCTTTCGGCAAAGCATTCAATCTCACTTGTTTCTCTTCTTTCTTGATATTTTACCTTATTTTTGACGTTTTCATTTCTAATCTTGTAGATTGATCCACCGGATTCTCGACTGCTTCACATGAGATGCGCCAGTGTGTCCTACCTCAATCATGCTGTCTGGAACCTGTCATGTGGTCAGTTGGGACGTTATCTTCGTATCCTTGGCAACCAAATTTTAATATTTCAAATTTCCGTTTATTAGCTACTTTTCCTGTTTTTCATGTGTGTAGTCGTTGGACTTGCCTTAACATGAACAAATTTCAGACATTCTCCAAAGCGCTATCGACAAATTAGCGGATGGAGTTCTGAGGTGAGTTTCCCCTGGTAAAATAACATGAACTTGTCCCATTAAAAATGTCCAGGATTTATTACTACATTGCATATATTTTCTTGTCAGTTATTGTAGTACCTATTGCTTTATCAAATTCTTAACACCAAGTTAGCCCTTGCAAGCTTGGGGTCAAGTGGTTAAGACATTTTCACTAGTACTCAGGGGGTAATGGGTTCGAGTCCCACCTGAGTTTGTCTGTTCAGAGCTTATGACGTTTTCTATCATAAGCTCTTCAAAAGCACTGTGCTTCAAGTGCTTATGGCAATGTGTCTGTGAAGGACAGTTTGTGTTCTGATCCGCCGTGCTTGATTGTGTCAACTTTCTTCCTTGTTTTTTTTTTTTTCCAGACCAAACATTTCCCGTTGTGTCAGCTTGGATGAAGCATGCGAGGCCTACAATAAACTCCCTTCACAGACAATCGGGAAGACCGTCATCGAAATGTGAAACATAATCATCAAACAGGATTCAACTGTCCTGCCTACAACTTAAATGTATTGGGAACTTTACAAAAACACACAAATGGCCTTATTTTATAGCCATGTTTAAATGGGCATCCAAAGCAATGGCCGTGTCTATGGGCTCCATGCGCCAACAACAGAGGGCGGTATTTTTTTGAGGAGGTACTGGTTCACGTGCATATAGCACGAAGTACGCAGGACTTATTTTATTCTGAATGTGCATAGTCCATAGTGTTTGCGTGTGAGCATAAGGTGTTGTCAGCAATACATTTGAATGTCTCTATCGATGGGTTCCCAACTCTCCCTTTCTTGTCATTGAGGGGGTACTTGTTCATGGAGCCCATCGTCAGCTTGTTTCCACATAGTTGTAACTGTCTGCAACTGACACGAGATTTGCAAGCAGCCTGGGATTTGTGAGTCACACAAGATAATTGGAGCATGTTAGTAATAGCAAATAAATATCAAACAAACATTGACAAACTCGGAATAGTTTTCACTCTGCAGCAACTAGGGTGGTACAGAGTACATCAGCTCGACTCTCTGAAATCCAGAAATTATTCTAAGAATATGCATGGAAAAAGGCAATGTTACATTCACTGATGTCGTGTTAAAAAGAGACATGACCAGAAATCATGAGTTCTCATTTTTTGTTTTTATTTTCTTGGTTATTTTTGGTGATGAAAACAATAAACTCTGGCAGTATGTCATGCTAAACAAATCACATTGATCTCACATTTTCTTACAATATGACTAAATCATGCAAATTAAACAATCCATCTTTAATTATACAAATTGGTCTTCAGAAACTGGCAAAATTAAACAATGATAATATACATATGTACATTGACAATTGGAAATAAACAGCACATTGGTTTACTGGATTTACCTAAATTATACACCTAACATGCACAATGTATTAACTTAATTCTAGCATCAATGTACAAACTAGCATTTCAAAAATAGCTTGAACTTTTTTGGTACTAAACTAATCGAATTACAACCCTTTTGTTAGCACAGCTAACAAAAATATGGGTCTTTGAAAAATAGTAGACATATGTCCGTACGTTAATAGCAGTTTTTATTTCCTTAAACATGCTCCGTTTTAATTTACATTGATGCAGTAATATACTGTACATTCCTGATTACGTTTAAACAACTCTTTGCCTTAAATAAAAAGGCAACGGCGGAAGACACAGCTCTTTAAAAAAAGATGACTGTGGCTCCTACTCATATCTCTAGGAAAGAGAAACGCATCACAATTCTGCGATGGCCAAGCTCTTAACCATTTTGAGTTGATAGAGGGCGCCAGACATATCCCCCTACTTCCTCTCGTCTGAGCCTACAAACCACTTTCATATTTACACACAACACTGTCAAATATGACAAATGATTTCAGAGCATTTCTGATCCAACGAAGCGTTGGGTTCATATAAGGAATAGAATTGGGTCAAATGAAATTGTTTTCCTGTTGTTTTTTTTCATCGAAAAAGATGAGACCCTTTGTTGAAAACTAGGAACAGTTCTGTTTTAAATCAATCGGGCAAATTACACATATACAACAACAACATAGGATTAATTTCCATTCCTTATTCTAAGTCAGTCAAACAAATTACATGTAGGTTCATGTTTTAACCACAATGAACTTGCTGGTCATTCCATGAACATTCACTGGGTACCAAGTTGTACAAATTTCCCAAATATGTTAGGATGAGTATTCAAAATGGTAACAAGAGGAAAAAGAGATATCCTACATACTGAAAAAACTACAAGTGAACGAGACATCCTGAAATACAAGAATGCTACGATACATCCTGATTACTTGGCACTAAAGGGATTCAATTCTGATGACACAGACATGTGTCATTCTGTCTTCTTTACAGTGCAAAAATTCCTCAAATGTGAATGTACTTGTCATTTGATTGGTGCAACTTCTACCGAGGTACTCGACACAAATCAACAGCAATGCTTTCCATTTTTTGTACCTCTGTATCTCTTCACAAACAATACTTCAATTGTTCAATTAATTCTTTTACTAAGCTACTTTTCTGAGTTAAATTTTAAAAATGAGCCTTAAAAAAACCCCAATTTATCCAGTGGCCTTATTTTCAAAGTTATTTTGCTTTTCCGAGAACTTTGACCTAGAAAACTCCAACAGTAATGGGGGTCCACCTAAAATCTTCCACAAAGATTACATTTGCTATTTCCTTGTACTGAATGTAACATAACTTTCAATTTCACTTTTTCATTTTAAAAACAAGACTTGTGAAAGTGATAACAAAAAAACCTGACAACTAACATAATAGGGAAATATGAGAAAAGAACTCCAACAAAAAGATATGCATTGTACTGGGGTTGGCCATAGCACACACATGATGTACAAATGAACAAGGAAATATACTGTCAGCCACACCATGGCGGATGTACATGAATAGTTTTCCTGTACCGGTTCATGTGTACTCACTGTTCATCCTAACGCATTGTCCATATGGTTTAGATTACGGATAACGCTCACACCTTGCCGGTTATAAAAAATCCAAACCCAGAAATCCCATTCCGTAGCGGAAACTTAGTCAAATGTATAAAAGGAAAAAACAAAAACCACCCCGCAACCTAATTTAGCATCTGACTTCTTTTCCCTTGTAATGGTTTGGGACGACCTCGAACAAACTGAAAGTGGATGTTATGCCGTGACTACAACTTATCTTACTTCCTGTTTCAGAGTATAGGGTCTAGGTGTATGGTCTAAAAAAAAAACATGTGTAGATGCTATGGATGTTATTGATGTAATCGTTTTCACACATTGTAAAAACAATGGCATGAGGCATTGTTTCTTCCATGGTAATATGCACGTACCAAGGAACACAAGCAGTCCAAGCGGAAGCAACAAACGACAAAGTCCAGTCCTCACATTTTTTGTTTTTTTGTTTTGATGAAGGTAATGCTCACTGCAAAGCTTGTACAACCCAAAGTAATGCAAACTGGACATTCAAATGTCAATTTTGTAATTATAAGATAACGTTTTGTCACTCCAGTCAAAACTATATTGATGAATCGTGATAAGCTCAGATAAAGCAAAGTGATAAGCTCAGATAAAGCACAGTATTAAAGTTATGTGGCAGCATTCCAAATAACCAGCACCATCGAATATGGTTGTCAGGGCAGTTTAAATGTTACTTTTTTTTCTAGGAAGCAAGTCACACTTGTCTGAAAGATTCATACAAATGATTTTTGGTTTTGATTCACCATAAACTAGTAATGTGGCCAGTTATTACAGGGCCACAGATAAATTTAGTAAAATTAAGGCCTGTAACTATGAATAGTACGAGGTACACGACCAGAATTGTCTACATAAAATATTGCTAGGAAAAATGACCAGTATCACCGGCAAGGAATGACAAAAAGTGCTCCGACATAATCTGGCCTGCAAATTTGATAACTAATTTAGCCAGTAATGTTACGTAAAACAATTACCAGTGTTCAAAGTTACG
Source organism: Patiria pectinifera (assembly GCA_029964075.1). Classification (NCBI taxonomy): domain Eukaryota; kingdom Metazoa; phylum Echinodermata; class Asteroidea; order Valvatida; family Asterinidae; genus Patiria; species Patiria pectinifera. The sequence goes on along the minus strand of CM057140.1, from coordinate 15,189,683 downwards.
GCCCCTAATAATGGCCAGCACATTGTGTCGACAAGACTGGTCTGAATGGCCCATAATTACCAGTTCTGAGTTGTGTGGCCAGTAACTTGGGATAAATATACTGATTTAAATTAACTGCAAATAAATAATGGCCTTTAACGATGGCCTGTGGTTATAGGTTGTATGGCCTGTAACTTTGAGTTACACTGTTAGATATTGGCTAAACTGCCAATAAATATTGGCCAGTAAAATGGCCTGTGAATTGGCCAGTAAGTACAATCTTTACATATTGGTGTTCATGTACATGATAAGTTTCCCTGGGTTAGTTTCATGTGGGTGTCGCTGCATGACAGCATTGACCTTATCATGACCAAACCGACTAGCCAGATTGCTCAGGATGTACTTCCGCTGTTCCTCCAAGGATTTGGCCGGCTCCGAGTTCCGACGAGGAGATACATTATCTGGAGTTGGTCGGCCACTGTTGTGCCACGTACTAGTCACCGGCATGGGTCCTGGGCTGGGGTAGTACGGCCGGGGCTGTGGAGGCTCGCTCTGAGGGTGATATCTTGGAGGAGGGGTGTGGCGGGAAGGGTGGTACAACATCTGGTCCGAGCTGAGGCTGGGTGGCATCCCATGTTGAGGAATGAAGGCTTCAGTGCTGTGATAGGCCAAGGGTTGACTGGCTCCCTGCACAAAGAAACCAACCAAGCTCGTTATCATTTTACATAATAACTCTCCAAGAAAAGGAAATTGGCAAAGTTCTTCAAAATCATTTTTTTGGGGGCCTAAAGTAACGGAAAGATTATAGAGGACTCTCAACATACCTGACTGATCTCTCCAAGATGGTGACTAGGGAGAGGCTGAGGGGGCCCTGGTAGCGCTTCTCCGCTGTGATACTGCCGTGGTGACTGCCTGTAACTATAGTTTGGTTGTGGTTCCCTTGGTAAAGCCACTCCGCTACAACAAAATTTGTACAAATTAATTTAGTTGTCTAATGTGCAAGATTACTTTTTGATTCAGTTTGATATCTTTTGAGGTTGATAGTCATTTACCGAGAAAAAGTTCATGAAAAAACTTCATCTTTCAAGATAGTAAAAATCTTTCTGAGAGCAAGGCGATGTTGACCTAAGAGGCTTCTGAAATTCACTTATATGCAGAATTTCATTTTGACAAACTCTAAGAAACCATGTTATTTAAGGATTATTAATCTTACCTTGTATCGTGAATCCCCATTCGCTGGAAATCTGTCATCAAATCATTGTGGGAAGACCTCCTCTCAAAACCCATTCCAGAGGGAGTAACACCCATTGGTTCACCAGACCCATACATGACTGGAGGCATTGACATTCTGTTTCTGTTGAGTGATTCCTCCATCTGTGCATATCCCCTGTCTGATGGATTTGCAGATGGGTATCCTTGCAGAGGCACTGTGTACATGTCCCGTTGGTTTTGTCTGTCAGTGTGTTGACAGAAACTTGGCAACGGAGACGTGTGATTGGCTCGTCCAAACGGAGGCGTGTTCAGGGTTTGTGAAGGCACCTGACTATGCAAATGAGGGACTCCAGCACCATGCTGATATGGCTGTAAGTCTGGTATCCCGAATGTCTCATCTCTGGTTGTTGGGTATGGTGAATGGGATGGGGATTCTACAGTTTGGAAATGATGTGGGGAACCAGACGACTTGGGGCTGGTTTGCAAGGCACTTGATTCCGAGGCGATACGACCGCCCCTCTTTGGGCTTGACTGTTGGGTGCTAGGTCCAGGCAGAGGGGTAGTATGCCATTCGGGGGATGATGCAGTCTCCTCAGGAGGGACATAACCAGGTATTGGTGCCGAGGAAACCGATGTAAACCTAGGACTATGGCTCCGATCAGAGTTCAACTTGGCCTTCTCTTTACGAGTCTTGTCTCGTTCCTTCAGCGTCTCACTGATTGATTTCATTGGTCGGTTGGGCCGGTCGGCGTGGTAATATTTACACTTGTTGCCATAGGTACATTTCTTGCCATACGGGCAGGCTTGGGGTAGGTGGTCAGGCATTGTTGGTTTCATACGGAGGAAGTTGTCCAGACTGGGGCCGTGTCTACCAAGAGGGTCATCAGGGGGCATGAATCTGAAATGAGAAGGATAAACTGTGTCAATCTCTGACCTCTAACAAATGTTAGTCGCACCAACAGGTAATATATATCGGGATATTTGCTGAAACTCAAAGTGTCACTTCGTGGTGCGGCAACATATTTGTCTCTTTGAGTGGTGTGGCTATCAATATCCTTTGTAATTGAGCAACATTTAGATTATAATTCAAATATGTAAAGAAGAATTCACATGTTATGGTATGGAGAGAATGAGCATAAAACATTTTTAAAAGTTTAAGAGGCACTGCAAAGGCACTATTTATTCAGCTCAAACAATCAATTGGTAAAAGTTTAAGATGTGTGGGCGATTGGGCACGGATATGTCACAAAACAGCACTTATATTTTTGTGGTGTACAGTACATGCACCTCATTTCTAAAACAGAAATATACAGGCCTTGACATTCAAGCGAACTTCACTGAAGCGAAAAACTAATTCTGCATGTTTTATTTTCTCAATAGAAGTACTGGATTTTTTCCCCATGACAACCATTCTATCCTACACCTACATGAACAAAAAAAACCTGTTTTAAAGGTCAGGGACTCTCCTCAATTCAATGGAGTTTCCAAGCGTTAAAAAGAAAATCCATCGACAAGGAAGTGATTCAGAAAAATATTCTCACACAAAATGTGCTTTGGATACATGCACGGAAGGAAAACAAATGTACATGTAGTTTTAACCCACGCCGTTTCCAGCAGCAAGGCACTGATTTACATTTGACACTCAATTTGATGACTTCTTCATTCTTATCTTCTTTGTAAACATTTTTGAAAGGCAAGCACCCGCCCCTATAAAAAAAAACCCCTTATCATCCATGTCTTTTCCTTCCAAACATTCCCCATTTGCTCTTGGGTAACCCTAAACCAGGAAGTAGATGCTAATTTTGAGGATATGTAGAAACAAAACAAAACTTACCTCAGGGGTTTACCCAGAACACACCCATGGGCAAAACTTGAACTTACGCAATGCAGGGGCATTGCACTTGACATAACTCAAAAATACAAGTTCTTGTTTATTGCCCATTGCCACTGGCAATTACCGAGTACCATTACTTGCAAATCAAAGATTACAGTTAACCTAAACATTAACAGGACTTTGGATTTACCCTCCAACACCCACATCCTTGTGACTCCCCGGAATAAATTCCAGAATTACAGCTTTGCCACAACATCAACAATAAAATGTGCCCAGTAAACAAACTGTAGTAGGCCCAATGTGAACAATTAGTTTTTGTCATTCCTCCTAGCAGCATATAGGTGTGTACAATTTTGAGCCTGTCTTTTCAAACATGTATCTGAATATGTAATAAAAAATTGAAATAGGAATTATTAGTCTAAGAAAGCATTTCCATATTGTTTGACTTACTGGTCATTGACAAACGAATACATGAGCAGTCGTTCCTCGATGACTTTCCGCCATTCTGGTTTCTCGTTCTGGATGTCTCGGAAGTTATCATTGGAGACGATGATTCCATCTTCCTGGACCGCTGTCTTGACGATGTAACGATCATCATAACAGACGATGCGGCGACCGTTGATGCGTCGTGATGGGGTCCAGACTAAAAAGTTGCGTTTCTCTAAGTCGTTCAAGATACCTTGATCTATGCAGATAACAAAGGATCAACATGCAAACAAAAAGGTTCAACTTCACAAGTTCACAAGATGAATCTTCAAGGCAGAAAAAGTCATTGTCAACTGAAGCTCCACAAAAAAATGTTCCAAGTCTCCTAAAAAAATTCTTATGACTTTCAATATTTTTTAACAAAAACATCTTCTTTAGTAATAAGATTGGTATCTGAAAGTTTTTCAATGCAATTTGTTTCACATTTTAGTTCTTACATGTACTTTACATGTAGTTCATAATGCTAAATATAATAAATATAGTTACTTTACAATTACAATTCAAAAGTTAGTGATTATTACTTTCTTTCTTATGAATGATTCATTTTCATTTTCCAAGAATGAGTGGTTGTTGCAGAAATAATTGCCATATTTGGAAGAAATATAACACAATTCTGGACTGAGAAATTCTTAGTCTCAGATATCTGAAAATCAAATCACCAAATAAGGGAACAGATATGGCGTCCAACTCCTCTGGACAATAAATGCAAACACTGAAACAACTTGAAAAGAACACTGAAGCGCTTGAGAGATTCTGTTTATACTATTCATGAACAGTACACAATAAACTAGGGAGAACAGGTTTTTCCGGGTTTGTTATCGTGCCAATTTCCTTGACCAAGGGTTGGAAATTGGTTTTTTTCAGAGACCCTGGGGGGCATGGTACTAAGTAGGCAAGGAACTGACTAATAAACTGGTCAGGTTTACTAAAGGCAAACAATCTTTAGATCTTTTGTACAACCACAGTTACTGCTCATCAGAACATCCCAGTCCAAAGATTCTTTTCTCTAAATTTGGCAAAAACCTTACATGAAAGGTAAAATACACCAATTTGAATCTTTTGAAATGAAAAAAAATCCTTAAAAAATTATGTCATGAAAACTGTTCTCTTTAATTATAGTCCTGATGATTGCCTAAGCAAAAAGGTACTTTTGCACTTAGTTACATATTTTAAAGAAAAATATCACCCCCCCCCAAAAAAAAAATTCGCGAATAGTAATTAGTTATAGGCACGGAGGCTGACGTAATGTCTGTACCTGCCAGGCTAACCCCTGGAGTGGCCATGGTGATCAGATTCGTAAACACAAACCCAATACTTCAATTCCTCTTTCTATATTTCCCGTCTCTGCATTTTTGTCAACAAATGCTTCCAAAGCCAAAGCATCTTAAAAATAGCTGGTGATGTCACCAGTTGTCTAAGAAACACACTGGTTGGCCAAGTCTTGACTCGAAGCCAAGACAATTTTTCCAAGGGGAATTTGTTTTCTCCTTTGGACAGATGTTTTACAGACTACATGTACATTTGAAAATGACAATTCATCGACATACATGGTATCACAGACTTGGCTTAGTCAGAAATGTAACAATAGATACGGAAACAATTATGCCAATTTGATACATCTCTTCATCTTAGACAAATAATTGTCCATACATCTCTTCATCTTAGACAAATAATTGTCCAGGGCTCACCATTTATAAATACATTTTGCCTCATGTTTTAATGAAGAAACTTTCCCCATAGTCCAAAACGACATGTGCATTTGTTTAATGAATTTGTTTCAGAAAATTTGTTCTTGCTGTGCTGAACCAACAATATCAATAAAAATAGACTTTATGATATACAATCTGACTTTTCCATCTACATGTACATCAATTGATTTTCAGCCCTTTTTTGTAGCTTTCTTATAAACTTATTCCAGGTAAAACAAACAATCACCTATGATAGTAAGACTGTCTCACTCACCGGTTATGGGCGTTTCTGGTTTGGACGCCTCTTTCCTCCAAGCCGGTACAAAGACATAGAATTTCGTGTGTCCCCTTTCGCAGAACCAGTTGACGACTATCTCGATGCCCTTGCATGCAAAAACATCCTTGTTACCAAAACTGTCAGAGTAAAAATGGAGAGGGGGGAGGGGAATTATTTGGGGTGTTTTTTAAAAGGTTTTGTCAATAGTAGGATTTCTACCAGGGCTCATGGTATCGGTTCATGTACAGATACCAAAGTGGTGTTTTCATTTCTTTTTTATTACTGGTCACATACTGGGCTCAGACGACGCATATTAAAGCACACGTATGTAGCTTTTAAGCAAAGCAGTTGAAGTTACGTATGTCAAGTTTACTATTTTGTAAATACAACAGAATTTTTCAAAGGTCACTCTAAGACAAACAAACACATCTTTCATGTTTTGAACATGTTTGGATTTCAATGTTTACAAGTCAAGCATTGAAAGCCTTGAGGTCATTTGAAGACAGTAGTTGTTGCTCACCTCATAGCTACGTTGCTACCGTCAATGATTATAGGTCTTAGATTGTTAGATTCATCCTCTGGTGCATCAACGGCGGGTAACCCATCGCTCATATCTCGCGATCCTCCAATCTCCTCCTTCCCAGAATCCTCTGCTTCCTCCAGATCTGTCTTGGTGGGCCGCTGGTTGACTAGCGCCCCCAAGACATCGTTGTGGTCTGCGTCTGGACCCAATTGTTGCAGGATTAGGTCTACTTGTTCCTTAGGGAAGCCCAACTTTTGCATGCTGTTTGTGAGACTTATTGTTTTACTGTCCTTGGGATGAGTTGTCTCCACAGACTGCGAAGCAACAACGCTACGGGGGATGAGTCTAGGTGAACGTTGCTCCTCAACCGGTCTTCCCATAACCGAGGAATTTGAAATAGCATGGGAACTACTGAATGAGTCTGCAGGGACAGTCCAATCATCTTGCAGAGTAAACTGCGAACAAGATGAATCTACTGAGTCAAAGCCTCCATTTGTTGAGTTATGCTGTGGCGACCGTACAAAGGTTTGGCGTTCTTCAGAGAATAGACCTGACTCTTTGCGTTGCTTTAAGTCCGTGCAGAGCTGATCGATCAGGGACTGAGCCATAGCAACATTCATCTCATCCCCTCGTAGGATGACAGTGTCTCTATCAAGTTCAATCTTAGTGCGAGTCTCCACAGCGATGTCCTCCAGTTTGGCTCGGAGGAGGTCTCCAAAGCCGTAAGGCAGCTTCTCCTCAAAGCGGGGTTCATCAGACCCATGGCACAAGGAGAGGATGTATTCCTGTGGAAGATAAGAAGTAAGAAATCAAAGAATTAGTACTCTTGGCCTCAACCAGTCAGATCCACCTCAACGGTTTACAACAGCTTAAGTGTCAAGTTGATGGTTATGAATATCTGGAAAGAAAGAGGATGAACTCCAATACCTAGATCCTTAGCACAGTTTTACTTTCAAAGAAACACTTTGTTTGTTCAAAAGTGCATAGCACAGTTGAACTCTCCAATCTGACATCTTTCTTGATCTCGCATGTAATGTACATGTACTTTTTTTACAACTGCTTTGCAAGTCCTGCAAAACATAGACATCCTCTGCAAAAATAAACAGTACATTACAGTACATTATGCTACATGATTTGGACTACCTCAGTGTCCATTATAGTCGTGTACAAAAACACCTGCAGCTTCTGCTAGACGAGGCTTGTGGTTGTAATAAGCTCTTCCGTTCAGATTGACATGACAGTCTGCTCTCCACTTGACATCATCTCTACTCATTTATAGAGATGCAAGTCTGGAAATCCCAAACGATAATTTCAAATTCTGGCCAAAACATTTCCTGTCAGACATGTTGGAGAGCTCTCTCAAACAAAGAAAAGCATTGAAACGATAAGTCCCTGGACATGATTCAAACAGATGCCCAGACATGTCCCCGAGGTGGTAAAGGTTATATATAGACATGGTGTTATTGTGCATAGACGAGCGTTGATGCAATAACGCAATGGGGAATTCCCTGTACAAGGTCCATGTACATTTGTACATGTACAGCGCTATGAAGTGATGAATGGTACTTGCACAAACATAAACACACACACTGAATGCACAAAGATATGTATGCACCTCCTGCAGGGTACATGTACATTGTACATGTGCATACAGCATACTGTACACATATTACAATGCAGTATACCTGTACAATAAACATGTTCATGTACATGTACGCAGACTGTACTAGTATTTTGTACAACAGTTCCTGGTTAGAGTTTTCTGTTCAGTGAGTGTTAAGACATTGGGGCTAGTTCAGCAAAATTGTATTCTTCAGGTGCTATTTGTACATCCACTTTCATCTGTCGATTATCTTGTCTCAATTCAAAACTCTGCAAGCCTAAATTTAGAATTGACTTTTTATGAAACTTTTCTCTGAAATGTGAGTACACATGTAACTCATCCAATTGATTACATGTACACGTGCATCCCCAAGATGTGGAAATAATCTCTACACGGAAGAAGTTTTTATTAGGACTGTCATATCAGGATTTGAAATCTGATTAACTGATGATAGATTTGCATTACCCATTTAGAAGGGGCCATCACAGAAATGGACTTTGAACGGCAAAATAAATGCGAAAGCCAAACAAATTAACTTCACCAACTCCCAACCAACATCTGAAGTTAATGGTAACGAGTTGGCTGGCTTTATATGCATGTTGGCATGCATCATCTTCAGGAAACTGAAAGTGCTGCAGCGCTAAATATAGATTGCCAGCCTGGTTTGACAGTGACTAGTAGGCCCTTATTACTGCCTACGTCATTCTGCTTAGCCTGGCACCTTTCCAGTCAATTGTATTTGTACAAGTACCGATGAACAAGGAACTATGCAATACACCTGTACCCGGAGGGGCTACGTCACTGAATCGGAACAATAGCACAACCGGGGTTAGTAGGTGAACACACACAGTCATGGGACCTGAACTCGTCATAGATTCAGGAAAATTTGTAAACAACACAAAGTTGACAATTGCTTTTACTGGGTACAAAATGTACTGCCAACTGCTATGTGAAACATGTATGAGAACTGTGGCCAGAAAAATCCATGACAAAGTATTTTTGTAATCATAAAAACTAAGTCTGCTTGTTCAAATCATTACAAAAAAATTCCATGAAATGATTTAGACAGTTATAAGCAAATGGAAACTCAAATGATAAGATGGAATGAGAGACTGAGTTATTTAAGTCTCCTACACATCGTGTGTTGTAAACAGATCATCATGGAAATGTTGAGAAAAGGTTGAGAAATATGACTGGGCTGCCAACATTTGGGGAAAAAAAGATGCTGCCAACATGCGCCCATGGCTCACTCTATATTGGGTTTCCCATTTTTTTCCTGTTGAGGTTTAACTTATAATATTATATCTGATTATCTGATATCAATGATTTTTTTTATTCTGATGCACCCCTTAACGCAGTCGTCCTCCCAGAGTTTTTGTGAATAGCAAACTACACATGTACTTGTACCAGTACCTAAACAACAAATAACAAATTGTTGATGATTCTTAATTAATGATACTTGAATGGCAAATTACAAAGTACCAAGGTAACAGGGACAGAAAAAATATCAAGTTTTGTACCCTGAAGCTAAAAAATGACCCATTATTACAGGATTCTTTCAGCAAATAACCCCCCTATGCAAACATACATTCGGTGCAAAGTTGTCCTTTCAGTCAAAATCAATCAAGTGACTGTTTTTAAACAGTTAAAGAGCTTCCAGCTGACATACATGTAAAGCAGGATTGACTGGCTGGGACTGCAACTTAAAACAGCTATGCTTTGATTGTACATGTAGGTGATTGATATCGATAAGTCAGCTGTGCCTACCGGTACTTCCTGCCTGCGTTTGTCTGTTGACCGAATTTGACTAGTCAGAGTGCTTGCTTTAAATATGATCTGACTGTTGGTGACTAGCCAGTGTAAAAGGCATGGCAGGGGAAGAGGACTGATTTTTTGTTTTTACTGTCTATGACTGTTCAAACAGGAGGTTTAATTAAAAAATTATCACTATTCAATGAGTACATCATTTGCACAGAAATTCCAGCCTATTTGTACACAGAACGGGAAGCAGTATTAAATTCTATTACATTTGTATTAGGCCTACTGTTTTTACCGTTAACACACAATTTTCAGCTGTGGACTCCGGGCACAAGTACCCCCTCAACGGTTACAATGAGAGAGTTGGGGGAGACCACTGGGAGGGACATTTGAATGCATTAATAATTACGCCATCAAGATGGTGCTTACTTACAATAACTTTAGTCAATGTAAACTTTGAGCCACATGTGCAAACCAGTATGCAAATCAAGTGTGTGTCCTAGACTGCAGCTTTGGAAAGTGGTAAACAAGCGCCATACTGTTAGTGCACAAAGTCCATACATGTTAGGACGTGTAATGAATAAAGATTCGTCATTATTTGAATAATATGTTGAGCCATGAAATGGCAGCCTAGCGGTTACTGTGTGCATTGGGTCATCTATGGTCTGAACCAAAATTGTGAAAAGAAGTTGCCACATTCACGTACAATGTGTTGAAAGTTTGCTCATCATCATGTGACCACAAAGTTGTTTTTTGTTTCTTTAATGATACTGAAAGCTCAGTGCCATGTTGGGATAAGTAGACCTAAGGTTCCCTAACTTGTTTCATTTTGACGATGCCTGGATTTAATACACATATTAGAACTGTTAATCTTTGGCATTTTTTGTTAAGAACCTTCCTTAATAAACTTCCAATTTAATCGATCGAAGTCTTTATGTAAACATTTGAAATATCAGCCTCAATAACAAAGCATTATCTACTTCATTTTCAAAATCAATTACAGAGCTCATTTTTAGTAAACAAAATTACAGTCCACACATGTATGTCAATAAGTACAGTCAACAATTTATGGAAAGTCCACAGAACATAACAAGTAGATGTAGTTTGCCTGTCATGTTCTTCTTATTTGAGATTGCCTGAAACTCGTTGCCTGTAATATGCCTCCTGACGGTAATTGACAGTAATAAATTGCCAATAAACCATTGACAAATATGAAATGATTCAAGTTGCTTGAAATGATTCAAATGCCATAATTGTTTAGGCACACTGTACCTACCCGATCTGTAAATGGCAGACTCCCACCACTTAGATCCAGACTATTCACCATGTTCAAAGTGTTGCACTCTGCCTCAGAAAACTTCATCTTTTGAACACCAAAATTTTCCAAATGCTGGACTTGGCACTCTCCACATAAACACCCTAATCAAATCATACTCCCAATGGTACACCATCTCTAAACCAAACGGTACTTATAGATATCGTCTAGGCCCACTTCATGCGTTACTATTGGTTTCAACAATGTAAACTGCAGTAAACTTCCCGGTACAATGCCAGCATGAAGGTCACCGGTAGAGCTTGACAATGGATTTGCTTTCATAACAATTCGCTTCTCGTTTTTCGGTGACGTCACGCTGTATTGTCAGCTATGCACAAAGCCAGGAACCATCATTGTGTATGTGCAGATTTCCTTGCTATCAGACATTCCAATATCGATCTGTTGATTTCTGTTTTGGCATGTTACCATGGTTATCCTCAAAGCAATATCTTTCTCGTCACCTTGAAATTTTGCAAATATTTAATTAGCAAGTTGTTTTCTATTGTCATAAAATAACAACGTCACCAAACTATTAACTATGCATGTGTGTATTTTCGGATAGGCCTAATGAAAGGTGTGTTGTCTGAACTTTGAACAGGTCTGGTAACTTCTAGTTTTTCTTTGTGAATTGCCAAATGGTGGTCCAGGTTCCATACCATCTGTTTAGGTATCAAGGAATTATTTTCATGTATCACAATCAGCAGTTCATATTCCATTGAATTCACCAAAATACTACCAGCATACTTTGAAGGTTGCCTTTATTATAGGATTCATGAAATGAATTTTTTTGGGGAACTTATTTCAGGCATTTTTCTACTCCTCTTAAATGTATGAAAACAATTTGACAACCTTTTTTTTGGTTAATTTGATTGAAAAGTGCATTCACTTCTTGAAACATTTAAATTTGCCATGCTTTTCCAGACAACTGAGGGCGCTGTTGCTGCGATGTCATATCAGGAAGACATCGTTCAGTTCAGTTTAGGGGGTTTTGGTTTTATTAAATTGTGACCCCAAATTTAAAATTTGCTCACTAAAAACATTTATGACAAAAGTTTGCTCAAAGGCTTACTGTCAAATACTTTAAAGCTACAGAGAATAACTAAACAGAAAATTTCCGACAGCAAAATATCAAAAATTCTGGCAACTTTTGGTGCTAACATCTCCATGGTGCTAATATCCTAGCTGTAACGTTGAGGTTTCTGCCTGAAATTACATCACACATTAGCTCATATATATATTTTTTTATTAGCATACATGTACAAACCAAAAGGCACCAAAATGCCTTGGAAAATGGCAAAACAAAAATTGAAAAAAGGTTAGGAAAGAATGTTGCAACCTGACGCTGCTTTTTTTCTTCAAATTTCATCTCAATGAAGGTCACTCACTGCAAAAATGATGATAAGACATGAATCTGAGATTGAGAAACATTTCCAATTTAGTTAGGAAATACTAAGAAAATTTTCTTGACTCTCCATAGACTTTATACACAACCACTGAAGTGGTGTCAGGTTGCAACATTCTTTCCAAAGATTAACTGGGATACAACGACCTGCGCATTTTCAAAGATTCTATTTATTTTCTGTGTAGACATTTCGAGCATGGGTAGGCAGGCCTTAGGGCTACAGTGTTTAAGTACACTTTTGTTTACCCTGGCCGGTTTGAAATGTTATATTGTTCTTGTTTTCCCGTTCTCTCCTCTCTCTCTCCTGTCAAACTGTCCACCCTCCCTCCCCCTCTCCCCCTCCCTCAACCCCATTCTACTCGCATCAGTCTTCAGTCTTGTCTGGTCATACTTTTCAATTTCCATTTTTTGTTTACTTTCTGATAAATATTTGCTTTGTCATTGTACTTTTGTTCATTTGTTGGCCGAATAAATAATAATAATAATAATAAAAAAAAAATACATTGCATTGGCAATGCAATTTAAATAATTTAACAAGAGGGACTAACGATGGAAAAGTGGTGCTTAACAATAAGTTAATTTATCTTTCATGAAAAGCTATTCCTGAATCTTGAACAACTGTCATTCAACTCTACAAAAAGAACATGTTTGGAAATTGGAGACAGCGTGTAGTGCGGCTACCGGTATCATCAATTGTTCCCCCACAGGCTATGTGAAATAATTCATTCATTATTTGTAATAAAAGTAAAAGGAAGTTGCCAACATCACTTGCGAAACTGGTGCAGACCCTGGGAAAATCACTATTTCTAAACAATTACTTAGGCCGGCTATTTTTACCTTTCTTACGAAAAAAAAAATCCAAAGAAATGTCAGTATTTAAATTTAATATTGTCACACATAATTTACAGTGGAACTCAACAAGGGAAATTTTGTCAAATTGGGCACTCTTCAACATGACATTCAATCTCACAAACTACTTTTTGAATCCGTGTTACCTTTGCTTGAACGGTTCCAGTAGAATCCCCTTCAATTTCTACCCACACTTGGTCAGACACATTGTCCGTAGGTGACAGCCTGTCCACGTGAATGACCGAGTCCGGTTGGTCCAGCCCGCCGTCTCCACGGACCGTTCTCCCCGCTGGCTCAGGCTCGGCATAGCTACTCAGCTGAATCGCTACCCGGAACTTGTCCTCGATTCGCGGTCGATGAGACTCGACCAGTTTACGGTGCGCCCTACTAACAGCAAACTGCGCCATTCTCCCCGACGTCCTGGCATCCGTGAGAGACAAGATATCCACCTTTGCAAAGAAGACAAATAATATTCAGTCCAATGATGCCGTTATTTGACGAAATTACAGGTAATAATTTCGTAAATACGATTTTTTCGGGGAACCGTCATCTTTTCCGTGTTGCCAAATGCAATGACGGCATCTCCACAATACGTATTCATATGTCGTGTGGTAACCAGTGATTTTTTTTAGCACACACCCTTGCGGCCTCGAGTTGCGCGAAATGCAGTACCAGTTTGAACTTTGATCCGTTAACGTTTCTGTTGAACTTTGTCCAAATTCGACAGAATTTACAAAATAAATATACATTAAACTGTGTATTTTTTCTGCGGTTATTTTTTTTCAGTCCTCACTTACTAGCATAATTTCTTGATTTGTTTATTCCTTCATGCCTCCATCAACAATGTTTCATGATAAGCAATACACAACTCAAGCGCAGTCTTGATTTATACAACTAACAAGTAATGACACTTAATGAACTGTCTAAATGTTCCCCATGCTCATTTTCTCGTTCATTAAATTTGCAATTCTGATTGCCATGAACTTTGAGTGACTACGTCCTGAACTGAGCGATCATAGTTCGACCATAGCGCTAGTCGACGACGCGGGCGCTAAACCCGGATATGCTCACCGCACGATAAGACGAAAAGCTTAAAGGAAATTTATGGGTCACTTTTGTCACGGATAGACAACCAGACGACAGAGGAAGGTACAGGTTACCACATTACAAGTGACATCATTCCGTTGGCTATAATTGTACACAGGCAAACAGGTAATGCCTTCCTGAAATAAACCCGAAGCGGTGAAGTTTACTATTTGTTTGTTAGTTTGTTTGTTTGTTTGTTTTTTTGGCTTGGCTATCCCGTTAATGTTTCGTCACAAGACGTGCTTTGGACCGTTATGGCCGGCGTGTAGATGGTGGCGACAGTGTGTGACAGACGCGTGATACGCGCCATTCAGGATCCGTATCAACACGGATGTTCAGTTTAGCGCGGGTCTGGTCGTGAGTCCCCCCCCCCCCCCCCCACGAAGCCAAAGACCCCGGAGTTTGAAAAGGATATGCCGTGTTGACTATATAGGCATAGAAAGATTAAGGTGCTTAGTAAACAAGACTACATGTTTTAAAAAAAAATATAAAAAAAATAAAAGTGTCGAAATTTGACCTTCTTCACTCAGTCTATGGCTAAAATTATGACGTGAATTGGGAGCAAAGATGCGGAGTGCTACGCCGATTCAGTGCCCCACCCCCTTCAAGAGAGCAATTGTGTGTGTGTGGGGGGGGGGGGAGGGGGGGTTCAGTCTGACGTGTGAGCAATATTTGTCTAGTTAGTAGGCGGAACAGGGTCATTTGGGGGGCATGAATACCCCCGGCCAGGAATCGAAGCGGACGATCTTTCTGTGTCCGCGCGTAAAATGAAATTTGACTGTAATCTTAAATCATCGAGTGGGCAACCTTTCATTTCTTGGTTGTATATCTCCAGATTTAAGTATGGATTTGTGTACCGCGTGGTCTACGGTTCACGACCACCCAGAGTGTCCAGCAAAAAGTTCTTGTGTCCTCAGGCAATACATATTGCTAAAATAAAGTGCTACACAACGAGAATACTTGAGTGGTCATCGTTTTCGTCTGTGTGTCCATGAATCTTCATGAGACATTCAACGGGCACCATACCACGGTACATTATACTTATAAATCAGGATTCCATTTTTTTCTTTTCTAATGCCGAATGACAATATTATTTTGTACTCACCTTTGCTAATCCAAAATAGTCTTCCCGATCTTGATGATATTTCTCGCTCGTGCAGAGTTTCCCTGGTGTCATGTTATGCTGGCAAGTTTCAGAATGGTCCACCTGCTGGTTGGGAGAATTGAGGTTTTATAATTGATTGGTTGATGATTCACTTTTGGGAACTACAAACTTAAATCTTGATTGGGCAACGTAATCCTGTGAACTCTACTTTCTGAATACTTTTTCAATTCTTTTTTCAACGTTTGGTAAAAATCATATCCACGTGACGTTGTTTAGTTTATAGGGGCCTAGGCCCTAAGTATTAAAAAGTAAAGAACATATGGTTAACTGAATAAACACAATACGCATCTAGCTTGCCTGATTTTACTTTCAAGGTCCGTCAACGTTGCATGTCCAACTTTGTTAAATGTCATTGTCATGCAGTTGTCCTTTTTAGGCATTTCTTAGCCCACCGTCGAGTCTGTCTGTGCCAGCCTGAGTCTGCGCGCGCATGGCCGGCCCGGGTATGCAATTAAACAATTAACCTTAGCAGTAGATCTCGCAAGACTATTTCGCGCGAGTTATTCATCCGATTCGGGGGAATCCCCTACAAATCACCCCGTTCCTCCTGTGTTCTTTGTTTGCTGGGGGGGGGGGGTGTTGAGGGTGACTGTTACTGTTAGGGGAACAAACTATATTACGAAAACGTTAAACATAATATAATTGTGTTGACATCATCAATTTTTATATTATTATCGTCATTCTCATTCCTAAATAAAGTTGTTACTCTTAACGTTTCAGAAATGTAGAAGGAAGCCCAACGAAAAAAAAAGAAGAGAAACGGTGAACACAATACATGGAATAACAAAATTAGCAACAACTGTTGGGTTGAAAAGGTCCGACGTAACCTTGGCAACGGGGAAAACTCCACTTCAAATCTGATCGCATTTAATGATAATTTTGACAACTGCTGGCATGACACTCAGCTTGTGTATGTTTCGAAAATATTGGTGTCAGACCTAAACTGGGCGATGTTGTACGATCATTTCAAAACAACCAAGGGAATAACGGAAATTTGAGGATCCCCCTTTGGGACATAATATTATAATGTTGCCAAATGTTATAGGCCTACCAGTTGGGTAACAAAGTTTCCTAAAATGAATCCCCACAATTCATATTTCGAAAAAAGTGGTAAACTCACCTCAAAGTCATAGACTGCAACTTGAATCACAGAGATTTGTCCACATTCCGGAGTTCGCACAAGGATGAATCATGTAACTTTTCCAGCTGGTTATCGTAATTTTGGCAGCACCGACACGGTAGTGTTGTAGTATTACGCTTACCATCGATCCAATACTAAGAATTCACAGCAGTACGCGTCTGTGTCACTCAGTGATTCATAAGGCAGGTCACGTGCTCAACACACATTACGTGTGGGCGAGCACGGATCTATTCTATGATCGAGCATTATACACAGCATTATGAATATCATATCCACATCACTACGTTTTATTTGCTAAATAGGATGGATATTTATGGGCAAAGATCGCCGTTTTGAAATCAATTCGTCATTTTTGTTGGTTCTTGTAATGAGTAAATTAGAACGTCATTCCACAACTGGTTTCACATGTTTTTATAAATGTTTGGATTGAGAAATTGGAATGATGTGACCGATATGGACCAGCCTATGTGTTCCTGCTTAATGACAACATTGGTCATTTCCCCTGTCCAAAATCTAGGCCCTTGTCCGACTCCCACTGACAAAGAAAAATGTTAACGTGAAAATATTTTTGAAAATTGGAGTTAATCAATTGTGCTTAAAGACGCGTTCCTGAGCTATTTTCGAGTTTCACTTTGAAAAATAGATGTTTTTTAATTGCTATTTTGTCTAGAGATATAAAGGTTATTCACTTTCTGATGAAACATCGAACAAAAAAAATCCACTGACGTTTATAATTATTGAATTATTTCTTCACAAATATCAGATTGCCAGACAATAACAGGGTTCTCGCAGGGCGGGTATTACTCTGTTTCATGAATAAACATACTACCCGGTCGAAACCATTGAATTATTCATGACTTTGGAGCAACTCACCTATGGAAAAGAAATTGGGCACCCAAAATCGAAATAAACTAGTTTTTTTCCGTTAAAACAAAACATACAAATTGAAAAGTCTTTAGGAGAAAAACAAAATTAATCATTTTTTTTAAGAGCACGGGGTATTATGTTCAAAGTGTAGACCTACTTGATCTATGTCGTCTTCCCGTAGTTTGTGAATTTCGCTTTTTTTTAAAAACCATGTCATGCAGACAGAACGATGTATTTTATTTGGCCATATAAATAATCATAATTGAATGTGTAGATTTTGAATTTAATTACATGTTTTATTCGGGCTCAATTCGGTAGGCGGGGCGTTTGCGAGGGCATGGGTGTGGATCGATAAAGTCTTGGACCTTGAGTATCTGAAAATGATTCTTTGTAGATTAAATCAGTGATTCAGAGTCGGAATCATATCAACGGAGTAACGGACGCTTTGTATAAAGGTCATGTATGTAACGTTGCCTTTTGGGGGAATTTGTTGAATAGCAGTTCCTTTTGTGTAAGCGGTCAAAGGTCAAGCAGTATACATTGTATCTCTAACGATCCTGGAAAGATTATTTTTCTAAAAATGATAGTTGTGTTATCTTTGGTTTTGGTTCCGCATTTCGCAAATTGTCATCAGCACGTGATGGATTAAGTAATATCGAGATCTGTTTATTTAGCCAGACGAGAATCGGTTTTGGTTTCTTAATATAGATGCTTGATCTTAGGGAGGCTGGTGCATTGTAACCGCCCTTTTCTCGGACGATCCTCATTGTATATGAACTATGAGCCCATATAAGGTTACAATTGTTCTTTAAAAACAACCAAAGGTTACAGGCAGTTCGGACCTTGTATTGTTGAACTCTGTAGCGTGGACGTGAATTCATCTTGTTTGTGTCGTTAATAATCGTGTTCATGTTACTGTCTCTTTCAAGGTCTGACGAGAAGTCAGGGCGCCCTCTACAGATAATGTACAAATTATAAGGAAGTAATACCATACACTTTCATTGATTAATTTTCTTTAAGTACTGATTTAATTCAAAATGTTAAAACATTTTTCACAAAGACAATTTCAAGCATTTTTTGTTTCACACGAGTGTACATCAATTAAAGGCATCCACCTTGTCGTGTTCCCAAAAGATAATGACACTTGTTTTCACAATTTGAATATAAAAAAACCCATGAGACTTTTTCTGGTACCAGACTGAGATCACAGGCATCCATCGTGTCGTTTTTCAAAAAGACATGACATTTATTATCACGATTTGAATATAATAATGGAAAAGCCGTAAGACGTTTTCACGTACCAGACTTTCTGGTTTTCATGACGTTTTTAGGTGGCCTCCTTTTATTAGACGCTTGTACATTGTGTAATATTGTAAACCCAGCTGCAACAAAATTCTGTTAATAAAGATACAGACAACTTTAAAAGATTCATGCATGAAATAGCGATGTAATAAATAGTAGAAGCATAAAGCACGTGAGCAAGAAACGTTCAAAAAGGCGCATTGTACATTTAACAAGAAAAGAGCATCTCTTTTATTGGTAAGACATTTTTGTGAGAATGAGATCTGGAGAAAAGGTGGAAAGTTCAATATTCTTCAACCTCTTCTAGCTCCCCCTGGTCCATGGAGTCGACACCGACCTCCTCGTAATCCTTCTCCAAGGCAGCCAGATCCTCACGAGCCTCAGAGAACTCACCCTCCTCCATACCCTCTCCCACGTACCAGTGGACGAAGGCACGCTTGGCGTACATCAGATCAAACTTGTGATCCAGACGAGCCCAGGCCTCGGCGATGGCCGTGGTGTTGCTCAGCATGCAGACGGCACGCTGCACCTTGGCCAGATCACCGCCAGGCACGACGGTGGGTGGCTGGTAGTTGATGCCCACCTTGAAGCCAGTTGGACACCAGTCGACGAACTGGATGGTGCGCTTGGTCTTGATGGTTGCTATGGCAGCGTTGACATCCTTAGGGACGACATCACCACGGTAGAGCAGACAGCAGGCCATGTACTTGCCGTGACGCGGATCGCACTTCACCATCTGGTTGGCTGGCTCGAAGCAGGCGTTGGTGATCTCTGCAACGGTCAGCTGCTCATGGTAGGCCTTCTCGGCAGAGATGACAGGGGCATAGGTGGCCAAGGGAAAGTGGATACGTGGGTAGGGCACCAAGTTTGTCTGGAATTCGGTCAAGTCGACATTGAGGGCGCCATCAAAGCGCAGTGAAGCAGTGATGGAGGACACAATCTGACCAATCAGACGGTTGAGATTGGTGTAGGTCGGGCGCTCGATGTCGAGATTACGACGACAGATGTCATAGATAGCCTCGTTGTCGACCATGAAGGCGCAATCAGAGTGCTCCAGGGTGGTGTGGGTGGTCAGGACAGAGTTGTATGGTTCCACAACGGCAGTAGACACTTGGGGAGCCGGATAGATGGCGAACTCCAGCTTGGACTTCTTGCCGTAGTCGACGGAGAGACGCTCCATGAGTAGAGCAGTGAAGCCAGAGCCGGTGCCTCCACCAAAGCTGTGGAAGATGAGGAAACCCTGGAGACCCGTGCACTGGTCAGACTGTTGGTAAAATAATAACTAATCAACAACAGTGAAAACTTACATGCAGATCAAGATTTTTTTAATTTTTTTTTTAAGCAAAAGTTTTCCTGCAACTTTTCGTCATTCTGCCGGCACAGGATCCGTCAAGTGTTACCTGGGGGAATCTTTAGAGTTGCCAAGTGTCGTTATATAGCAAAGGCTTCCAGATCACTTACGAAGGCAGGATTGGTTTTGTTCTAATCGAACCATCCTTGGAATAATTTAACTAAAAACGATATTGATAGAGGGCGCCACGTAAATTTATTGTGAGATGGTTGACGGCGTTATGGAAGTGACATAACCTCTGTACACGTGTCACGACAGCTCATAGATCGGCTCCCGTGGGTATAAACGGACAGATAGACAATCAGACAGGACAAACAGACAGACCATGGAAGATGTGATGGTAAACTCACCGTTTTTCTAATGCGATCCAACACAGTGTCAATAAGCTCTTTGCCGACGGTGTAGTGGCCCCTGGCGTAGTTGTTGGCAGCATCCTCCTTGCCTGTGATCAGCTGCTCAGGGTGGAAGAGCTGCCGGTAGGTGCCGGTACGAACCTCATCTTTATAATAAATGAATAACAATAACACATTGTAATCTTCTAAAGTAATTACAAATCATTTGGTGCATTTGAGTTCTTCCTTACCACATGATGGCAAGGTATTGAAAGTAAAACACACTGTCATGTCAAAAAGAAATGAATTGTTAATGTGAGAACATTGATTTTGTACAATTTCCGAAACGCTGTGTCATAAATTTCTAAAAGCTTTTGAGGAGTTATCACCCCAGTCATCCATTTATTGTGACATATTATCCCGATATGAGTATATCGTAGTTAATTGCTCCCTTTTGGGGGTTGTGTCATATCCATTGATCTCCATTATATATAATGGAGATCAATGGTCATATCAGCGGCAGTATTCCATGCAAAAAGTTTCTTCAACGGTGATATCAAGGATATATTGAACGCGCAAGATTGCCGAGTTGCGCGAGACGCCATGACACCCATGAGTTTGTGCAAATTCAGATGGACATTTGTAGCGCGTACTTTGTGCCAAACGCGCGCGCGTTCGCAGCGCGTTTGGCACCTGTTCTCTTGATTGGTCACTCACAGTGCATTCCATCCACCTGTTCCTCCCCCTCACTCACCAATGACGGTAGGCTCCAGATCTACGAACACCGCTCTTGGGATGTGCTTGCCAGCCCCTGTCTCTAAAAAGAAGGTACTGAATGCTTCATCGTGAGGACCGATGACCTTATCTGCTGGGATATGACCATCAGGCTGGATGCCGTGCTCCAGGCAGTACAGCTCCCAGCAGGCATTGCCCATTTGGACTCCGGCCTGGCCCACGTGGACTGAGATACATTCACGCTGACGAAAGAATATAGAGTAGAATGGAACATTCTATGACTTTTGCTAATACAGTGTATTGAAAAAGTTTTCTATTTTGAGCAAAATTTCTCTGGGTGAGGAAAACAGTTTTGGGTCAGGGCTTGATTTTTCCCGTCAACTTTAATTGAATGAAGAAGACTTACATTTTTTTTTTTAAATCAGAGTTTTGAAAACCGCAGAATTTCACTGAAAAAGCCAACTGCGTTATTCCTTATGTCCCTAAATGCACCGCTCCCCTGTTTTTGACCTAATTATGCCACGCCCATTTCACCAAGACGAATGTAGGTTAATCATCTTCAGTCTCCAGATGAAATATTGTTCTTTTTGCTCGATGTGCCGCACTCATAGCCAGCTGCTGCCACACTGACGTGGATATTTATCTTCATTACAGAAACCTTGGGCAGATGTTTTCCCAGTTACGTCTTGGGAATGAATAAGACGCTCAGAATGTATCTCCTCGTGATCTTGAGATGCAAGAACGATGAGTCGCATCTCTGTGTGCGCCAGGAGCAATGCCAGATATGTAGGTCTTTTTGCAATGTGTCGTTTTATCGTGTCTTTCTCAATGCTTACACGTGCAAGGATTTACGGGTGATGGTCTGGTCCAAGTTAGAATTACCGACGCTAAGTCGATTCGCCTGTCGTTTAAAAACTTGACTTTAAAGATGCGATCTGTTGAGTTTCAAAGCATTATTCGGAGAGTAGCAATTTCAACACATATTGCTTTCACTATTTAATATCAGAATACATTACAAAACAAGTCTGGTTTGAAGCTATAGCTTTAATTAGGCATAATTTGGTATCTTTATGTGGACCCGAAATTACAGTATAGGTTATTGGCGGTGACGTAACCAGGTTTTGGATTTGAAGGAGAGGGAGGGGCCGGGTTATGTACATGAATAAAAACCCATTTTGTTTCAAGACATTGTCTCTGGAAACAGGCGATGCCTCCTCAGTTATCAGAGGCAGATGTCTTGGAAAGGTCGATCAGATGATAATTCCACTATGAAAAAACATCTCCGGGTAATTATTATAACAGACCAAGTTTTGCAGATTTACTTGACATCTCAGCGCCGGGGACGCGTCGTCCCGCCGCTAATCGGTAGGCCTACAGTCCGCGAGGACTCGGTTACAGACGAGGAAACAAATCGGTTACATACGTATCTTGACTGAATGTATTTGGTATTATTGTAGGAACATATGGTACAACCATCGTATGACTCTGGTGTAACTAGCAGTTGTCCAGTATCCATCGGATTCATGTTGTTCGAGCCCCCGCTCCCTGGTTGGCGCGCCGGTTCCCCACCCCTAAAATTGTTCGGAAAGGATTTTTGTGACATGGTTCCCCTGGGTTGTATACGACAGCGCAAGCCTCCTACACTGCCCTCCCCCCAGATACGCCAATCCTCTTTTAATGCCCCTATATTTCAGGAGAAAGTCTGACTGTAAATGTCCTGCAGTTCCCTCACTTACAAGCCCTCCCCCCCCCCACCCAAAAAAAATAGAAGTCTCTAAAGCACAGCCGCTACACTTACTGCATGCAAACGGTTTATAAATCAATTGGACATTTATCATGTTGTCTTGTCAATCCAGTGCAGAGATAGTAATGCGAAAACCTTACATGGTGTGCATGCATTATCGCAAGTACAGTTTGGTGCCTGTGATGGGCATAATGTCCAATGTAGTAACAACTTTATAATTTGTTTCAGCCGGCCTAATTAATGCATGTGTGACAGATAAGCTCATTGAGTCATCCTGGTAGAAACGGCCATCGTGAAATAAATGAAAGTATTTTTCCCCCGATAAAATGAAACCAACTTGGTATTATTTACTTCCGCGCTTTAGGCAACATATTTCCAAATAAGGCTAACAATAGGGCTTAAAAAAAAAATATCAGGAAACACTTTGAAATACAAAGAAAAACGGATACATGAAATATTTGATGAAAGCATCTGAAAGATTTCAGACAACTGAAAACGGACTCGGTCTGTAAGAGATTGGATACAGTCGTCCCCCCCCCGCTGCCGCGCACCCCCTCACCAAATTTGGCGAAAATTCGTGTGCCGCGCGGGGCCATAAATTCACACTTACGCAGCGGGTACGGTTGGGATCCCACATACCTCGGGGGCAGTGTCAGAGTTGTCCCGACATGATTCAGTGTTGACGGACACGCTGTTGGACATAGTTTAAAGTATTAATCAAATCAGTCGGCGACATTTCTGAGGTGTTTATCAACTATAAATAAATCGGTGCTTTGTGTTCAAAATAATTTCGTTGAGAATGTAGAGGGAGGACAGAGTAGTACCTGTGAGTTACATACATGTTGTACATGTACATGTACATGTACATGAATTTAAAAATAAATTGTGTTTAGTTTAAAAATCCTTCACATTTTTCCTCGTCCTCAGCTTTTTCGTCAGACTGACAACATGAATATACCTGACACAGGACATCCAATTTCCTATAAGTAAAATATTTGGTTATTATAACAAAATTCAAACAATATAAATCATTTCTGCTGTACATTATTTTAGATAAATATTGAGATAGGCATTCTGCAAATATTTGCACACTTATAAAAAAAAAAAGCAATGTTACTTTATAGGCTTGTCGACATAACTTTCTTTCAATGTTCTGGTGTTTGGGGACTTGAGGGTGGTTTCAGTTCTGTTTTCGACAATAATTTGCAAACAAGATACATTTTGATGATGTAATTAGATATTATATACCAAACCTGCTGTTTTTGTTTGGACACGTGTCAATTAACGGCCCTTTGCCAATTTTTTTTCGAACATGAAACCCATTCAGAAAAAAACATATACTGTTGCCTAAACAAAAGACAACCCATCAAGGATAAGGTATCGTGTATCCTCTTCTGATTATCAATGGTGCAACAAAATCGGCAACAGATAAGACATCCTCGCCAGAAAAATATCGCATTTCGTTGAAATGATCCTCCAACTGTCAATAAGGAAAAGGGATGGATATAAAACAGCGGATGCGCAGTGTGCAGTTTTGTACTTGAATTAGGTATTATTAAAATGTATTTTTAAGGTTGTTATGGAAAGTTGTTTTTTTTCCTGTTTACTTCAGTATAAAGATGTTACGAAATAAGAATCTTGTGAAAGAACAGTGTGCAAAAGAGTGCAAGTCTCCAGCATGTGAAGAAGAATGTTAAGTTATAAACAGACAGCACCTCGTCTAGCAAAGGTTAAGATAAATGTCAATTCGCCAAAGCCGAAACATATTACTTGAAGTTGAACAAAAACAAATTTAAATCTCATGTTGAATTTCACTTGTTAATTAAAACTCACCATGGTTGCGTCTTGAAACAAAGGCACTCGAAGTAGTCAGTGAAATAAGTAAAACTGCCGTCTCCTGCTGCGTCCAGTTGCTCACTAAGGCACACACCAACCTCGTCTCAACTACACCAATGATTGGAGAGGGCGAGGAACTGAGATGTCATCCCAACATCGTCTAGGTTTTATATAGATACCAAGAGGCTAGACTCTGACGTCACAACTTCTGCAAATCATCATTGGCTTCACGGAGCATTATGGGAGGATGATGCATTATGCATGCAACATCATCATGAGTTCACGAGTAGTGATGTACCTAGACGTTTATTAGGTCAGGGCAATGCAT
Source organism: Patiria pectinifera (assembly GCA_029964075.1). NCBI lineage: Eukaryota > Metazoa > Echinodermata > Asteroidea > Valvatida > Asterinidae > Patiria > Patiria pectinifera. The sequence goes on along the minus strand of CM057140.1, from coordinate 15,164,870 downwards.
GATGGAGTGGCACTCAGACTAAACTGGTGAGTGTTAGTTGGCTACGGCTGTTAGAGATGTGTTTAATAGGTATTTCGATGAACATTAGACAGTCGTCGGGTGACTTGAGGGGCATTTCTAGTACAGGGGCCTCTTCAGGACGTTACAAATCGCCGTCTCTGCCCCATTATAACTACGTTGGCCTAGATTACATTGTAAAGAAGGATGCCACCCACCTAGGAGCTTCATCAATCACCAGATGATCTTCATTGAGGCATAATGACCAAGTTAAAAGCCAACCGCCAAAATATAATCGAAAGTCATATCCGCGGCTAATTACCCCTAATCGAGTCACAAATCTTGGATTCTGTCAAGATTCCAAATGACCGATTTGTTATTCTAATATTACAAATTGTCAAAACTGAAATCCTCTGTCTTAAATCTTCTGAATTTTTCAAAGGCAAATTAAGAGTCATGATGCGATATTATGATCACGCTCCAACAGACTGATCCTATGCCGTAACATATCGCTTTGGTGCAAACATTTTGAACAACAACGTGGCAGGTGTAAAACACCTGCTTAATTAATTTCAAATAAGTTGTGGCACCAATGGGCTACCTTAAGATGGCGCGCCGCATGATGAACGTATCCATTACTTTCAGCCTGCGTGCAAATCTCTTTTCTAAAGTAACTGTTAATGTCTTCCAAAATTTACAACTCCGTCGGAAGATGGTGGCGATAGACTATGGTAAGCCATAGCTCTGGACACTCATTTTGGACACGGCATCGCTCTTAATACCGATAGGACAACTTGTTGACGATGACATCATGATTTCGTCACATTGGCGGGAATTTACCACTCGACACGTCGCCGTGCAGTTTCTGCCTAACCGTTAACTGAATGAGTGAGTGTTTCCCTTTGTTTCTTACGACTTGTCACAGATGGTTTACAGTATTGAATATGCCTGCTGCACATTGTTAGTTATTTGTGTTTCTGAATGTGAAAAATCAAACATTGTAAATCAGTATCGGCCTACGCGTATTATTTACCCAATGATAGGCCTAGTGTACATATTCACAGTACATGTACACGTAAAACGCCGTGTGATGTAGCCTATGTGTAAAACTGTACGTTTTTGTTTCCGATATCCTACATTATTCCCGCTCCGTGTTTCGCCTTAAGAATTAAGGGTTATGAGAAAGCTGCATTCTTGACTCACCTTGCGGCGATTAGGATTATGATCCGCCTTTGTCATTCCTGAGTCTGTAGCGTTCAAATAAAATACCGGCATTGGTTACCTTGAGGACCCCTATTCTTTTTTGCCGTTGCTATTATCCGGAAGTAAGCAATTGCACATGCGTCAGATGTCGACCTTATCATTCTCGGACTTATGATCCTTTTAAAAAAATCCTTCAGAGTCATGAACCAGAAACACCAAATTAAATTTAGGTGAGTTCAAAAAACAGGAATGCGTTTTCATGCTGTGAGAGGAACGGGGTCCTTAACTTGTAATGCCCAAATGAAATGGGTTTTTCCAGTCACCTCGTGCCTTTAACTAGATCCGAAGAGTTTTGCATAAACTGCATTTAGTCATCACACTGGCCGCCCCGCAGAAACTATGCCTCAAATGTCAACACATTTCCGTCAACTCTTTGTTTTCTCTCGAAAGTTATAGACATGTCGAAGGCCATTCCCATTTATTTTGATAATTGAAAGTCTCAATGCTACATTGTTGTGGCTTTTTTTTTGATAAGCGAAAGATACATTTTATACGGGAGAACTCATTAACACGGGTGACTTAATGAATTGTATTCATTCCTTTCAGTGACCAACGTCCATAGTGAGGAATGCAGGGTCATTTATATTCATTTATAGTAAGCATTAATACATCTACTTCACAGCAGACAAATTCAGGCCTTTCCCCTTGGTTGACCCCCTCCGCCCCCCCCCCATTTTTTTTTTGTTTCCTTACAACTTCAGTGACGTATATAGTTATGTATAATACTGGCCATTATTTCACATATTCCTTATGTTTGTAATTTTGAAACACCACTGTTGTAGTATTTCACATGATATTTGATACAAATATCATATAGCATAGAACTTTGATATGAATTAGTTGAGGAGTCAATTAGAATTAGTCAGAGAAAGGATGGGGAAAGTGTCTTGGGAATTCAGCCCTGTAAACTCGTCTTCAATCATTCCGCACGGTGATTAAATCGTAACCAGAAGTCTATTCCGTCGGGAATTCGACCAATAAAAGGTCGGAAGGTTGCTGAAATTTGTCTAGTTAAAATCGTAGCTGAGTGATGAATTGCATGGTCCTTCGGTCGTTAATAGAGGTGCATTCCCCGCCCAAGCCATGGGAAATGTATGTCAGATGAAAGAGATGTCATCTGGAGTACAAAACGGGTCAAGGAATCATTGCTCCTTCAGCAGGTCGGGGCCTCGGGGATGTGGGGAGGAGTGAGTGATGAGACACGACAAGGATGCGGCTAAGGAGGAGATGGATGAGGGATGAAGGGATCAGGGGAGGGATTAACGTCTACAAGGGATTAAGCTTTGGATTAAAGAACTTAATCGTGAGATTTCCTAATCTAGGGAGTCAACAAATAGGTCGTCAATAAATGAGACATCATTTTTTTTGGCTGAAGATACCCAAAAAAATGGGGGGGGGGGTCTTGCTTCCAAATTTAAACAAATATCGAACACAAAATGAAAACGAATTGTCGACACAGAAAATATGCTGTTCTAGCCTCAAATTTTACTGCAAAAAAATTATTACGAAAATAATGTCGATAAAACAAACCATGGAATGCGCACTTAATAGTTTGCTATTGATTAATTTTATATTCAAAGCTTGTACCGCGAAGACATTTTGTAAAATCATCTGGTAACAATATATTAATCCACTTCGATAAATGCTGTCCAGCATGTGCGATTAATTTGCCTATTATGTTATTTCTCCCAAGCACAGCTAGCTTTTAATATTGAGAAAACGTCAGATGTCTTAATAAAAACTCTGGCTAAGAGACAGTACCCTACGCGGTCATTTTCTTGAGAAAATTGGTTAAAGGGCCATGCAATATGATTTATTTGTAAATGTAATCCTTGTAAATGAACATTTGTGTCCCATTTAACCTTATTTTCAATTATTGTTTTGCCATATTCAAGGGTATTTTTGTTGCCTTTTTGGTTTTTATGCTAATGCAAACTTCCATATTCATGAGCAAAAGTGTGAAGTCATCTCAGGCAGAAACCTAGGTTACAGCTATTTCAGCAGCGACAGTCGCCAGTATGTTGGAGATTTTGCTGTCGTGGATTTTCTTTTCTTTGGTGATTCGATGTTGTGTCAGTACATGACAGTAGGCCAATGAGGAAACTTTCCTCACAAATGTTTTCAATGATCAAGTTTTTTGGTTCACAATTTAAACCAAAGCCCCTTAATCTGAACAGAGTCTTCCTGAAACGACATCACAGCAACAGCGCCCTCAGTTGTCCGGAAAAGCAACTGGACAATTTTAAATGTTAAAAGAAGTGCACTTTTTAATAAAATTTACCAAAAAGAGATGTCAAATAGTTTTCATACATTTCAGAGGAATAGAAACTTGCACAAAATGTGTTCCTAAGAAAAGTCATGAACCCTATAAAGATTAGCTAAAAAAAATTGCAGTTGTTTCAAATTGCCTGTAAATGGTTGGATGGATGATGCTACTTCTTAGTATTCCTCCTCGTCATAATCTTCTCCTCCCTCTTCTGATTCTGTGCCAACCTCCTCGTAATCCTTCTCAAGAGCAGCCAGATCCTCACGAGCCTCGGTAAACTCGCCCTCCTCCATACCCTCTCCCACGTACCAGTGGACGAAGGCACGCTTGGCGTACATCAGATCAAACTTGTGATCCAGACGAGCCCAGGCCTCGGCGATGGCCGTGGTGTTGCTCAGCATGCAGACGGCACGACTCATCTTGGCCAGATCACCGTTGGGCACGACGGTGGGTGGCTGGTAGTTGATGCCCACCTTAAAGCCAGTTGGACACCAGTCGACGAACTGGATGCTGCGCTTGGTCTTAATGTTCGCAATAGCGCTGTTAACATCTTTAGGGACGACATCACCACGGTAGAGCAGACAGCAGGCCATGTACTTGCCGTGACGGGGATCGCACTTCACCATCTGGTTGGCCGGCTCGAAGCAGGCGTTGGTGATGTCAGATACAGACATCTGCTCATGATACGCCTTTTCAGCAGAGATTATGGGAGCGTAGGTCACCAGAGGAAAGTGGATTCTTGGATAGGGCACCAAGTTAGTCTGGAACTCGGTCAAGTCGACATTCAGTGCGCCGTCAAAGCGGAGAGACGCAGTGATGGACGAAACGATTTGACTGATCAGACGGTTGAGATTGCCATACGACGGATAATCGACGCCTAGGTTGCGCTTACAGATCTCGTAGATGGCCTCGTTGTCGACCATGAAAGCGCAGTCGGAGTGCTCCAGGGTGGTGTGCGTGGTCAGGATAGAATTGTAGGGCTCGACGACGGCTGTGGATATCTGGGGAGCCGGGTAGACCGCAAACTCCAGCTTGGACTTCTTGCCGTGGTCGACAGAGAGACGCTCCATGAGAAGAGCAGTGAAGCCGGAGCCGGTGCCTCCACCGAAGCTGTGGAAGACGAGAAAACCCTGGAGACCAGAGCATCTCTCGGCCTGTATCATTAAAACAGAAGCAACACCATATCACAAAATTCTTTGTATTTTCTTGTGAAGTCATTACCTCATCTGCTGTAACGTTTTTAAGTACATGAGTGTCTCAGTTTAGTCAACAAAACTAATCCATTGACCAGTTTACCGTGGCAATCAACCCACGGTAAACGATCACTAACAAGTTTACCGACTGACAGTGCACCTTTTTATGTTGTCAAAGCGTCTGTTGTGTGTTTTAAGTACATGTCTCTCAGTCTTGTAATTAAAATATTATGGTGGTTTTTTAATTTAATTTTTTTACTTTACTAACTAGTTTACGGTCTCAAACAACCCACGGTAAACCGATTACTTACCAGTTTACCGATCCGGTCAAGAACGTTATCGATGTGTTCCTTGCCTACGGTGTAGTGGCCCCTGGCGTAGTTGTTGGCAGCATCCTCCTTGCCGTGGATCATCTGCTCAGGATGGAAGAGCTGACGATACGGCCCCGTCTTGATTTCATCTGAAATTCGTAGTTTAAAATAATACATTTGATCAATGATTACTTGAGAGCGCACTATTCTTCTAAGGAAGCGTTTTGTGTCACGTGAGAGCAACCGCCGCCATTTTGATGAAGATGTTAACTCGAACGCCTCAGCTTGTATGCAACCTTGGTACTTGGACAGTGACTTCAAAATGACTTCTTATATCATCACAGGTAAACTATAGACAAGGGTTGTGAGAATGATGTGCTATAAAAGCGGTTGAAAGGTGTTTTACACATGTTTTCTGCGAAAAGAAGGAATGGGTTTTCAAGTGTAAAGTACGCTCATTTCTCTCAGGGATAAAAATAAAGAGGCGCCCTCAATCATCTTATACATACCAAGAACACTTGGCTCAAGATCAATGAAGATGGCACGTGGAACGTGCTTCCCAGCCTGTGTCTCGCTAAAGAAGGTGTTGAACGGGTCCGATTCCCCTCCAACCGTCTTATCACTGGGCATCTGACCATCAGGCTGGATGCCATGCTCCAGGCAGTACAGCTCCCAGCAAGAGTTGCCCATCTGGACTCCGGCCTGGCCGATATGCACTGAGATGACTTCACGCTAGGTTTTAAAAATGAAGATGATTACTCATCTTGAGTTAATACCACATCCTATCTAAATGACCTTAAAAGTTAACCCAACATATAGCCATTGACCAACTTAACAACTTCTCACCAATTCATCAACCAACCACCCAACCAACTATCAAATTTAACAATCAACCAGTCAACTTAACGACCAAGCTTCAAACTCTGTCTCTGTTTTAGCTGGGACAACTTTCCAGTCAAAATACCAGCAAATGGCCAAACCGTCGTGGCATGGGGGAGGGAGCCGGCAATTAACTAGCCGACCAAGTCTTTCATCACCAGCCAGCCAAACTGTCTACCATTTTGTCGCGAATTTGTTTTAATTTAATCATTAGGCCAAAAAAAAAAAGTCTCCGGTTTCTGGTATGTGCGCGCGTCGCCGTAGCCATGCGCGTCGGCAAAAAGAAAAAAAAAATTTTCAATGAAAGATGATGTCTCAAAACCGCCAAACTCACTGATTTGACTGGAATCCTGCTGCTGCACACTTTTAACGTGTTTTTAGATTGGGTTATGGTCGAGAATAAGCTTTATGAGGCCTCTCCTGTTGTTAGTTTTCAATTTAGATTCAACTTAAGCTTTTACAGTCTCCTATCCTCATTCCTCTATTTCAACCATTAACTTTAATGAGGAAGCCCCCTGTCGCAAGAGGGCGTGCTCTTGTTGACACAATCAAGTTTTGGTTTCACCAGTCGTGCATAAATTTCAATATTGTGCTTTCGAGTTCCTTTTCCTTTGACCCGAGTGTATCAAGAGGAAACGGCACGTGGAGGTTTCGGGGTTGAGGACCCACGTCGGAAATCACTCGAACAGATGGCATATCTCCTGCAGGAAATAGTGGTTATAATATCGGGTCTTTGTTTGTCGATAAAACCATCGGGCATTTAAATTGTTTTAAACATCTTTGTGCATAGACATCAGGAAATTATGAGTTTTAGTTTTACGTTTTGTGGATTTTAAATGGATTTTTGTGTGTAAAGCTGTTAATAGCAGTTATATATCCGTATACCCGCAGCTGCCAAAATAAATACTTATATTTTATGGTCCCCCACCCTCCCCCCACAAGACCACAATAGGGGGACCAGGCAGGCCAGCCACGCCTGACTAAGCTAGTAGGGTTGCGAACCCTCCTGCCCGGGACCAGACAACATTAAACATGCAAAACCCGAACCGGTCCTCACTCGCATGCAGCGCGGTACTTTTATCGGTAATGCCAGAATAAAGACTAGTTTCGGTACAAAAACTTTACTCCGAATGGAAATTCAGACAAAATTACTAAATCGTTTTATGACGGCAAAGGCTGATTGAATAACCGTTTGCGAGGAATTGAAGTGAGCCAAACAAATGTCTGGAGTGAGATATGAACCCACAGCCCATGAAGTGCTTTTTGAAGATTATTAAAAATTCAAAACGACTTTCAAATCTTTAATGACAAAACCTAGACACAGTTTTAGTTGTCTGTAGACTTTATGATTTTTGTAATTTAAAAGCCGTGAATGTTGCATACAGTTGCTGTACCATTTCAAACGGTTGTTACCCTGGGGGCGTGGTTTATTTAAGGGGTGTAGCAAGGCTAAATTTAAATAACGAATCCCTCTGTATGACACTTGGATCATTATGCGAGTATCATAGTGTACATTCTGGACGGATTATGACGCATTTGAATGCTTTTAGCCGACACTTTACACCGGCAATTTTTGTAATTGGCAAAACGCCATTTGTTTTCACTAGTAAAACAAAATGTACTTCGCAAACCAAAAGACACTATCGCCTATTCTTCCTTTCATTATACATATCATCGGTAAAACCTCATCAGATTAATGGCAGGCAATCCAACAGCAAGATGTCCAATTTAGTACCGGCGCATCGGCAATATTTCCGTGTGGATGGTTTCTCATTATACTGAGTCTACTTCGTGAATTGATGCATTACAAAAGTGAGGTCCATTCACCTAATCAGCCAGTAATACCATGATAATCATATGCAGTGAGAACATTACAAACGGCAATTTCTTGAAATCGCTCCATGGCTGAAATGGCATAAATTATCCAAGCTTAGATGATATTTATGTTCATTGCAGAAAAGATATTGCTTCTGTGTTTAGGGGGAAAAGAAATAAAATCCGTTGTAACCTTACCATTTTGATGGATTTGGTTCTGTCTTCTGTTGCAAGTTGTCAAGATGTGATAAGAAGCTGGATGCTTTCCTTGTAGTCTTCTTTAGCCAGAGATGAGGAATGGCTTAGAAGTTAACTCTGACTTACTCAACAAGAGTGTGACCAACCAGAATAAAAGTATCCTGTATTTTGTTCTGTCTGGGCGTGGACTAGAACTGCATGCCCGACGACTGATTCATATCTGACTTTAATCTCAATAATATAGGCTTGTCTTAGAACGGATGCTTTTATTACAGCACAACAGTAAAACAATAAGGCTTGCAGTACTATGTATAGTTCACATACTTATTGGTGCATGGAACAGCCGTAGTTACTTTTTAAAAGGAAACCAAAAGGTTGCTTGTGCAAGTAACCACGTACATTTTACACAGAATAGAAACAGGAAGCAGCCGCCGACATTGCAATGGTTTATTGGTTTTAAGAAATTCTCCATTTGGTAAAAGCAGGAAATGACAAATTTTCAATAATTCTTTTGCCGAGACTTTCGTACGTGAGAGAATACAGCAACGTCTCGGACATGACTGCCATTTTGTCAAGAAAAGTGCATTGAAAATTTTGATCGCAATCAACACTTTCGTTTTGCCCAATTTTTTCGTGCAAATATTATAGTCAATTTTGCATGACACCCGTCCAGATATAATGCTCTATAACATCTATAATCATTATCCATCTAAAAATTATAGCTGAATATACTTCCTGGTATAGTGCGATAATACTATATTCCACATTTCTGCAGTCCATAGTTCAACAGTGAAATGTTCATTTGAGAATTGTGATAAATTTTACAATTTGTGCAACATGAAAACAACAACATACGTTTTGTAGAGAACTATTTTGGGTGCAATATTTAGGCTGGATCTTTTCCTATCGTGGGCCTCCAAGCCCCCCAAAAAATAAAAAATAAAGCAGATGCCACAATATCAGAGTTCAGAAATTCAACGTTCTTGATGTAGAGCATTTATGATGATCTGTTAATTATAGTCTTTAGTATTTTTTCCAGTGTACAATATATATGAACATAGGACTGGACAAGTCTATTCGTAGCCCCGACAGCGATGAATGATCATGAGTTCTACTCACATTGCGACATCGAGGAAGAAATTAATTGTAGCCGGTTAAACCCAGGCGCCGGTACATGCCAGAGTGATTAAAGCAGGGAATTAAATATTACGTGTGATTCTGTGAGTCTTTGAAGCAAACACTCAATTATAGATCTCTGATAAATGTCATCACTTACAGGTGTGTTGAGGTGAGGGAGGTGGAGGAGGGGGGGGGGGGGGGGGGGGGAAGGGTGTCAGTAATCTTATCCCATTTCCAAGTCAAGTGAGGAATTTAATTGCATATCTATGATCTATATAAACCAGTGTCTCTAAAAGGTACGTTGTAAAAAGTTAATGTGCTGCGTTGATGTTTACAAAGGCTTAAGTTGTTCTTAGAAGTGCGTTGTTAGAGGTTATTATACCAAAAGGAGAATGAAAAACATGATCAATTCAACAGAGTGCATTATTACAAACTTATTATTTCTACATTTTCTGATTTTTTGTTGTTGAAAGTTTTTTCCCCCAAGGTTTAACCAAAACAGTAGAAAGTGACATTTATTAGTGTGACATTTGCACGGACAGTTCTCCTTTTAGAACTCTAAATTCTCTTCGACGTCATCACCCTCCACCAATCCATCAGAAGAATCAAGGCCAATCTCCTCGTAATCATGTTCAAGAGCAGCCAGATCCTCACGAGCCTCAGAGAACTCACCCTCCTCCATGCCCTCTCCCACGTACCAGTGGACGAAGGCACGCTTGGCGTACATCAGATCAAACTTGTGATTCAGCCGAGCCCAGGCCTGGGCAATAACCGTGGTGTTGCTCAGCATGCAGACAGAGCGCACGACTTTTGCGAGATCACCGCCAGGCACGACGGTGGGTGGCTGGTAGTTGATGCCCACCTTGAAGCCAGTTGGACACCAGTCGACGAACTGGATGGCGCGCTTGGTCTTCACACTTTGAATGGCACAGCTGACATCTTTAGGGACGACATCACCTCGGTAGAGCAGACAGCAGGCCATGTACTTGCCATGACGGGGATCGCACTTCACCATCTGGTTAGCCGGCTCGAAGCAGGCGTTAGTGATGTCAGCAACGGTCAGCTGCTCATGATAGGCTCGCTCGGCTGATAAGAGAGGCGAACAGGTAACCAGAGGAAAGTGAATCCTCGGATAGGGCACCAAGTTGGTCTGGAACTCGGTCAAGTCGACGTTGAGTGCGCCATCAAAGCGAAGAGATGCAGTGATGGAGGACACAACCTGAGCAATTAGACGGTTGAGGTTGGTGTAGGTCGGACGCTCGATGTCGAGGTTGCGACGACAGATTTCATAGATAGCCTCGTTGTCGACCATGAAGGCGCAGTCGGAGTACTCAAGTGTGGTATGGGTGGTCAGGATGGAGTTGTAGGGCTCCACAACTGCAGTGGAGATCTGAGGAGCCGGATAGATCGCAAACTCCAGCTTGGTCTTCTTGCCATAATCAATGGCCAAACGCTCCATAAGAAGAGCAGTGAAGCCAGAGCCGGTGCCTCCACCGAAGCTGTGGAAGATGAGGAAACCCTGGAGACCCGTGCACTGCTCAGCCAACTTACGGATTTTACTGGTGACAACCTCAATCATCTCTTTGCCGACAGTGTAGTGGCCCCTGGCGTAGTTGTTGGCAGCATCCTCTTTGCTGGTGATCAACTGATCAGGATGGAATAGTTGACGATAGGTGCCACCTCGTACTTCATCTGTAGTGAGAAAAAAAGTAAAGTCTTTTGTATACTTGAAATTCCTTTCATGGCATAAAGATGAGCTTGCCTTGTCGATCGCGATCTGATCCTGAAAGTTTGAGTGAAGGTAATTTAGTCAGTCAGTCAGTCAGTCAGTCTTCTCTGTTTCTACCGGTGAGTACAGATCATCCAAGGAACTGTTTGCTGCCGCGTACTGTCGTACTGTTATCAGTCGATCACTAAATAGCCAGTCACTGTCTCAATCAAAGTACAGAAGTTTGGTTGTTGAACAATTTTTTTTACTCACCGATTACGGTTGGTTCCAGATCGATGAAGATGGCGCGAGGGACACGCTTGCCAGCGCATGTCTCGCTGAAGAAGGTGTTGAAGGAATCCTCACAGCTCCCAATGGTCTTGTCACTGGGCATCTGACCATCAGGCTGGATGCCGTGCTCCAGGCAGTACAGCTCCCAGCAGGCATTGCCCATCTGGACTCCGGCCTGGCCAATGTGGACTGAGATGACTTCACGCTGAAGTGGCCAGAAGAAAGACGAAAAAGATGAAAATAAGGAGGGGTGGTGAGGATCAGCTTTTGCAAGCGAGGACCAGAGACAGATAAACTCAAAGGAAATTATTTGGTAGAGAGCAGCTTTGGGTATATGTGTGCCAAACATGTCGTATCATTAACTTTCTTAAACTTTCCCAGTTTCGTGAATAGGTGCAAGAAATAGAAACTTACCATGTTTGGTTGCTTAGAAAGTTATTGTTGTTTCACAAAGAGCGATTGTTAGCAACAATGTTCAATTTTTATGCGTAAGCCTCTTCTGTCCCCGTTGTTACGTCGGAGTTGAAAGCGAACGGAATGGAGATGCTTCTCCAAAGCATCCCCTTCATAACATAGATTGGATTTTCCTGCTTCATCCCCCATCTCTCTGACTGGTTGCCATGACAACCGCATTAGCGCAGGTGCCGTAAACAAAACGAAGTGCGAGACTAATTTCGATAATGTACATTTTGGTTTTCTAACTAATCGCGTAAATGCAAGTGGCTGGTTATTTTTACCTGACGAACTCGTTTCTCTGACGTACGCTGACACCTGACTTTTCATAGTTCATCGTACGCGATGATCACCTCTACTGCATCTTCGATGTTTGAACTCAGTTACACTAAAAGACGTACGACAGTCATGCGGTGACAATCGTTTAGGCGATGAAAACTAACAGTTCGAAGTGCACTTTAAAGACCCTCAGAATATCGATGAAAGATATTTTAAGTATAAAATGAATATGCGTCGTCTTGGATACCTGCTTCATAGATACACAAACATACAGTCTATAAAATACTTCTCGCACGATCCGAGTCCACGGGCAATTTGTTTCAATCAGATAATTAAATTTACTGATGAAAATTTTGTTGTTAAGACTATTAAGTTGGTGCAAGAAGTTAAATTCTGTCGAGTGGCCGTAGGGTTGCGAAAGTTAAAAGTCAATAAAACATTCATTGCAGCAAAATGCGTGACGGACTTGACGATTGTAAAACTTGAGCACGCCCTCGATCGTTTTTTTTTGTGCGCTCCAAACGACCGACAAAACTGAAGTACGCATTGTAGCGCCCCCATCCCCAGCACACCATTGGTAATAAAGTATAATCTATCCAGTATGTAATGCGCCCTCTGTTGACTTGAGTCACATACCATTAGCCACCAGATTAAAGGGGATTTCTCAGCCAAAACCAGCTAATTTCTGCTTTCTTCTTTACTTTGGTAAAGATGGTAGCAATGTTTATTTCTTCAATGAATGTAGTTGAATGGTCTTTTTTTTTAAATTCCTGTCTGGATGGGATGCAAATTTGGCCTCCTGTCAGATAAGGGAAGGGGGTGGGGGTATAATTTAAGGTTTTTGTTCACGATGCAATGTTATTGTTTTATTTGTGCGTGTATATAATTATCCATTGGATCCCATAAAGTCCCATTACCAACAATTTGTTCATGACTTCTTTAAAATATAAAAGCACGCTGTCATCACAATGATTCTCGACTCGCAGACCATAAATAATAAATAAATAAAATACTCCTCACAGAAGTTTAGTTTCGCAGGAACCAGTATTTTATTGTTCACCAAAGAATATCAGCCTCTTATAAATGAATAAAAAAGAACAGCGACCTCTATTGAGAGAGAGAGACAGTTCTGCAGTTGTCCTGAATAATGAAGAGATGCCTCAAAGTGGGGTATTTCTAAATTCTCTTTTGAAAAAGATTGATCGAAATAAAAAGTATTATCCTTTTGTCTTGTAACTCTGAATTTTGGTTTACGTTATTGTGTGCCTAAGTTTAAGCATTCCTTGGTAGTTGAAAGATGCATGAAGAATAAGAATATGGTTATTTCGTATTGACCTTAGGACGAAATTAATACTCATCCCCAGCATCTTCTTCAGTTTCGTCCACTGAATCAAGACCGACCTCCTCGTAATCCTTCTCCAGGGCAGCCAGATCCTCACGAGCCTCAGAGAACTCACCCTCCTCCATACCTTCCCCCACGTACCAGTGGACGAAGGCACGCTTGGCGTACATCAGATCAAACTTGTGATCCAGACGAGCCCAGGCCTCGGCGATGGCCGTGGTGTTGCTCAGCATGCAGACGGCACGCTGCACCTTGGCCAGATCACCGCCAGGCACGACGGTGGGTGGCTGGTAGTTGATGCCCACCTTGAAGCCAGTTGGACACCAGTCGACGAACTGGATTGAGCGCTTGGTCTTGATGTTTGCGATGGCGGCGTTGACGTCCTTCGGAACGACATCACCACGAAAGAGCAGACAGCAGGCCATGTATTTGCCATGACGGGGATCGCACTTCACCATCTGGTTGGCCGGCTCGAAGCAGGCGTTGGTGATGTCTGCAACGGTCATCTGCTCATGGTAGGCCTTCTCAGCAGAGATGACAGGGGCATAGGTGGCCAAGGGGAAGTGGATACGTGGGTAGGGCACCAAGTTGGTCTGGAACTCGGTCAAGTCGACATTGAGGGCGCCATCAAAGCGCAGAGATGCAGTGATGGAGGACACAATCTGACCGATCAGACGGTTAAGATTAGTGTAGGTCGGGTGCTCGATGTCGAGGTTACGCTTACAGATGTCGTAGATAGCCTCGTTGTCGACCATGAAGGCACAGTCAGAGTGCTCCAGGGTGGTATGGGTGGTCAGGATGGAGTTGTAGGGCTCAACGACGGCTGTTGAGATCTGGGGAGCCGGGTAGACCGCAAACTCCAGCTTGGACTTCTTACCGTAGTCGACAGAGAGACGCTCCATCAACAGGGATGTGAAGCCGGAGCCGGTGCCTCCACCAAAGCTGTGGAAGATGAGGAAACCCTGGAGACCTGTGCACTGGTCAGCCAACTTACGGACTCGGTCCAGCGCTTGGTCGATGTGCTCTTTGCCCACGGTGTAGTGGCCCCTGGCGTAGTTGTTGGCAGCATCCTCCTTGCCTGTGATCAGCTGCTCAGGGTGGAACAACTGACGGTAGGTGCCGGTACGAATCTCATCTGCAGAATATAAAAAAGACGAATATCCATGAAATAAGGGCCAGTTGTCATAACGTTAATCTGTCATTCATGCCGTAGAAGTATGTAACGTGATAACTTACCAACTACGGTAGGTTCCAAATCGATAAAGATGCATCGAGGGACGTGCTTGCCAGCGCCGGTCTCACTGAAGAAGGTGTTGAAGGAGTCGTCACCACCTCCGATGGTCTTGTCACTGGGCATCTGACCATCAGGCTGGATGCCGTGCTCCAGGCAGTACAGCTCCCAGCAGGCATTGCCCATTTGGACTCCGGCCTGGCCGACATGGATAGAGATACATTCACGCTGGAAAATAAAAAAAAGTAAAAAAATTACTCCAACGATTAAAGAAAGTTTGACGCAGGTTAAGGATATACTGCCGTCTGATCTTTAAACAAGAGGATATTTCTGAAGGCAATATCTAAGAATTGAGGACTTCAGCTCGAAACCTTTATTTAAACACCCCCCCCCCAAAAAAAAAAAATTCAATTATCGAAAAGTCTCTATTGGAACACAAGAACATTACGATTGGATCATTAATATGATTGGATCATATTTTATTTATACGATCAAAATCGTCGACTTCATCTGTTCTCATTGTATTATTATATTAGACTATGAGGGCGCTCTTTGGTGACAGCGCCACCATAAGGTCATTGTAAACATTGGCTAACTTATACATGCCACGTGATCATTCCTTGACTGTTTACCAGTTAATAATAATATCTTAGACTAAGCTTAGTCAACGTTGTACTTCTTGTTGTTTCAGTTCATTGTGTTATTTTTAATTGAATGATTATATTCAAAGTCTTTAATCAATTTGGTGAACAAGTTTCTTTCAATCTTTAAAACAAACTACTGTTGCTTTTTCGGCCATCTGAACATTTCAAAATAGCGCATGCGCGCAACACCAAGCAAGCCAAACTCATCGGTGAACAAAGACTTCGATTTGCCAACTTCCCGCCTTTTTATTGCTCCTTCATGGTAACACTATTTTTTTTTATTTATTAATTGGTTTATTATTATGTCTTTTTTTGCCGCCAGCAGCGGAATTGTAAAAAACATTTACAATGTTAAATCATTAAAAACAAAACTTTACTTTACAAGAGCAGCGAAAGACTAAAATAGTATATATATAAAAAAAAATATAAATAAAAAAACCATGAAATGGAGAGGGTGGGAAGGGGAGAGGATGAGAGGGGAGGGGTAAGACAAGGAATATGAACAGACATAGAATTACATCATTTCAAGACCAACGACTGGATAAACATGGAATTAAATATAATCTTCACAAGACTACACATAAAAAGATTTGCATTACATTACATACAAATGGATGAGAGAGAACGAAAAAAAGGTTTATAGGAAAAAATTTCTAGGCTTAAAAAATTGCTTTACACAAACAAAAAACACAAAAAAAACAAAAAACAAACAAAAACAAACAAAAAAAGACAAAGGAATACATAACTGCCACAAAACATCAAACTCACAATAGGACAAAATTAAGGTATGTGGGGAGTTAAGGGAGGAGGGTGTGGGCGGGGAGGGATAACACAAATTCCCAGAATTGAGAGGGGAGGGGTAAGACAAGGAATATAAACAAACATAGAATTACATCATTTCAAGACCAACGACTGGATAAACATGGAATTAAATATAATCCTCACAAGACTACACATAAAAAAAATTTGCATTACATTACATACAAATGGATGGATAGGGAACTGCAGACGATGGATAGGGAACTGCAGACGATAATTCGTATTTCCTGTAGTTTAAAAAGGGGTTTTGCCACAAACAAACCTCCACAAGTTATTGTCGAGGTTGTCGTGCGCTGATGGTTCCATTCATAAGAATTCCCTTAGTTGTCTTCAAGCAAACCAATTTCATATGCTTCATCGGTCAGTTTAAAAAAAAACACACAAAAATACACACAAAACGCTGTTGCAGCAATGGTGACAACAGCATCTGCACGTATCGAACAAAGCCCCCGGCCATAAACGACCTCGAGCCCCGACTCTTGTTATTTTTCATATTTTGGGGGTGATATTTGCTGGCATTGGAACGTTCGCACCATATTTTCACACCACCGACAACAATGCCAAGTATTTCTTATTGGTTAGCAGGTTTCCCATGGGAATTTGAACACGCGAAAACGTTTATTCAGCATGATGACCACTTCAGTTTTCAAGTACCATTATATTATGTTTGGCTTAATTCTCAAGGGGAAATATTTTATAATCACAGTGGCACAAATATAATAACACAGGATTAACAAGCCCATGTAAAAGAATTCATTTTTTTGTTAATTTTTAGGAAGGGTCAGGATAAGAAATACGAAACGAAAGTTCTTCCCTATAAGGTAAAAAATCAAAGTGTTGATAAAAAAAATTACAAGACATTTACAGTTCTATCGTAAACATCTGGATATTTTCGGTCAAATTTATATCTGTACATATAAATATGGTATACATAAAATGTATGTATCAATACGTCGTGTGAATATTTTAAATGAAACATTAATACAAGTATATTCTGTAAAAGACAGTATCTTTATTCGGTGAATAATTAAAAATAGCATTTTCCAACATGTAAATTCGTCAACAATCGTCCATCATTTCCGTATTTGTTCACTTTAATCATGATGAGGAAATGAGAAACAGGATACAAGACACGAATGACCATGACCTTTAGCCTTAGGGTCACAAGGTCATCTGTGTGACTTTGACCATGACCTTTTCGAGATGGCAAATATATTGCCAAGATGGCATGCTCAACCCAACACACGGAAATAAGGCGTGGTTTTCCTTGCGACACAAGATGCGCCACGCACGCTAAGACAAACACATCACAAGATGACTCACTCTATGCGCATTCCCTGTACACGCATCTCCAATAAGAACCGTACTTAATACGCATCATAAAAATAAAACAGCCTTTTCGTTTCCTTGATAAATTGTGCTTTTACCTCGTACAAATGTGCAATTTGCATCATCGAAAAAACATGACAACATTCAATAGGACATGGAATATTACTGAGACGAAAGATTAACTTACCATGATGATGAACGTTTGAGCGGACGCTGAGCAAGTTTCCAAAATATGAAAAAGATTTTGGTTCGACTGAGGAGACGTTGTCGTGTAGCTAACTCACACGTCCTAGCTTCAATGGAGCGCTGCGTGCAAATGATAATGCGGTCCCGTTGCATGCAAATTATGGAGGCAAAAATATGCTGGGCGATGTGAGTGGGCATGCGTAGTACGCTCTGGGTTGTGATTGGCTGAGCGGTTGCCCTCCCTACGGGATGTCGTCTTTCATTTAGGAACAGCATCCATCTCCTAAGTAGCCTTTCCTCAGGAGCCTTGAGGCAATTTTGAAATCAAATCGAGTTTGATTTTAGGCGATCAGCGGCCAAGCCTTTCAACCCAAATTATCTTAATTTGCAGACAAACGATCTTAAGTTCTCTTTCTTGAATAGAGTTTCTTCTCATCTTTCAGTGATGGCATAGTTTTCCCATTTGAAAGGAAATTACAATACACCATTGAAAGGATTGCCCCCCCCCCCAAAGAAACTGGAAAGGTTTCTGGGACTTAGACGGCTTCCGACTTACGTGAAATAAGTCAATTACGTGAAGTTAGTCAATTTCAGTTACTTTAATTTTTTTCACTTTATTTATATTTAAAACCGATTTTAGGATTTTTATTAAAATTTGTAATTTACCATAAGGAGAATCGGTACTAGACCCGAATTTGTGCCGCCGTTCGGAATGAATGAGTTAATCATTACCACTCAATATGCATTTTATTTTCAGTTTCATTTTTACACAATTTGATTCACTGGTACTACAAAAACAGTTGTCGATTGAATACATCAAAACATCGCCGGGTACCAGGCAGCAAAATTTATAATGTAGGAGGCATACAATGTCAAATTATATTCTCCATAATATTTCAACGATGAGTAATGCATGCATAAACCAGCGAACAGCCTCTGGGCACGATGACGTCATCGTTTCTGAGTCATTATGCGGCGCTCCTGCGCTAATTTGCATAAAGCCATATTGTCAGAGAGCTCGGAGCTTTGTTGTAGTCGCACCTTTTAACAGGAAAAAAATGTCTGTTGTGAACTGGAGCGGAATGCTTTGTAATGCGGCATTCACGCTGAGTATGCAGACAGCCGAACTATTGAGGTTCATATATTTTCAGGGGAAATGGTTATAATTTGTTTTCGTTGGACGGCATTTTGAATTCACATCGGGCTGGTGTGAAAACATTGAGGTAAATTTCCCTGACATGTAAATTTCCATTACACGTGTTGGCTGTTGGCTATTAATTCAACTCCCTTTTACAGAATGGCAAGTTCTTATCTAAATAATAACTAATTTAATAGATTCTTACTTTCTCTTCGGCATGTTTCCCCCTTTATTGTTTGGTTATGGGCAGCCGCCATTATTAGTGGTTTTGTGGCCTTGTGATTGAAGAATTTCATCGACAAAATGTATCTAGCCCTCCAGCTGGGTCAGTAAGGATTTGAGTTTTGAATTGTTGTTCTTCTTTTGTTGCTAGATATCTAGTAAAAAAGAGATTCAGTCCCTACCGTTAATTAGAAAATCAATTATGCCTGATGAATTTGATGGATAGAGGGTTGGTTCAGATTCAGCGTTTAGCGCTTTGAACCGTGGAGGCAATAAAACAAGTCGACAGCTTGTGCTCATCGATTTATGGAGCAATTTCGTCTGTCTTTTGGAACGTGTAGATGGGCTTAATGAGGGAGACGAGGATAATGTCTTGGAGACAATCTGAAACTTAAAAGCCATCTGGGTCAAATTAGTCACACCGTAGTTGGAGGGTACTGTACATTATGTATTTTTATCTTTATTTAAACAGACACAACAACACAGATAGAAATTCATTCAATTACGGTTAAAGGGTCTAGCTCTTGCGATGATATTTTGTTGTTCTTCTGGCTCAAAAGCAGTATTGCACAGTATTTCAAAGTGGTGGTGCATGTGCATGTTCCACTTAAACTTTTGCGGAGTAAGATTGAGTTTTTACATGCAGGCAAAAATATTTTCTGCTTTGTCAGAACGTGCCAACATGAATTGATTATTTCCATAACGGTTTTGCTTTTTGATGCATATTCAGCCATTATATCTGCGTGGAGCTTGTTAGAAGCTTTCTGATACGAGCAACATCAATCAGAAGACGCTGGGATTCTGCAGGAGTATGTGAATGTAAATGATGACCGCAAAATTGCGCTGTACATGTACTGATGATATTTTTTTTTACTGAAGAAGGCATGAACCAGAATCCAAAAACGATGGAATAGTCTGAGCGTTGACGAAACGTGTCTCTTCCAAACTGAGAATAATTGTTAAGTTGGTGGGATTTTTCTTCTTCATCAATATCTAGAGTCGAATGCTTTCTTGATTTTGTAGATGAGAATAAGATTGTGATAAAACACCTCATGACTTGCTATTATTTTTTTCCATTCTAACTGATTCAGATGGTTGTGCAGGTATTTCTCACTGGAGCAGTTCTTGTGAAATCCATGATAGAAAGTCTGACAGTTCACTGCTTATTTTTGGGTTGGTATATGGACATCTAACTCGAATACTATTTTCTTTCTTGATGCCAGTCGTCATTATTTGACCGGATTTAATATTCCTCGGGTGCTTCTTCATCCTCTCCGTCCGCTGAATCCATCCCAACCTCCTCGTAATCCTTCTCCAGAGCAGCCAGATCCTCACGAGCCTCGGCAAATTCACCTTCTTCCATGCCATCACCCACGTACCAGTGGACGAAGGCACGCTTGGCGTACATCAGGTCGAATTTGTGATTGAGACGGGACCATGCCTCAGCCACGGCCGTGGTGTTGCTCAACATGCAGACGGCACGCTGCACCTTGGCAAGATCACCGCCAGGCACGACGGTGGGTGGCTGGTAGTTGATGCCCACCTTGAAGCCAGTTGGACACCAGTCCACGAACTGGATGGTGCGCTTGGTTTTGATGTTTGCGATGGCAGCGTTGACATCTTTCGGGACGAGATCACCACGAAAGAGCAGACAGCAGGCCATGTACTTGCCGTGACGCGGATCGCACTTCACCATCTGGTTGGCCGGCTCGAAGCAAGAATTGGTGATCTCTGCAACGGTCAGCTGCTCATGGTAGGCCTTCTCAGCAGAGATGACAGGGGCATAGGTGGCCAAGGGGAAGTGGATACGTGGGTAGGGCACCAAGTTGGTCTGGAACTCGGTCAAGTCGACATTGAGGGCGCCATCAAAGCGAAGAGATGCTGTGATGGACGACACCATCTGACCGATCAGACGGTTGAGGTTGGTGTAGGTCGGACGCTCGATGTCGAGGTTGCGACGACAAATGTCGTAGATAGCCTCGTTGTCGACCATGAAAGCGCAATCGGTGTGCTCTAGAGTGGTATGGGTGGTCAGGATGGAATTGTAAGGCTCCACAACAGCGGTGGAGATCTGGGGTGCTGGGTATATGGCAAACTCTAGCTTAGACTTTTTGCCGTAGTCGACAGAGAGACGTTCCATGAGAAGAGCGGTAAAACCAGAGCCAGTGCCTCCACCAAAGCTGTGGAAGATGAGGAAACCCTGGAGACCTGTGCACTGGTCAGCCAACTTTCGAAAGCGGTCCATGACCGTGTCGATGTGCTCTTTGCCGACGGTGTAGTGGCCCCTGGCGTAGTTGTTGGCAGCATCCTCCTTGCCTGTGATCAGCTGCTCAGGGTGGAAGAGCTGACGGTAGGTGCCGGTACGAATCTCATCTAAGGAAGTAAAAGAACATGTTATGATTAGTATTAAAAACGAACAACAGAGTTCTCGTCATTTTTGTTATACAAAAATCTAAAAAAATTGGAAGGTATCTCATGCATCTTACCGACAACGGTTGGTTCCAGATCGACAAAGACGGCACGGGGAACGTGCTTGCCAGCGCTGGTCTCGCTGAAGAAGGTGTTGAAGGAGTCGTCACCACCTCCGATGGTCTTGTCACTGGGCATCTGACCATCAGGCTGGATGCCGTGCTCCAGGCAGTACAGCTCCCAGCAGCCATTGCCCATCTGGACTCCGGCCTGGCCCACGTGGACTGAGATACATTCACGCTGCGAAGACAGTGAGAACATACATCGAGTGAAAAAGTTGCAAACATCAGATACATTCTTTTCTGAAGGAGGCCATTATGCTTCAACCGCCCTCTGGCATGACACAAATTTGCAGTCAAGAAGTGTGGTAAATTGACTTTTATACAGGTGATTTACAACCCTCTATTTTCGTAGATTTCAATTACAAAAATTATACCATAGGGCCTAATTGGAATGTTCATTACAAATTGTAGCGTGTTTTTATTAATTTCATGTTTCATGAGAATTTGTTCAAGGGGTTCCAAAGTGCTGTTCTGTTCTTTATTTTATAGAAAGTTTACACCATTTTCTTGCATTTTTTACTTTCAAAATTTCCTTCGCTTGCAACCCTCTCGCACTTGTATTTGTACTTGGATCAAAGTCATTATAGGTCTATTGCAACTGTGGGTTTTATTATCTTTTTCACCCATTAAACTACTCGACCTTGGTGGGTTTTCCCCAAGCCCAAATAACTAGAAAACGACACAAAGGTTTTCGAACTTGCTTGCGCCTTTCATTCAGGTAACAGCGGGTCGGGGCAAAATGTAACAATGAATGGGACTACTGCATGGCCTTGGGTCTCACGCAGGCTTACAAAGAGGTGTTTTTCTTGTGATTTTGGTTGACAAAAATTGGAAATCAGCAGGAAAATAGGACCCAAGTTCTGAAGAAAAAAAAATTGTGTTTTTCGTTTTATGAGTGGATCTTACAAAATGACACGACTTTTACAATTATGTCTTAACTTTTTTAAATAATAATCCATGCCTGTTAACTTTTGTGAAAATGACAATAATGTAAATATTCTTGTTAATAATGTTAGCAGGGAATGCACGCAGTACTGTTCAGCCGTCCGAAATTAATTTTTATCACATTGTGACGTAAACCGTACAGACAGAACGGGCCGGCCATACATGCGAGTGACTAATACAAAATGGTGGTTCATTTACATAATGGTGTGCTCTGCATGGCACAACGACACCATAGGTTGTTGAATTGTAGATTCATTAATATTTTCAGCGAGATAAGCTAGGTTAACTTAAATGGTACATTTTCCACACATAATGATAACAAATACATTTTTGGTATGGCTAGAAAGAACGACGTAAAAAATGCTGGGACTGCAGATTACATTTAGTATTTTTAAAGTTTGGATTTCAATTTGAAATCTTCATTGGAAAACAAATGTTGTCTAAGTCTGTATGGATTTTATTCCCAAAATTTCCCCATAAATCTATCAAGTTAACTCTAATTTGTCCTCCTTGATTGTAAGCAATTCATATTTTATAATCGAGAGAAATATTACTTATTATTCATATAAGATTCTTTTGCTCATGTGTCCAGACTAACTACCAGCATTTCTCCTTCTTGAAATGTTGTAAAACTTAATGGACAGGACAGATAGGATTCGTAATCAACAATGCATAATTTTTTTTTTCAAAAATCCATGACAAAATGTCTGAAGACTGACACATTTGATTGTTTTCTGGGAAAAAATTCTTCGGTAAGATTAATTTAAAGCCGAGATTTATAATACATCTGTATTTTGATCCATAATTTTGTGACAACCCAGCACAGTAATAAATATAATTCTGTTTGAATATATCTCAATTAATAAGACAACTGAAAGAAGACAGATGAAATATATGGTTTCATTTCCCCCTTGGAATACGACTTGAGTTATTGTATACTTCGTGAATTGGATACATGCACAATGGAAGGACAAAAAGGTTCATAATTTGTTCTTAAAATGTTCAGTATAAATTACATTAAACACATCTGAAACTCACCATGTTGATGGATTTAAAGTGAAGTTACTGGGAATATTTCCGAGAAAGTAATTTTTGTAATGTGCTTGGCAGCCTCGCCTCTCCTAGGCCTTACAGACGTCGTAGCTGCGATGGAGCCGATGACAGTGAATGGGATTTCTCATAAACATTTTTATAACGTATACAACGCGTACATTTGCATGTCCAAGGCGCGCGTTCTGGGCCAGTGATTGGTCAATCTTTGATCGTCTGCTCAGTGATGGGATGCAGTCCCTGCATTAGCAACCCAGCATATTGCGGCATCTTGCTTTTTGTCTTAATCTCTCGGGTCATTGGTAGTCTTGATACAAGACGGCTTTGAGGCGTGTTTACTTCATCAGCTGCAGGTATTAAAAGTCCAATAACTCAAATAATATCTTCACTGCTTCAAAATGGAAACCATTTTACTGAATTGTTTCATTTTTTTCTTGCCATTAATGTTGTGACTTTCGCAGGCACACATATTGAGTCATTGTTTGGGTTGGTTGAATGTGTGGAACTCCCCTCCCGGACACGCCCATTAATTTGAAGCAGTAATGGTCATTTTGTCCATTTTAGTTGATGGTTTTTACGGTCAGGGTAACTCATTTTGTCAGAATCAGAGAGAATTTCACAGGAATTTAATTTATTAATGCATATTTTTTTCCATTCTTTGTTTCAATTTTAAAACTTTGCGTCCAGAATTAAGACTAGTCAATCACAAATGCCTCATTATAATAATGATAACAGGGCCTTTTTTTCATTGCCTTACACGCGATGATTCATCAGTGGCGCATGACCTCAGATTGCATTGATAGCCTAGGCTTAGTCTCTTGACGGGGCGCTCGCCCCTCATTCATAATTGTCAAACCGGGTGCTTATTTACACTGATGGCTCGATGCATTTTTTATTTGGCGAAAATATTATAATTTTCCTCATGGGCCATTAAATTTGTTGAAAAGGAGAATTTGAGGGCGCCGAAATGTGTTTGCTTTTGACAAAATTATGTTTTATGCATTTTAGCGATTTCATCAGAATCCTGACCTTTTATATCACAAAATTATACATGTAGATGTATAGGTCTTAAATTTGTTATATGTATTAAAAAAATATTAGTAAGGGCAACAATGTAGCTCATCTCTTTTAATTAAATAATAAAAAACTAATTTTACGGAATCATGAAATATTTAGGGTGGGGGGGGACTTTCTTCTTTGATGTGCACAAGGTTACTCTGGACTTACTCAGCCCCCTTTCTCTTTCTGTTGTCTAAACCCCCCCCCCCATTAGTTTATTCAATTCCAAAACTTAATTCTCGAATTTATTTTACCTTTATTTTTAGTGAACGGAATATAGATACGAATTATAAATCCACTGGAATATTTTTAACAATCACTTTATTTATTCTTGGACTGTGACTTTTTTTTTTTACAAAACACACATAATATATTTTTTTTTAATACCGGAATTTCCTATAAAGTTATTTCAGAGTCAACGAGACAACAAACAGAAGTCATAAAATATCTGAATTTAAGAGTTGCTGAATTCGGTAAGTATATCGTAGCTGCCACGTGCGAAGAGGAGAATGATTACTTTCCTAGAATGTCCTTTGGTACAAGTGCAAATACTCAAAATATATTTTGGTGCTGCAAATGGAGGTGAGTTGACTGGCATAAGACATATGTTTCTGGACGGGAGACGATTTATACTCAATACAGGGTCATAAAACTGGTTTTAAACTGGGACAATGTTCACAAAGGTATAAGCTATAGTACTTCAACATTGTTAACTTCAAACAAATTTCGATTCTTTTGACAGAGTCTACAAGAAGGAAGTGTGACTACATTTTCTTTTTTTTAAAGTTTAGGGTTTTTGAATAAGGCAGATATGGCGGTCAAGGTAGTGGTGGTACCCTAAAGGAGATTAGTATTCCTCCCCCTCGTCTTCCCCCTGCTCTCCATCGGCTGAGTCGACTCCAACCTCCTCGTAATCCTTCTCCAGGGCAGCCAGATCCTCACGAGCCTCAGAGAACTCACCCTCCTCCATACCCTCTCCCACGTACCAGTGGACAAAAGCGCGCTTGGCGTACATCAGATCAAACTTGTGATCCAGACGAGCCCAGGCCTCGGCGATGGCCGTGGTGTTGCTCAGCATGCAGACGGCACGCTGCACCTTGGCAAGATCACCGCCAGGCACGACGGTGGGTGGCTGGTAGTTGATGCCCACCTTGAAGCCAGTTGGACACCAGTCCACGAACTGGATGGTGCGCTTGGTCTTGATGGTTGCAATTGCGGCGTTGACATCTTTAGGAACGACATCACCACGGTAGAGCAGACAGCAGGCCATGTACTTGCCGTGACGCGGATCGCACTTCACCATCTGGTTGGCCGGCTCGAAGCAAGAATTGGTGATCTCTGCAACGGTCAGCTGCTCATGGTAGGCTTTCTCAGCAGAGATGACAGGGGCGTAGGTGGCCAAGGGAAAGTGGATACGTGGGTAGGGCACCAAGTTGGTCTGGAACTCGGTCAAGTCGACATTGAGGGCGCCATCGAAGCGTAGAGATGCAGTGATGGAGGACACAATCTGACCGATCAGACGGTTGAGGTTGGTGTAGGTCGGGCGCTCGATGTCGAGATTGCGACGACAGATGTCGTAGATAGCCTCGTTGTCGACCATGAAGGCACAGTCAGAGTGCTCCAGGGTGGTATGGGTGGTCAGGATGGAATTGTAGGGCTCAACAACAGCGGTGGAGATCTGGGGAGCAGGGTAGACGGCGAACTCCAGCTTGGACTTCTTGCCGTAGTCGACAGAGAGGCGCTCCATCAACAGAGATGTGAAGCCAGAGCCGGTGCCTCCACCGAAGCTGTGGAAGATGAGGAAACCCTGGAGACCTGTGCACTGGTCAGCCAACTTCCGGATTCTGTCGAGCACTTGGTCAATGAGCTCTTTGCCGACGGTGTAGTGTCCCCTGGCATAGTTGTTGGCTGCATCCTCCTTGCCTGTGATCAGCTGCTCAGGGTGGAAGAGTTGGCGGTAGGTGCCGGTACGAACCTCATCTGACATCAAGGAGAAAAGCAATCCGAATTAGAATTAAATACGAACGTTTTGCCTGCACTAATATTGATGAAATATATCTGACTTTTGTTTAATTGTTAACGTTCATTTGAGACCCATAATTTTAAATGTATGATCAGCATCTTACCGACTACGGTAGGTTCCAGATCGACAAAGACACAGCGAGGGACGTGCTTGCCAGCGCCAGTCTCGCTGAAGAAGGTGTTGAAGGAGTCGTCACCACCTCCGATGGTCTTGTCACTGGGCATCTGACCATCAGGCTGGATGCCGTGCTCCAGGCAGTACAGCTCCCAGCAGGCATTGCCCATCTGGACTCCGGCCTGGCCCACGTGGATAGAGATACATTCACGCTGAAAAGTAACAAAATCGAACGTCCTGATATACATACTTCACTGGTGATCTTTATTGTTTTATCGGTGCTGATAGAAAATTGTTTTATATTATTTGGGGAATTTATTAACAGCGCTTAAAACTTAAATAGGTTTGAAAAACACATCTTTAAATATGTGGAAATGGCGTGCCTCGTGTAGCAAATGTATAGTTTTTAATACTGATTAAAAATGAGGGTTTTGTTATAAAACAGTTAGAAACTAAAAGGTTGGTTTCAGTCCATTAAATATCAAAATTTATTATTTAAAAAAACCCAACAGTTTAGCGTATCTAAAAATGAGCAATTCGTTTGGTTTTAAAGCAAAGAGTCGAGAGGAAATTGTGTTTAGATTGCGTTGTGTAAAATTAAGCAAAGATTTTTTTTACATACTTCCTTCGGCTTTAATTACCCGTGAGACATTTGCAAAGACGAATAAATTGAAAACTCCATGAAAACACAAACACGGTTTCAATGTCCCCAGTATTGAAAGTAATCGCTGTTGCCATGGTAACAAGCGCTACGATTGGTTCCAACAAGACTCTCAATCCATACACGAGTCTTAAATCACGCCGAAACAGTCTTAACAAATTTTCTTTAGACCTAATAATCCTATAACACAGTACCACCCGTCGAGTAACAATCCATAACCCAATATTTATGATCGACACGACATCACTTTAAGTCATTACGTTTTGTGCGGGAAATGGTATTAATAATTCTACAGTGTCGAGTAAAGGCCAAGTCGAACGAGACAATTTTCACAAGCAACTTGCAGGCAACTGTACACACCGCAAGCAAAAGAAACACAAAGAAGAATAAAGTACTTCTCCTCAACAGTTTATGAAAATTCCTCTAAAAAGTACGTGGAATTAAATTTACTGTTCGTTTTCTCAGTCTCGGACATCACCTTCACAATTTTGCTCGTAAATTGCCTCGCGTATGACAGCCCTTAATAAAACCTAATTTTTCCGAAAATAGCCTCGCAAGAAGACAACTTACCATGATGAAGTTTCGAAGTGTTAAAGTGGATGGAGAAGTTCGGGGAAAGTTGATGCTCTTGGACGCGTACGGCTTCGATGCAGCGTTACGTTCAAATGATGTTTCTGGCAACGCATCTGATTTTATACCCGCTCCCAGTCGTGCTCCACGATTGGTCAGTTCGTCACCATCGCAATGGATCGTGAGTCGTGATTGGTCGGTTTGTCACCATCGCAATGGGTTGTTGACTGGCCCACCTTCAAACACTAATCGGAAGTTACTCCATCCACGGTTGCTATGCATTTAGATTTCAATAATATATTTGCTATCCGTATGATGATTGTTAGTTTAATCATGTCCCCCATACATATCATCGCATCATTGCATTCCCTTACAAACTTCTTTCTTTATGAATTTGCGATTGAAACGACCAAACCGACGTCGAGCTTTGAATAGCTAGTCAAATCAACAAGAACCGAGGTCAAAAATCCTTTCAAATTTTGGGGAGACATAAAGTCAGTTAAGCATTGTGTGTTCAAAGGGCATTCAAAGATTTGGTCTCCTGTGGTGTATACGTGTGTTGCACGGTGCTAGTTTAGGCCTAACGATAAACCATGGTCGTGTTTACGTTTACGTTCATATTCCAACAGGCGTGTTGGGGATGCGGCCCGTTGGCATGGCTACCGTGATGATGAGGACGGAAACAACAGACAATAAGACACCTGCAACATCAACAGAGAGGATACAGCCAAATACAACATCATCAATAAATTGTGAAGAAACAGTAACCATTTTCTTTACTGCGATATTATTATGATCAAAACGGCACGCTGCTTTTTTTTAAGCAGTGGCTAGTTTTCATGTTTTTCAAACCTTGCCCTAGGGTTCATATTCCTTCAAGGCTATCTACGAAGGCTATTTACGAGTACGAAGTTGGTTTAAGCATTACCAGCTTTTAGAACTCAAGACCTCCAGAACAGTTGGATTATTTACTTGGCTTCAGTACCCTCTTAGTCTTCTCGAGGCCTAATTCCCATTTATCATGTCATTCCACTTTTTGACGAAGATTCAAATTCTTTCTTGGTAATGCAGGCTTTTTAAGTCTTATAAGAGGAAATTAGTGAAAGCTTCTTTGAATTTCACGCCATCGACTTAGGTTTTCATCTCTGTTTTATTGTCTGTAATTAATTTCTGTTTTCAACATGAAGTACACATTACCAGTTTTAGTCTGTACATGTAAAAAATGGATCACTTCAAGTCAGATCCTTGAATCGACATCTCCCCATGTAGGTACAGTTGGCCTTGAGCCATCTTTCAAAAAAGAAATAACAAAATTCTCGAAATTCTCGCACGAATTTTTCGACTTGCTTGTTCCGAAACTCAGTATCGCCATGCACATAATTAATCAAGGTTAAACACAGGTGAGGACGATAACGGAAGAGCTGGGTAGACAATGTCAAGGAATGGACAAACATGAATATGTCAGAACTCCTAGTGCAGGCCGCTGACAGAACAGCATGGAGGAGGACTTTAGCTTCTTCTGCCCTCGGGTCCCCCCCAACGACGGCAACAGTCAAGGGAAACGTAACGTAAACACAGCGTCTGGTGATTCGAGACACCGTGTGCAGTACAGGGCTGTCGTTTTTCATTTATAGTCACGACTCCCTATTCTCCTGGATAGCTAGCTTTACATGTGACTCATCAATCGTATATTTAAATTTGCATCTGATGCAGACAACCTTTAGTTGTACCAATAAAATATCCATAAAAACATCATGACCGAATAAAAGGAAACGGTTCTATGGCAAACGTCCTAAAAGATTATGCACCTACAATGTGTTGCTTATCATCCTTAAATTCGTGAATAAAATTTGTCTGAATATAATAGTGATAACAAGGTCTACAAACAAGATGAAATGCCTGATCAGTAAGGTTTATCATACATTGGAAAAGAACACAGGTAAACAGCGAAAGTGCAAATTCTCAGTTCAAATGTATAAAGGCCTAGAGCGATATACTACGTTATTCCAGTGTTTTAACTCATCAATGCTATTGATTAGCAAGGGCCGGTTCATCTGTTTGCGTCGTTAAGATTACGGTTACCTTGCCAACACATTGTTTTTTTACGTCAAAAAATGGCGGGTAGTTCGTGTTCCTGTACACCTGCTTTCGACATCCCATTTTTCTGACTTTCAATGAGATTTTTGTGGAAATTTTGTCCCTGCCTTGGGCAATTGGTAGTTGAAGGCTGGTGACCATTTTCACAATGAGCTCCCACTGGCTAGATATTTCAATATGAATGGAGGGGGAAAACCTCGCCATGAAAAGAAAATTAGATGACGGTTAGGGACGAATATGCATTGATGCGAAACAACTAAGAAATTTGATGAATCGGAATTAAAATAAAAAAATCAGAGGGCAAATTAATCAAAATCATCGCCACCAACCTGGCGCTGACTGCACGGATTTTGGTTTGGTCTGTTTTGCCAGTTCAGTTTGTCGTGTAAATGGGATTGGTCACAAGGTTATGAGTCAGTAACGATGGTAACGAACGGGCAAATCACAGCGCAGAGTGGATACCCACATAAGATACTCGACGTTGCTGTACGTGCACCATTTGAACGCGAGGCTGCATCGAAGCAATACGTGTCCAGCAAAAAAACAACCTTTTCTTCGCATATACTAACTTCCTCCAGATTCGTTAATCTTCACCTGCATCATGGTAAGCCATAAGACTTATAAAACTCAAATTGTAATCTTTGGAGGGGGGGGGGGGTAGTGAATACGATTGTTGAAAGTTTGGGTTGTGTTACAAGCAGGACAGCGTGGTGTTTTCTTGTTGGTCGGGCGTGGTTTACCAAAATGGCTAGTGTTGCCGCTGTGTTTTGTGTTCGTGTTCGGCGGTATGGTCATGTCATGTTGTTCTTCATAGTTGTTTAGTGTAGGCCTAAGTTTAAGCAATTGTATTATGGTTTTTATCTTTTGTGCCGATTTTAAGAAACCAACTTATTTATATCAGAAATTTTTAACTTTTTAGCCTAATAAGCATCTTTGCTGTTGAGCCACATAGGGTCGTTCCTATACTGCCTATCTAAAGCTTCTGATGACTGCTTATCTCTTGGACAAAAACTCGTGTATAGGACCACATGTAGGCCTAGTTAGAGGTATCACAAACAAAGAAGGTCACAATATCGTGTAGGCTAATTACGGACCCTGCACTTGTCGTTAACAGTGCACGGGTGTTTTGTGTGCATTGGTCGTATGCACACGGCAGTGTAACCTTGGGTCACTGGTTATCCAAATAACATACCCCGAGGGCGCAATGAAATTGGAGGTCACGGGCGCCCACCTTGCCATTGGGCGGTGGCACGAACCAGCCAATCGACCATTTCTCAACGAAAGAGGGCAGTCTTAAGACGTGGTGGAGGGAAGAGGGGCTACAAACAAAAGTGAATCTCAGGTTACTAAACGTAGGTTTACATGTTGCCATTAATCAAATATTGATTAATCAAATAAGCCAGATCGTCCGGATAATAAATATATTTATTTCGAAATGATATTTTTTTCAAGTAATGAAAAATAACTCCAAAGTTTCATCTTGTAATTTTTCCAGCGTGAATGTATCTCTATCCACGTGGGTCAGGCCGGAGTCCAGATGGGCAATGCCTGCTGGGAGCTGTACTGCCTGGAGCACGGCATCCAGCCTGATGGTCAGATGCCCAGTGACAAGACCATCGGTGGTGGTGACGACTCCTTCAACACCTTCTTCAGCGAGACCGGCGCCGGCAAGCACGTCCCTCGCTGTGTCTTTGCTGATCTGGAACCTACTGTCGTTGGTAAGTTTGAACTTGATCTCCCACCCCCTTTTGAATAAAATATAAGTGCAAAAAATTAAATGGTGGTTGTTTTTTCCTTGATTTTAGATGAAGTTCGCACCGGCACCTACCGCCAACTCTTTCACCCTGAACAGCTGATCACAGGCAAGGAAGATGCAGCCAACAACTATGCCAGGGGCCACTACACTGTCGGCAAGGAGATAATTGACCAAGTGCTTGACAGAATCCGTAAGTTGGCTGACCAGTGCACAGGTCTCCAGGGTTTCCTCATCTTCCACAGCTTCGGTGGAGGCACTGGCTCTGGCTTCACATCCCTGTTGATGGAGCGTCTCTCTGTCGATTACGGCAAGAAGTCCAAGCTGGAGTTTGCAGTCTATCCTGCTCCTCAAATCTCCACCGCTGTTGTTGAGCCCTACAACTCCATCCTGACCACTCATACCACCCTGGAGCACTCTGACTGTGCCTTTATGGTTGACAACGAGGCCATCTACGACATCTGTCGTCGCAACCTCGACATCGAGCGTCCGACCTACACCAACCTCAACCGTCTGATCGGTCAGATTGTGTCCTCCATCACTGCGTCTCTTCGCTTCGATGGCGCCCTCAATGTCGACTTGACCGAGTTCCAGACCAACTTGGTGCCCTACCCACGTATCCACTTTCCCTTGGCCACCTACGCCCCTGTCATCTCTGCTGAGAAGGCCTACCATGAGCAGCTGACCGTTGCAGAGATCACCAACGCTTGCTTCGAGCCGGCCAACCAGATGGTGAAGTGCGATCCGCGTCACGGCAAGTACATGGCCTGCTGTCTGCTCTTTCGTGGTGATGTCGTCCCTAAAGATGTCAACGCCTCAATTGCAACCATCAAGACCAAGCGCACCATCCAGTTTGTCGACTGGTGTCCAACTGGCTTCAAGGTGGGCATCAACTACCAGCCACCCACCGTCGTGCCTGGCGGTGATCTGGCCAAGGTGCAGCGTGCCGTCTGCATGCTGAGCAACACCACGGCCATCGCAGAGGCCTGGGCTCGTCTGGATCACAAGTTTGATCTGATGTACGCCAAGCGTGCCTTCGTCCACTGGTACGTGGGAGAGGGTATGGAGGAGGGTGAGTTCTCTGAGGCTCGTGAGGATCTGGCTGCCCTGGAGAAGGATTACGAGGAGGTTGGGATGGATTCTCAGGATGATGAAGAAGAAGAAGAGGGGGAGGAGTACTAGTCTAACGTCATTATGACGCAACTAACTAACCCTTACATTTCAAGATGATTTTTTTTTATGAAATATGTTTCAAATCGGTACGTATAGTACGGGTGCGCTATATAATTATTAATTGCGCCATATTTGGACATTATTGACAAACATGGGATCTAAGTTGTGAGGAAAACAGTCATTTTCGAGTGATTTAAAGGTGGTTTTCGTTGGGTTGGCAATAGACAACAAAGCTTTTTTTAACTGGAGAAAACGGTTACTAATTGATTGATCCGGATTCAATATTGGCGAGTTAGGATGCAAATCGAGTCCCATCACATGGAGCAGACTGCGGAGGTATAGGTGCAGGTCAAAATCATTTCGATAAATTATTATTATCGACTTGTTTTTTTTAAATTGGAAGTACATGTTATTTTGTCGACCAATAAAACTTTTCAGAAACGGGTTGAAGAAAGACTGATTGCGTTTTGTAATTTGTTTAGTGCTGACTTTGAACAGGAAATGGGTATGAAGATAAAAAGTGCAGAATGATTATGTCGATAGGCAAATAGTTCAAATTATGTGGAAAGGAAAACACTTCGTCAGAGAGGGGAAGGGTATCTAACCTTAACATACAGGACAAGGAGGAGGGCACTAAATTTCATTGGTCCACGTGCGCTGTTCATCCGTGTTACATTCTCGAAGAGGGCATATACCAGGGAAGACTAAAGAGTATCTCTGTGGTTTTCGTAATTGACGAGGGGATTGGGAGGCGGAGGTATGCAATTCAGCCCAACAGGCCTATAGATTTATAAATACTTGCGGAATCGTTTTGATTGTATTACCTTGTTATATAGTTTGTTAGATTTTCAAGTAACCCCGTAGAGGGCGCAATTGACCAATCATAAAATCCACAGCCATCGAGCGGTGGGCGAATTTCAATCATCCCTGAAATCGCATGACTGTTGCCTATAATGAGATTTCGCCACACACTGTTTTTATATTAATATATATTTTTTTAAATCAAGTTTTGGCAGTGCATAACGAAAACGAAAGTCAGAAACTGAGCAAGAGGGCGCTGTATATACGGTCGGACTGGTAAAAATTATTCACAAAAAAGATATAATTATTGGGAACTATTTGTCCCCCTTTTGTATTGAAGCAAACAAAGATGGTCGGCAACCAAAAGTGTCGTGGATTTTTATCGTAGAGTAAAACTCAAGAAGGGATCTCATTGCGTAATTAAATTTGGCTTCTCAAACCATCAATATTTATTATTGTTACAAAAAATGAAGACAGGTGTAGTTTCGTGACGTCAAATTTTGGTGGTTGTGTATTAAGACCATGGCGAGTTATTAAGTATTTCCTGATCGTTTTCTCTATAAAAAAAAAGGGAGAGGTGTTTTAGTCCGAAAATATTTTAATAAGTTTTAAAATTGAAACAAAGAATGGAAAAAAATATGCATTAATAAATTAAATACCTGTGAAATTCTCTCTGATTCTGCCAAAATGAGTTACCCTGACCGTAAAAACCATCAACTAAATGGACAAAAAGACCATTACTGCTTCAAATTAATGGGCGTGTCCAGGAGGGGAGTTCCATACATTTAACCAACCCAAACAATGACTCAATATGTGTGCCTGCGAAAGTCACAAAATTAATGGCAAGAAAAAATGAAATAATTCAGTAAAATGGTTTCCTTTTTGAAGCAGTGAAGATATTATTTGAGTTTTTGGACTTTTGATACCTGCAGCTGATGAAGTAAACACGCCTCAAAGCCGTCTTGTATCAAGACTACCAATGACCCGAGAGATTAAGACAAAAACAAGATGCGAGCAAGATGCCGCAAAGATGCTGGGTTGCCAATGCAGGGACTGCATCCCATCACTGAGCAGACGATCAAAGATTGACCAATCACTGGCCCAGAACGCGCGCCTTGGATATGCAAATGTACGCGTTGTATACGTTATAAAAATGTGTATGAGAAATCCTATTCACTGTCATCGGCTCCATTGCAGCTACGACGTCTGTAAGGCCTAGGAGAGGCGAGGCTGCCAAGCATATTACAAAAATTACTTTCTCGGAAATAGTCCTAGTAATTTCACTTCAAATCCATCAACATGGTGAGTTTAAGATGTGTTTAATGTTATTTATACTGAACATTTTAAAGGGAAAATACAACATTTGCAAACATCAAAAAATAAAACTACCAAATCATTTTGAAATACCTTGCTGGACTGTTAGTGAATGACAGTGTAAAGCATCCTGTAAAATCATGGCACCTGGTATACTGTCATTTTCAAGAAAAGTGTTATTTTGGTATCAATTTCCAACGCTGATCGGCCGATCAGCGTTGGAAAAAAACTGGCTTTTTTTTCAAATACTGGCCCCAATTGACCATCGCACTTGTTTGCAATCGATTACACACCTATGAACGGGTACAAGCCAGCGAGACTGGTTCCCTGACCTTACAATTCCCCAATGTATGTAAACTGCTCTGTTTCTTCTTATATGGAGTCAGGGAACCAGACTACAGGAAAATGATTGATTTTCTTGGTTTTTATAGCATTTTCGAACCCAAAACCTCAAAAAGTCAGTGACACTATATTTGCTATATATTTCCAACCCCCCAATTCCATCCATTTCTGAAAATTACAGCAAAAGCAAATGATGTATATTCCCTTTAAGAACAAATTATGAACCATTTTGGCCTTCGATTGTGCATGTATCCAATTCACGAAGTATACAATAACTCAAGTCGTATTCCAAGGGGGAAATGAAACCATATATTCCATCTGTCTTCTTTCAGTTGTCTTATTAATTGAGATATATTCAAACAGAATTATATTTATTACTGTGCTGGGTTGTCACAAAATTATGGATCAAAATACAGATGTATTATAAATCTCGGCTTTAAATGAATCTTACCGAAGAATTCTTTCCCAGAAAACAATCAAATGTGTCAGTCTTCAGACATTTTGTCATGGATTTTTGAAAAAAAAAATTATGCATTGTTGATTACGAATCCTATCTGTCCTGTCCATTAAGTTTTACAACATTTCAAGAAGGAGAAATGCTGGTAGTTAGGCTGGACACATGAGCAAAAGAATCTTATATGAATAATAAGTAATATTTCTCTCGATTATAAAATATGAATTGCTTACAATCAAGGAGGACAAATTAGAGTTAACTTGATAGATTAATGGTGAAATTTGGGGAATAAAATCCATACAGACTTAGACAACATTTGATTTCCAATGAAGATTTCAAATTGAAATCCAAACTTTAAAAATACTAAATGTAATTCTATTAATAAATACACGGTGTGTCTCAGGGCAAGTGCTTGTTGGGGGTGGGGTAGGGGTTAGGGGTTAGGGGTTGGATGTGTGGGTGGGGTGAGGTGGGTATCAAGTGGGATGGAGTACGGGAGTGATGGTAGGAGATTCTGATTGACAGCTTGCTCAATCAGGAGGGCATACAAGTGCGCTCCTTTAATAATAATGCAAGGTAATGATTTTAATTTAGAGTGAATAAATAAATACTCGGAAACGAATCCAGTGACCGAATAATCTAAATACATAGCAGCAATAAAATCAACAAATACTTTGATAAAATAACAGCATTCAAATTAATTACCGGCGCCCCAACTTCATGCCTACCATGCATCATGCCGAAAATTCGCATTTTTTTTTTTTTTTTTTTACAAAATGCAAGACTCCTTTTATTATTCCAATGAGCTTTGTTACGCAATACGAGGAATTCGCAGATCACTGTGTTTCTCCCGTCAACCATTCACACTGCGTGCTTGTGTAGAAAGTAGCACTCCTTACTGGTCGCCATCAAACGAACTACACAAGGCTTAATCGAGTCTGACTCCTAACTCAGCGAATCTTATCTGTGAATATCTCAGACTTGGATTCCTCATCATGGTGAGTTCAGGTGAATTTTTTCTTGCAGGAAATTTGTGGTAGATTAACAAGATGGTCGGCAACCAAAAGTGTCGTGGATTTTTATCGTAGAGTAAAACTCTAGAAGGGATCTCATTGCGTAATTAAATTTGGCTTCTCATACCATCAATATTTATTATTGTTACAAAAAATGAAGACAGGTGTAGTTTCGTGACGTCAAATTTGGTGGTTGTGTATTAAGACCATGGCGAGTTATTAAATATTTCCTGAGTGTTTTCTCTGAAAAAGAGAGGTGTTTTAGTCCGAAAATATTTTCCGCCTACATTTTGCAATAAGCCGTTTCACGGATACCGCCATGTTTGTGGTCACGTGGTAATCTCCAGGTGCATTTCATCCCATCATGCTGTTGTATCCTGAGCATGATGGGATTTCTATTGAAATGCCCACGGAGATTATCACGTGACCAAAAAGATGGCGGTATCCTTAAAACGGCTTATGACTGACAATCAGTGAGGTTCAATTAAATAAATGGCGTCGGAATATTACTATATTGTATCCTAAATCTCTCTGAAGCAGACTTTAAAGGCGAGGTTGTATCAATTTTAGAAACGGTATGTTCAATAACATTTCCATTAAGTGATCATGAAATTATGGTTTTCATTTTTTTTCTAGCGTGAATGTATCTCTGTCCATGTCGGCCAGGCGGGAGTCCAGATGGGCAATGCCTGCTGGGAGCTGTACTGCCTGGAGCACGGCATCCAGCCTGATGGTCAGATGCCCAGTGACAAGACCATCGGAGGTGGTGACGACTCCTTCAACACCTTCTTCAGCGAGACCGGTGCTGGCAAGCACGTCCCTCGTGCCGTTTTTGTCGATCTGGAACCAACCGTTGTCGGTGCGTAATCGTCTTTAGTTTTCTTTCAATTGGATTGGTGAAAATGACGAAAACATTTTAAATTAATGATTACATGACTACAGTAATTGTAGTTCAGAAAGAGTTGCAGTAGAGTAGGCCTGGTGTATTTTTTTCTTTGAGTGTTTTACGTTTTAGTATAGTTTGATCATTGTATACATGTACTCTAATTTTTTTTAGATGAGGTTCGTACTGGCACCTATCGCCAGCTCTTCCACCCTGAGCAGCTGATCACAGGCAAGGAGGATGCTGCCAACAACTATGCCAGGGGCCACTACACCGTGGGCAAAGAGCTCATTGACCAAGTGCTTGACAGAATCCGGAAGTTGGCTGACCAGTGCACAGGTCTCCAGGGTTTCCTCATCTTCCACAGCTTCGGTGGAGGCACCGGCTCTGGCTTCACATCTCTGTTGATGGAGCGCCTCTCTGTCGACTACGGCAAGAAGTCCAAGCTGGAGTTCGCCGTCTACCCGGCTCCCCAGATCTCTACTGCTGTTGTTGAGCCCTACAACTCCATCCTGACAACCCATACCACCCTGGAGCACTCTGACTGTGCCTTTATGGTCGACAACGAGGCCATCTACGACATCTGTCGTCGTAATCTCGACATTGAGCGCCCAAGCTACACCAACCTCAACCGTCTGATCGGTCAGATTGTGTCCTCCATCACTGCTTCCCTTCGTTTCGACGGCTCTTTGAACGTCGACCTGACCGAGTTCCAGACCAACTTGGTGCCCTACCCCCGCATCCACTTTCCACTTGTTACCTACGCCCCTGTCATCTCTGCTGAGAAGGCCTACCATGAGCAGCTGACCGTTGCAGAGATCACCAATTCCTGCTTCGAGCCGGCCAACCAGATGGTGAAGTGCGATCCGCGTCACGGCAAGTACATGGCCTGCTGTCTGCTCTTTCGTGGTGATGTCGTCCCTAAAGATGTCAACGCCTCAATTGCAACCATCAAGACCAAGCGCACCATCCAGTTCGTGGACTGGTGTCCAACTGGCTTCAAGGTGGGCATCAACTACCAGCCACCCACCGTCGTGCCTGGCGGTGATCTGGCCAAGGTGCAGCGTGCCGTCTGCATGTTGAGCAACACCACGGCCATCGCTGAGGCCTGGGCTCGTCTGGATCACAAGTTTGATCTGATGTACGCCAAGCGTGCCTTCGTCCACTGGTACGTGGGAGAGGGTATGGAGGAGGGTGAGTTCTCTGAGGCTCGTGAGGATCTGGCTGCCTTGGAGAAGGATTACGAGGAGGTTGGAATGGATTCAGCTGATGGAGGTGAAGAAGACGAAGGAGATGAGTACTGAACGTTCTGATTATTGAAGGAAAATTTGAGTAAATTATTTACGATTTTATTTATATGAGGCCAATAAAAAATTAGAAAAGTTTGTTGTAAACTTATGAGGTAAACATATTTTGAAACTAAAATGTTGTCACAATGGTAAAACTGACTGACCAGTAGGCCCCACCCACTGCGCACATTTCCATACGTGCGCACCGCATTATATGTCGAATTTATGTGAACGCATAACATTATTCACAGTTGTGATTGGTTAAAACACCATTGGGCGGGGCTTAATGGGCGGGGCTTAATGGGTGCCGAGTTTGTGGGTGATATTGAAGATATGCATAGGCCGATAAAACCTCATGTGGGTCGAGGGTTTGAAATGGGTTTTATTAATTGTACCTGCCAAATTTAGGAAAAAAGGGAAACTTGATAAAAATCCTGGCATATTTACCGATGAGAAGTAAATGTTTTTTAGACTCAGATTGTGAATTCAAAACAGTGAAAATATTTTTTTTCTAACTAACAGTATATTGAAGCGATCTAAACTGTCATTTTATTATTAGCTAAATCTAGAATTTGGTATCAGGAAAAAGTACTTTTAGTCTGTCAATGAGGAGCGAATACTATTTTTATGGTCACGTGATCATGGTCTGATGATCAAATAATTAACCAATCGCGATGGAATCGTGTCAACGCAGATTGCGAAATATGGACGTGGAACGCGCAAAATTTGAGACAAAGAAAAGTTTTTTTCAAAATTACATATGGTTGTCTAAGGGGCGTGGCTAACTCGCAAACGACGATAGGTCAATTAAAGATGGTTTTGTATGACAGTAACTATAAAATCAAGTATAATTCATTATTATTCTAATTAAAGGCGCGTGGGAACATTGGAAGTAAGATGCATTTATTTCCCCGTGATATTTCTAGTTGCACCCCCAAAAAATCCAATTGTTATTTTTCTAGTAATATAAAAGTTATTATTTTGAATGAAATATCGAACAAAGAAACGTTTAGTTATTGAATGATTTCTTTTCAAAATTCAAACATACGGCCGGACAATAATTCGGCAGGGCAAGTTCACGCATGCGCAATATGAAATTCCCTTTTTCAGAGTGTTGCAGCTGTCCAAAATCGCGGGAAAAAGTAGTTTTTGCGTTAAAACAAATAAATCCATTAACAGGAAAACACTTGACGATTTAATGAGGAACACTTTGTTCAAAGTGAATTGACCAATACATTGTGAACATTTCCTCGCCAAATACTGTTAAGAATACAGGGTGATTAAAAAAAAGCGGAACCCAAACCCCCAAAATTATATTTCATATTTAAAAGAAATGTGTAGCACCAAAAATAATAATGACTGGAAAGCCAAATTCATAAGCTACTTTTAGATGTAAAAAAAATACTAAAATTGCTCAATCCGTTCAAAATTATCACCATTTAAACACTAAAATCTTTTTCGTCCAAAAATGCGATTTCAAGAATCGTCGTCACAATTGTCTTCAAACGTAACCCGCGATAAAACCTCCGTTAAAACTATTCAACAAAGTCCTTTGGAAGGTCCGTCTTTAAAAAAAAAAATATAAATCATATTGTTTGCCTCACCAGGGTTAATAAAAATATTGTGTACTACAGTTGTTGACATTAATTTGTTGAAATAAGTATTCTGTGTCATTTTCTTTGTTGTTCCAAAAATTAAGAATACACAATAAATTGCATTTTTGGACGATAGAGGTTTTAAGGTCGTTGTGTTTAAATGGTGATATTCTTTGAACGGGTTGAGCAACTCAGCAATTTTTTCATTTAAAAATAGCTTATGAAATTGGCTTTCCAGTCATTATTATTTTGGTGCCACATATTTTTTTAAATATGAAATATAGTTTTGGGGGGTTTTGGTTCCGCTTTTTTACTCACACCTGTAGAAAGAAAAGAATAATTGAAAGCACGGGCGTCGCTAGACCGTTGGGGGGGTGCCATCATGAAATTTGCCATTTTTTCTTCTGCCCACTTCCTTCGCCATTCTTCATTTCCTATTTTGCCCGACAGCACCATGATTTTGCCGACAAAACTGACCAATGGGGGTTGTGACATCCCCCAACCGCCCCCCCCCCCGGCCCCTCGTAGCGACGCCAGTGATTGAAGGTGATTTAAAAAAAAGTGGAATCAAGTTTTGGGACCCCCTAATAAAAGAAAACCATTGTGCAGATATTTTCTCTTTTTTTTTTCTCTCTCAAAATGTAAAGAGCCACTGGGCTAAAACTTTAAAAGATAATTGTATTTGTTGTGGATCTTTCTTCAGATTTTGAGCAATTTTAATGTTGATTAAAATGGAAAAAATGAACAAAGAGCAAATGATACTATGAACTTTAAACACTAATTTTAAACTTTACATGTTATTTTAGGGAAAAATTTCGCCTCTAAATGCTAAAAACTAATGTATTCGTTCAAGCCTTCAAGATCAACTAACTCTTTGAAAATTCGCTCGAAAAGAAATAGGACAAGTACGGGGATACTGTAGCATTATTATCAAACATTATTTTGTATATGACATCTAGCTAGAGGATTTACATGATCGATTGCATGCATGTTAAACTGACTGCTAAACTTGTGAAACATCAATTAATTTATTTCATTGCTTATTGATTTGTTCTGATGTTGAATAATGTTGTTTTCTCAGTGTCAATAAAATGCTAACACGGCAAAACAAGGTCACTGTCTCAAGAAATTTTCATTGATTTGTCATTCACGGCCT
The DNA here is from genome assembly GCA_029964075.1 of Patiria pectinifera. NCBI lineage: Eukaryota > Metazoa > Echinodermata > Asteroidea > Valvatida > Asterinidae > Patiria > Patiria pectinifera. The sequence goes on along the minus strand of CM057140.1, from coordinate 15,123,364 downwards.
TAATTTTCTGTTCGTTGTATGTAATGTTTAAGTTATTTGAAAAGGTGATTAAACTGTTTCCAACTGTAACAGTGAAGATTAGAGATAACATTTGGGCTCTTGGAAATAATGCTGTAAAGCTGTAAGAAAAGCTAATACGCATGCGCGTGGACTTAAACTTATTTATGATCTGCCAACTGTATACATGTACCTTAAAAACTCACGATGGAGAGCGCATGCGCGCTAACTTAACTTATAATTTTCAAGTTGTTCCGAACCGGAGGTTTATATATTAGTTCCAAACACATTTTTCTAAGAAGAGCGTGTTGGCCTAGTGGTAGGCACTCTTGACGCTCATGCCGGTGTCCCTGGTTCGAATCCCGGCAATGTCTCTCAGAGGAGCTTTTACTTCTTTTTAATCTAAACTTTGTTATAAAAAAAATAATAAAATTCTATTTATTTTATTTTATTTTATATAGTTGGGGTAGACGAGCGATACAGAACTCGGACTAGCCGCAGGTTTCCCTGCAGCCAGTCCGAGTTGCCGCGGCCGGGACTCGAACCAGGGGCACCGGCTTACCCGCCGGGACCTCTACCGGGTGCACTATCTGGGTCCCCCCGTTGAAACTACACTTCCTATAATTATAACCCTTAGAATCAACTGAAGAAATCGAAAATAAAATACGGCCCCGGGTTTCGAACCCGGGTCTCGCGATTAGAAGTTCTGTGTCTTGCCTCCAGGCCACCCGCACTTCTTAAATCGATTTTCGAATTTTAAATATATCAAACATCGATTCGCACTTAGTTATAAAAACTATAATTTGAAGTCCCGACTAGGAATCGAACTCACAGTATTTGAGAAAGAAGTTGGAGGCTCTACCAACTAAACCATCAACACGTTGAGAGTTGGGGCGCGAATACTATCGTCCACTTAATTATTTTGTACTTGGCGCATTTTGTGAGGCTTGTTTAATGGTACGTATATTGATGCACAGAACGATTTCCTCAATATTGCTGATTACATTTCATTGGGACTTGTCCAAAAAAAAATTTCATGGGAAATATGGCATTGGCAATGTTGGTGGCATCAGTAAAACATGTTCATTTTTCTCCAAAATTCTTTCTTTTTACAAAAATTGCTAAAATAATCGGCTGGGAAGTATCGAAGAAGTTTATCTTACATCCAAGAGTGTTTACTAGTCATTTGTAGAAAAGTCAACTTTTGTACCAAAATTTGATTTTTTTTTTTTAGATTTTTTTTTTAATTTAAATGCGAGGTTATGATAGGCAAGTTTGTTTACATAAACATTAACCAAGAAAACCCTTCACGCATCGCATGATAATTTATAAAGTCTTTAGAATCCTATAAAGAAATTAACTGCAATACAAACAATCGAAAGACAATTTTTTTCAGCTTTTTACAAGAGAAACTTTTATTAACATTTTCTTCTCTCACGTGATTCCTTTTTTTTTGTTCTGTGAATTAACTCATAAAAAATAAGAAAATCAAAAAAGTGTGTCCCCAGTCCCCTCCATGTTTGTTTCTTGTCCTCCTTCATTTGCCTCTGAAGGCCTTGTTAAGGCTGAAATAGCAGGCCAATTTAATTTTTTGATTTGTACACTCAAGGAAAAAAGAAACGCACCACATAAAAATTCTCATATTTTTAGGAAGTAGGACCAGCATTGTAAAAATGGTGCATGTTCTAGATTGAGCATTTTAGAGATAACGTCAATGTGTATTTATCGCGTTCCGGTTGAGTGATTTGGGCGAGTGCCAAAAACTGTGTTTTTGCATTTTATGCTAATGGTTACACATGAGTGACTCCCAGATATGCATTTGACCATTCATGTTCTGAACACAACCCTTGCCTATAAAAAGACACCAAAATGACGCCAAAAACACTTGTATCCATGATGCCACGACTGTCACAACCTGAGAGAGACCGAGCCATTGGCATGCTCCAAGCCGGAAGGAACCGACGGGCAGTGGCCAGGCTGTTCGGGGTCCACCACTCAACGAGATCATCCCCCAGAGACACAACAGCAGCTGAGGGCGGCACTGGAGGAAGAGTGGGCTGCTATCCCACAGCACCAGCTGCGACATTACTGTCGATCCATGAGGCGACGAATAACAGCTGTTCTTGACGCGAATGGAGGTCACGTTAATTATTGAACTGTAAATGCCATTGCGTTTCTTTTTTCCTTGAGTGTATATTTCACGTCAATCCGAGTCAGTGAATAGATTGCAGCAGTTTAATAAAAAAAATTTAAAAAGAAGAAAGAACACGAACAGACTTATTTTTCAATTCGGTTTAAAGAATGCCAGTTTCAATTATAAAACAAATCGAATTTAAGATCTGTTCAAGTTTTGGAATCACTTTACAACCTTTGTTTTTTTGTCTTTAGTCTGAGAAAAGCTTTCTTCGCACTGAGGCAATAAAATGATTAAAAAGTTCAATTGAACATTTGATGTTTGAAATTAAGGGTTTAGTACTCCTCGCCTTCTTCCTCTCCCTCGTTGTCAACAGAGTCGGCACCGACCTCCTCGTAATCCTTCTCCAAGGAAGCCAGATCCTCACGAGCCTCAGAGAACTCACCCTCCTCCATACCCTCTCCCACGTACCAGTGGACGAAGGCACGCTTGGCGTACATCAGATCAAACTTGTGATCCAGACGAGCCCAGGCCTCTGCGATGGCCGTGGTGTTGCTCAGCATGCAGACGGCACGCTGCACCTTGGCCAGATCACCGCCAGGCACGACGGTGGGTGGCTGGTAGTTGATGCCCACCTTGAAGCCAGTTGGACACCAGTCCACGAACTGGATAGTGCGCTTGGTCTTTATGGTTGCTATGGCGCTGTTAACATCTTTAGGGACGACATCACCACGGTAGAGCAGACAGCAGGCCATGTACTTGCCATGACGGGGATCGCACTTCACCATCTGGTTGGCCGGCTCGAAGCAGGCGTTGGTGATCTCTGCAACGGTCAGCTGCTCATGGTAGGCCTTCTCAGCAGAGATGACAGGGGCGTATGTGGCCAAGGGGAAGTGGATACGTGGGTAGGGTACCAAGTTGGTCTGGAACTCGGTCAAGTCGACATTGAGGGCGCCATCAAAGCGAAGAGATGCAGTGATGGAGGACACAATCTGACCGATCAGACGGTTGAGGTTGGTGTAGGTCGGACGATCGATGTCGAGGTTGCGACGACAGATGTCGTAGATAGCCTCGTTGTCGACCATGAAGGCACAGTCAGAGTGCTCCAGGGTGGTATGGGTGGTCAGGATGGTGTTGTAGGGCTCAACAACAGCAGTGGAGATGTGAGGAGCAGGGTAGACGGCGAACTCCAGCTTGGACTTCTTGCCGTAGTCGACAGAGAGGCGCTCCATCAACAGAGATGTGAAGCCAGAGCCGGTGCCTCCACCAAAGCTGTGGAAGATGAGGAAACCCTGGAGACCTGTGCACTGGTCAGCCAACTTCCGGATTCTGTCAAGCACTTGGTCAATGAGCTCTTTGCCGACAGTGTAGTGGCCCCTGGCGTAGTTGTTGGCTGCATCTTCCTTGCCTGTGATCAGCTGCTCAGGGTGGAAGAGCTGGCGGTAGGTGCCGGTACGAACCTCATCTAAAAAAATAGAGTACATGTATACAATGATCAAACTATACTAAAACGTAAAACACTCAAATGTCATCTGTAAATGGATGACATAACACAATAAAAAATTCATTAAAATCGAAGATGAAAAATACATTTATTAAAATTCTTAAAGATTATACTCTGAACCAATGAACCATTAATTTTGTACAACAAATTTAACTGTAAATTTGTTTAATTATGAGAATCTTACCAATTACAGTTGGTTCAAGATCGACAAAGACACAGCGAGGGACGTGCTTGCCAGCACCGGTCTCGCTGAAGAAGGTGTTGAAGGAGTCGTCACCACCTCCGATGGTCTTGTCACTGGGCATCTGACCATCAGGCTGGATGCCGTGCTCCAGGCAGTACAGCTCCCAGCAGGCATTGCCCATCTGGACTCCGGCCTGGCCGACATGGATAGAGATACATTCACGCTGGAAAAGTACAAGACAACATAGTTGGATGAGATTTTGAAAATGAAGAAACTGTAGAACACAACAGAACCAATATGGTTGACAAATTTGGGCATAACCCTAAGGAGCCAGTCGTTAACCCATTACATACATGTACAAGTACAACTGTCATTGATTCCTTCTCATTATATATCAATAAATAAATGATACATTTTTCATACATCGTGGCACTTGTAATTAGAATTTTTTTTACAAAAAGCAAAATGACATTCAGCAAAATGACATTTGCGACTGGGAAGCATAACGCAAGTCATGGATATTTTACCTTTGACCCAAAAATTGGCATACTACCTGATACGGTATGAAACCAATCCTCTCATTGGCTGATCTGTTCACATTCTTCAAAAAATAACCAATCACTTTATACAATCTACATGTATTACATTGCACGTTTCGTACATGTATCTAAACCTGGGACACACACACAACTACTATACAAATCAAAGAATGGGCAGTTGTAGACGCTCTGTTTGAAATTGAAGTTTCCTTTGAAGACTTACCCCCTGCCAGAAGATACTGGGCTTCAAAAATGGTACACATCTTCAGGTCCTGGTCTACGTGTACGTAGTATAAAGGCAATTGGATTACATGTAATCTTAGTCCCCAAAGTGCCTGTCAGAAAGAAAACATGTACAAACCCTATGAAGGAGTCTAAAAAAGTGAAAAAACCTCTTTAACAAAAACAACGGAATCTGGAAAAAACGAAAAAAAAAACCCAGCCAATTAACCATACGCCTAGCATGCCTAGGGCCTATCGAAAAATAGGGAAATTTATTATATCTGGCATACATAGTAGTGTAGCATGATATGTATGAAATCTGTCAATGAAATAAAAGTAAATTCAAAGCAAATAAAACAAGAATGATTGCTTATGCTCTTCTAAAGCTTTACTAAAGTTGTGAACAAGTTCAATATTTTACATCTTTCAATTAAAGGAATAGAATTCAGACCTATTTCTTCAACTCATCACGATATACAAAACTTTAATTCAGACTTATCAGACAAGCGGAATTTGGCGGCAGTTTCAAACCACACAGTTTATGCGTGCTCAACCCCATGTTGCTCAAATACAACTGGACTTGAATTCTGTTTCTGTAAGTGTCCAGTTATCCTGTAATTTTCAGGCAAAATTTGCTGTGAATTTGTCCAAAAAATATTGCAGTTATTTTCTTGGTCACGTCTAGAATCTATTTCATGGAGACTGTAAGCAGTCAAATGAAAGTTGTAACTGGTACTTGACCCCACAAAATTGTGCACAAATTGCCTGGTTTGTTTGTCATCCAATCCCAAGATGCATTGCGAATATTGAAAAGGTTTAATGCTATGGGCTCTGTGCGCCAACGAAAGAGGGTGCATTTAACCACTTTTGAGAGCCCAGCAAGGGCAGAACCAGAACACAATTTAGAGGGGGCCACAAAAAAAAAATTTGGTGGCTCCAAAAAGTGTGTCCAAAAAAACATAAGGCGTGGCGTTCGGGGGGTGTACTCATTGCCTTTTGGGGGGGGGGGGGGCATGGCCCCCTTTGGCCCCCCTCCCCCCGGGATGGACCAGGATAACAGTCTAAAGGTAGGTCTCCCCAATCTCTCCTTTTCTGGCCGTTGAAGAAGTGGCAATTGTGTAGTGTAGGGCCCCTGTTTTGTTTCGATGAAATTAGAATCAAAATTTTTTTTTTTCCTAAGAAAATGACATTGTCAACCAAAGACGAAATAAAAAACAAACCATGTTTAGCGTCCAGCCTTTTTGAAAAAAGGAAGCAGGAGGCCCTTTTTCCCACTCCAAAATGGCCGCCTGACCAGTCTATTTTTGAAGATGGCCACCTGTTTCTTTTTAAATGGCCGCCATTGGACTCAGGAAATGACATAACAGATAGTGACCAGATAGTGTACAAACGTGTTATTTCTTATATCCATAAATTATTCCTCGCAGCAGATTCAGAGTACGCGGTAAAATATGGAAATCTCTCCGATCATGCATGTGATTTACCACGTGATACATGCTGCAGATAATTTGGTATCACGGCAGATCTTACGTGCAGTCAACAGACTTTCTTTTTCTCAGTGCTTGCATGCGCGGTACATACAGAACACATTGATGTTCGTGTACGAGGCAAACGAACTCGGGACATAGTAAAAACACGCATGCACATGGCGTTCCGAATTCCGATTGTCAAAAGCGGACATTGTAAATGGCGATCGTGTATTAATTATGGGCCTGATTCCCTATTAAATTAAAGCGACCAAAATCAACTTTTAAGCCACATTAAGAACATGCAGGTAGGTTATAGATAGAGAGAAGGGTTTTGAATTTTTGAGGGGAATTTGGAGGGAAAACGACAACGAAAAAACGCAACACGAAAATAGAGATGGCGATCGCACGTCACCAACCATAAAACCGCTTACAAAAAAACGTAATTTCTGTCCCCCAAAAGAGTTCAAAATTACAAAACAGGTGCCATATAAGCTGAGAGAAGTCTGCTTTAGGTTAAAAAGGTAATTTTTTGAATGATAGAAACACCTTTGACTCAAATTTGATCGAAACTAAAGAGGGGCCATAAACTACATGATCGCAGATATAAATTCGCATATTTTTTAAGCCCGACTCTGTGCCCCTTAGAACTGCAGATATTAGTTTGGCCTTGGTGCCGTCCCAACTGGCCTTGGTGCCCTCTATAATTTTGCTCCATTCAAGGCCACAGTGGCCTTGCCCTAAAAATTCCCAAATTCAAGGCCTGCGGTAGTCACGAAAGCAGTTTTGGCAGCTTCTGGACATCGTTTTTTTGGTGACAACTGACATGCATATGATACATACAGGGACATGTAACTTGTCTAGCCTAAACAAAGCACTTCCCAGACTAGTTCCCAGTCCTGTTATTACAAAACTTCCTATAGTGGGCAGAAAAAAAGCAATAATAACAGGTTTAATTTGATTCAAATAAGGGGGCCTATCATAGTTATGTCCCCTTGCCGCTATAGGCCTACATTTCATTTAACATAATTATGCCGTGCAATGTTTGTTAAAGATTGCGCAAGATTCATAAATTGCACACGTGATAATCCCACGCAATCTTAAGAATGAGTCTTATTCCTCCAAAGGAGCCACATGCCGATGCGCAACGTGACCGAGCCAGGTGCACTGCCATCGCCAACCAATCAAAATGCCCCTTACTACTCTTGAGCAAATACAATGTATTGCCAACATGGCCACGATCGATGACTCACAATCACATCGGTTTGGAAAGTTCCCGCTGCAAACATCGTCCAGAAACTCTAAAAAGACATTTACAACACATCACTCCTCAACACCAAAATTGGCCTAGACAGTCTTTGGAATACCTACCATGGTTGTAGAGTGGTTGTAGGTAGATTTGGCGAACAAAATGGCTCGTACTCGGCGTAAAAAACGGACAGATTTCCTAACACCACCCGATCGAAGTTAGGCCAGCTACGCAAATTGCGTACACGCAGTTATAATACACAGTGTGCTATTGCACATGCGCATGCACGTGCCGCGTGTACGTGTACGTTTATGGGATATATATGTGGGACGTGCGCGCGACATCAAATTTGGCCAAATATGGCCTGTAGAGGGCGCACATCTAACACTATATGGATGACTGAAAGATTAAAATGCACGAGGGGCCTTAAAATTATATGCCCAAATGTTCAGTTTGACTTGTTTGCACACAAACAAATTTTTGTAAACATGTTAAGTTATCCCCTGCATGCAATTAATTTTTTGGATAAAAAATAAAAACTGCTTGAAAGATGCTAAAATTTTCATGTACAGTGTACATGTATAACTGCCCAAATCTCTTAAATAATCAGCCAAGAACCGAGATCATGGAGGTCTAATTCTACCCATGATCGCCATCCAAAAGTGTTTCCGAGTAATATGCAGACAACTAAACTTTTGACTAAGAATTGATAACAAAAATTAACAATTATTCTCGAGCCAAGGTCGTACGTCTTAACCAAAGTTTTGAATTACCGAAACAGCTATGCTTGTCTCAACCAGAATCATGTCCTAGCCATCTCCAGTTAACGAGGGTCGATCGAGGCGCCCTCTAAGCAAATGAAGACAGGGGCAGATCCCGACCCCCCAGCTGTCAAAAATTAGCTTTTTCCCCACGGAAATTCATAAAAAATAATGCTATATGCTATATAATGCCCTTTGGTTACAGGGTTATTTGTACAATAATCATCGGATTTGAACAGCGCCCCCATTGATGGTATGGTAAAGCCAGTCAACATTTCAGCAATGATTTGCTGATGACCCCACCCCTCCAAAAAAATCCTGAATCCGCCCCTGTGGAGGTGGTATATGGATGTTCTGCAGGGGTTATTTTTGACTTCATTCCCATAGTTTGTATGAAAATACAATTGTATGCTGAACTTATTTGTCACTCCAACTGATGCCCACTCAGATCTGTTTCAACTGCACCCGATTTCATCAAACTCTTCGTAACTTACGATGCATCGCAGCACTGCGACGCGTCGTATCCTACGATGCGTCGCAGATCCATTTCACGAAACACGTCGTAAGTGCGACGTGTCGAATGTGTATTTATAGCACAACTCGGTGACTGTTTTATGTATTTGGTCAGCGTACAGTAAATAGTCGTCCGATATTCAACAAAGAGTCGTCGGATCTCAGCTCGCAATTTGTTAAAACGTTAAACAAAATGGTGGTCGTACGATGCAATTTTGAAGGAAAACAAGCTCTCAGTGGACTGTGTAGCTACTTTGAAATTTCAACTAATATTCCGGTCTAATTCATAATTATTCAATGAATTTTGTATTTACAACTTTACACACATTGCCTCGGTGTTATAATCTCGTCAATGTAATGTTTGTGGCATAAAACTGGCTTAGAAATGACTCTTATTTTGCGATGACCACTAGACACGTCGAAACTTGCGACGATTTTTAAGCCGTTGTCAAGGAACTTACGACGCGTTCAACACATCGCTACTTTAGTGAAATGGAAGATACAACGCGTCACGAGTTGCGACGTGTTACACGTCGTAACTTGAGTTGCGACGCGTCGCAGGGCTTCGTGAAATCAGGTGCAGGACAAAAATTTGAAAGTTAATCAGAGAGTAAACTTTACCAAGAAACCCCTACACGCATCGCATGTTAATTTAAAAGTGAATAGAACATTTCAAGTCAACTCAAATCAAAGGACAAAATTTTTGCAACTTCACAAGAGAAACATTTATTTGCATTTCCTCCTCTCACTTGATTCTTTTTGATTTTGTGCTTAAACTCGTAACAAACAATAAAACACTAACAAATCTTGTTTTAGACTTTGGTTGTTTCGATTCAACAACTCAAATTTCAGATCTTTACAGGTTTTTGGAATACATGTACTTGGAATACTTTGTTTTTAGTCTTTAGTCTAAGAAAAATCTTGCTTTTGAATGAAAAATTAGTCTGGAAAGCTTTGGTTATGTAGCATTGGGACACTAAAATGCTGTAGAAGTTCAATTGAACACCTGATGTTTGAAATTAAGGGTTTAATACTCCTCGCCTTCTTCCTCTCCCTCGTTGTCAACAGAGTCGACACCGACCTCCTCGTAATCTTTCTCCAAGGCAGCCAGATCCTCACGAGCCTCAGAGAACTCACCCTCCTCCATACCCTCTCCCACGTACCAGTGGACGAAAGCACGCTTGGCGTACATCAGATCAAACTTGTGATCCAGACGAGCCCAGGCCTCGGCAATGGCCGTGGTGTTGCTCAGCATGCAGACGGCACGCTGCACCTTGGCCAGATCACCGCCAGGCACGACGGTGGGTGGCTGGTAGTTGATGCCCACCTTGAAGCCAGTTGGACACCAGTCCACGAACTGGATGGTGCGCTTGGTCTTGATGGTTGCGATTGAGGCGTTGACATCTTTAGGAACGACATCACCACGGTAGAGCAGACAGCAAGCCATGTACTTGCCATGACGGGGATCGCACTTCACCATCTGGTTGGCCGGCTCGAAGCAGGCGTTGGTGATTTCTGCAACGGTCAGCTGCTCATGGTAGGCCTTCTCAGCAGAGATGACAGGGGCGTAGGTGGCCAAGGGGAAGTGGATACGTGGGTAGGGTACCAAGTTGGTCTGGAACTCGGTCAAGTCGACATTGAGTGCACCATCAAAGCGAAGAGATGCAGTGATGGAGGACACAATCTGACCGATCAGACGGTTGAGGTTGGTGTAGGTCGGACGCTCGATGTCGAGGTTGCGACGACAGATGTCGTAGATAGCCTCGTTGTCCACCATGAAGGCACAGTCGGAATGCTCCAAAGTGGTATGGGTGGTCAAGATGGAGTTGTAGGGCTCAACAACTGCAGTGGAGATCTGCGGGGCAGGGTAGATGGCGAACTCCAGCTTGGACTTCTTGCCGTAGTCGACAGATAGACGCTCCATCAACAGAGATGTGAAGCCAGAGCCGGTGCCTCCACCAAAGCTGTGGAAGATGAGGAAACCCTGGAGACCTGTGCACTGGTCAGCCAACTTACGAATTCTGTCGAGCACTTGGTCAATGAGCTCTTTGCCGACAGTGTAGTGGCCTCTGGCATAGTTGTTGGCTGCATCTTCCTTGCCTGTGATCAGCTGTTCAGGGTGGAAGAGCTGGCGGTAGGTGCCGGTACGAACCTCATCTGTAAATGGATGACATAACACAATGAAAAATATATTGAAATCAAAGATACAAAATACATTTATTAACATTTTATTAAGATTATGCTCTGAACAAGTACTTTTATCTTACAAATTTATCTGTATAATATTTTGAAAGTTTGAGAGCCTTACCGACTACAGTTGGTTCAAGATCGACAAAGACAGCACGGGGGACGTGCTTGCCAGCGCCAGTCTCGCTGAAGAAGGTGTTGAAGGAGTCGTCACCACCTCCGATGGTCTTGTCACTGGGCATCTGACCATCAGGCTGGATGCCGTGCTCCAGGCAGTACAGCTCCCAGCAGGCATTGCCCATCTGGACTCCGGCCTGGCCGACATGGATAGAGATACATTCACGCTGGAAAAGAAAAGGGCAAAATACATGATTTAAAAAATGGAAAAAATGTAGAACATTACAGAACCCTATAAATTTTCAAACTATTTGAGTTTTTTCCCAATGTACGTTGGGTATGGATGACAAACAAACCAGGCAATTTGTGCACAAACCTATGGGGCTGTGAACTGGTTACAACTCTGATTTGATTCCTCTTCATTACATATCAAGAATTTAGAATGACGAATCAAGAATGATGAACTTTTCACACATTGTTGCACTTGTCATTATAAGTAAAATACCAGATTCATTTTGCAAAGCTCATCAGAATGAAATCAGTTTTTGGGAATTTATTTTCAGGCACCAGTTTCATTTGAATACTCATGAGTCATGAATGTGCCTTTTGCTCACAAAAGTTGTTGGAGCATACAAACCATGTTATTCCTAAATCATGGTGCCGTAAAAAATCTTTTTTTGTTTGTTGCATTTACACACGTACATGTACATGTACTTCAAAACAAGGAATTTTGTTGATACCATCTATGATTCTGCACGCTTGTGGCAAATTATTCTCTTGAAACTAGAATCGTGAAATAGCAGAAAGGCTAACACAAAGTAAAAAATAATACCCGTTGATCGGGAAAGAATGTTGCATCCTGACGCTACTTTCGAAACAGAAAAAAAACTTTTTTTTGCTTATCTTGTACCTCAGAGAGTATACTTTCATGTGAGAACTGTAAGGCATATGTTGATATAGACCCGTGAACGTGGCTTGTAAACTACGCCACGCTGTTGTGTATGTGTTTCCCACGGCTAATGAAATGAGCGAGGTGGTAAAGTTTCAAATTGATGATTAAAATGAAATTGACCCAGTTTGCAAGCTCAAAACATGCTGCCCTTACAAAAATGCGAGATGGTTCCATTTACACATCCAAATTGTGTGTTCTTGCTACATAGAGGTCAAGGAAAACGCTCATAAATTACACAAAATGAAAATTTGTTGATTAGTATTTCCTTTATTGCAAATCTTCACAGCGAGGTGGTGATATTGGCAAAAATTGAGCGAGGTGGTCACTGAAAGTAGCGAGGTGGGCCGCCTCACGTTTGAATGGGCAGGGGAAACACTGTTGTGTATTATCGAACCTGGCGAAATTGTGAACGTTATTTTGCCCATGTAATAAGTACTCACATATGAAGCTGTCTTGAAATCTGTTTGTACGTCAAAACTTGCATTTGACGAAATTTGAGGAAATTCTGGCACCGGTTCATGAAGTCCTGCTAGCTGCCATTTTCTCCCAACTGACTCATGCGCATTGCGTTTTATTGTACCGTCCTGTTTCGTATGATTCGACGGCTGTTTACTGTCGCAGCTAAAAGAGACATCGTTTTAGACAAGTTTCAAGTCCTTTCCTCTCTCACCGCACCGCACGGGCGCACACGAACACGACATGAGCCGAGCAGCCAATCGTCTGCGGGTGGGTTTTGGGGGGGGGGGGGGTTGCAACATGAAACAGCCGTAAATCTGTTGCACGCAAATGACCCGGGTACTCGTCCGGGGTCATTTGTCAGGGTCACTTGTCTGGTTAAAATCTAATTTCTACACGTTCGTATGGGTCTTTATTGATGGCAAATTTCGTCGAAATTACATAGCCTGAACAATCGGACGGGCAAATTTAGATTTCTACGCGAGTACTCAACATCCATAGGGAATTATGTATGGCGGATCGATTTCGCTAGGTTCAAAAATACACAACAGCATGGCATTGTATACAACGCCACATTCGCGGGTCTAATGTTGAAGTCTTTAAGAGAAATTTGTATGGCCAACACAGTGAATTTGTACACATGTCACGCGTTGGTTGAGGGCTTCAACATGTAGTGACATGTAAAAATTCTCAAAGTTGGCCACACATTCGCATATAAATCTCTCTTAAACTAATAAGTTAAAGACTTTGTCAACATATTCCTAACAGTTCTCATATGAAAGTATACACTCTGAGTCTGCGGTACTACTAGGCCTACAAATTAGTACAATGTAAATTTTTATTGTAATCACCCCCAAAATACTTTGCTTAAAATCTTGACACCATGCAATACTATTCAAACTTGTCACGAATGTACAGTACAAACACTGACAAATGCAATAACAAAACTTTTAAAAGGGAATAAACAACATTTGCAAACATCGAAAAATGAAACTACCAAGTTTTTACAAAATACCTTACTAGGATGTCGGTAAGTGACAGTCTAAAGCATCCTGTAAAATTATGGCACCTGGTGTGAAGTCATTTTCAAGAAAATGGTATTTTTGTATACATTTCCAACGCTGGTTGGCCGACCACCATTGGAAAAACCTAACTATTTTTCAACTACTGCTCCAAATTTACCATTTTTTTTCAGTCCAAATTTTGTTAGCTTTTGGTTACATGTTCATGAACGGGTGCAGGTCAGCTAGACTGTTCCCTTACCTTACAATTTTCCAGGATCTATAAATGGATCCATTTTATCGGTAGTGGAGTCAGGGAACCAGACTATTTGAACAATTTTTGTTTTTCTTGTTTTTTTTAGCATTTTCGAACACAGAACTTCAAACATGTCAGTGTAACAATATTTTATCTATTATACTAACCCCTCAAATAGTTCATTTCTGAAAATTACAGCAAAAGCCAATGATGTACATTCCTTTTAAAGGAGCCTCAGTTGTACATGTAGGCCCTAGGCCTATATCATATGGCACCACTTCCTAACAATATTGTTGATGTGCCCTAACGTGGCGCGGCCCCCAACGTGGCGCATGTTGATTTTTTGCCTGTAGCGCCTACCTAGAGCAAAAGTTTTAACTGAAATTTCACAGAAAGTTAAATTTCATCAAGTTCTACACACTCCTGTTCATAAATCACGAGTTTATTTACCCGTAACAAAGTTACAAGAAAAATTTATTTTGGCGTGATTTTCCGATTTTATTTTCAAGTGCAAAGTAACCGTATGCCCCGAAAAATAAGAAAATAATTTTCTGACATTATCTGGCTGGGTATGTAAGTAGAGTCTAGAGATAATAATTATTTATCAGAATTTATCAAGTTTTAATACAGAAATTCTTAAATGTACATGATGTAACTTAATCTGGAATTTGCCGAGATTTATTCAAGTGCACCACGTTTAGGGAACACACTCCGCCAAATTGTCATTGTGCCCAATTTCCGGAAGCCACCGTTTTTTTAATTTCGGCTTAAATTTTATGAAACCGAAATTGTTCCTAGAGGTTAAACAGCAAGCATTAATAAGGTAAAAGTACCAGTATTTCACTGCATGAATTTGAGGTTTGTCAACAAAGAGGTTTGGCAACACTACACGAGGAAATTTGGGTAAGCTTCGAAGTGCGCCACGTTAGGGAACACGACTAGACTACACTCAGTTTCAAAACAAACGGTTGAGAAGCTTATTCGATCGTACGTACGTGAGCCGTTATGATAATGTGGTGCCGCCTAGCAGCGGACCGTGCCAACCAATCAAATTGCCCCGTTCGTTCTAGTCTTGCGCAATGCCATTGACGACAACAAAGCTCTTATGCATCGCAACGGCCGTTCTATCTAGGAAGTTCCCGCCGCAAACACCATCCAGAAACCCTAAAAAATACACTTTCTACACTTCACTCTTAAACACCAAAATTGTCCTAGACAGTCTGTGGAATACCTACCATGGTTGTAGAGTGGTTTTAGGTAGATTCGGCGTACAAAAAGGCTTGTAATTGGCGAAAAAATCGGAGATATTTTGAAACTCGACCTGTCTCGAAGTTAGGCCAGCTGCAATATGACGTGCCAGGCGCGCGGGCGCGCATATATATATATGCGCGCATGGTGATTGGATGTTTTGTCTAGCTACGCAACCGAGGCCGGCCGGCCAAACACAAACACGCCAAACGTTGAACGCATTGTTGTTAGGAATTATATCACGTGACCTATAGGGCATGTCACGTCACCGCTAGCCAATCAATTATCAGCAGGTTGCCACATGTGTCCAGTACATGTACACGTATATTTGGCAACGTATGAAGAATAAGATGTAAGGAAATCAAACAACGTCGGTCTGTGTTTTTCTCCATGGTAACAGGTTCACTGAATGACGGAGAAGGAATGAACCGAATGAAATGGCAGCTTTTAAGTTCCAAAACTTGTATTTAATTTTTAGAGCATGCATTGAACTTGCTTTTTGTAAATACAGGACGCTGAAAACATTAAAATCAATTTATTAAATATTAATTTAAAATCAATTGGAATCTTTGCAAATTTCTGGAAAGAACTTCAGAAGAAAAAATGCGGTGTCTATGAGCTTCAGTTTGCATGGTTTTGAGGTCCGGGCAAGGGCGGATCCGGGGGGGGGGGCCAAAGGGGGCCATGCCCCCCCCCCCCCCAAAAACGAAACCATTTTTTTTTTATGTGACATCGCAATAAAGGCAGGCAATGAGTACACCACCATCTTTTCCTCAAAAAAAAAAAACATTGGTTAAAGTGGTCAGAAATTGCCTCAGATCGCACCACAGAGTGTCTAGAATCCAAAAAATTTTCGGGGCCCGTAAGCGGGCCCCGAACCCCACGCCGTAATTTTTTTGACCCACTTTTGTGGGGAACCAAATTTTTTTTTGGCCCCCCCCCCCAAAAAAATTGTGTTTTCTGGATCCGCCCTTGGGTCCGGGTTATGTATCAATAAGGAAATTAGAAATTAGATTAAAATATTATTGAAGAAAAGGTTAGCAATACAAAAATCAGGAAATTGGAGTTTGTTTCCCCTCACTATATGTGTATCATATGGGATAATATTATTTTGTTGGGGGGGGGGGGGCAAATCGGCAATTTCCATTCAATTTTAGAGCCTAATGAAGCAGACGTTCGATCTCTTAAATCAGTTTAACAATGATTTTTGTCTTGACGCAATTTCTGTTTCAACATTCTGTGTTTCTTTTCGACAGATAATTTGATATAAAAGTGCACAACTTCGTCAACTCGGGCTTGGCTACAATTTTAGTACAAATACATTCATAGACGCTGTCCAATTATGAACCTCATACATCAGTGACAACATTGAATAAACAGAAAAGTCAAATTCCGGTTTCCCCTTGCATAAATAAAGCCAAGGGTTACGGCCAGTTTCATCAGAAAATAAAATGACCCTTTTATGATGGTAGTGCCCAAGGCCATTGTCTGGTGAAAAAGTTTTTCGTAATTCAATTGCCCCTGTGCGGCTGCACGCGTAGTATTTAATTTGTGACTGTTTTTGGGAGGGCCGGGGGACGTGGGGAAAATGAGCATTTGGGGGGCTTTGTTTTAACAGCGTGCGAATTTAGTTTTGACAAAATTATAGTAAAAACGTATGGTTAACCCCCTGCATTTGTATATACTCTTTTCAATTTGTTCTAAAAAAATAAATAAAATAATCCTCAAGAAGGATGCATGTACAACACAACTGCCCAAATCTCTAAAACATTCGTCCCAAGTTGTTTGCAGAAAAGTATTTTTTTTTACTTAATTTTAAATTAAATGTAAAGGTTAATGATTGGCAAGTTACATGATATTTACAAAATTGCTCGTTATCAATGAATCGAATTCACACGCAACCTGTTTCGTCTTAACCGAGTTCTCGTATTAACCATGGTGTCTTAAGCAATTTGTTTTCTTATTGGAAAGTTCACGCTTTTGCAGCCGGGACAGGCGAAATGAACACGTACATGTACATTGTATATCTATGCTCGTCTTAACCCAACCTCGTCCCCAGTGCTTACTTTATTTCCAACCTGGTTTCCAATAGTAAACCCTGGATAGGAAACTTTCTTCCTGTATCCTGATTCGATACCGCAATTGGCTAGTAATGGATTTTTATCGTGTACATGTACTTGGTGTTATTATTCACAACGTGCAGTACGTGTTTTCGCGATCAATTGTCCATGCCTTCTCGAAAATACTAATTTCCTTTCCAATATGGTCATATTAATATGAAATATGATACTGCATGTTGTCTCAATAAAATCGTAACAGCTTAATTTTAAAAAATTGTGTTTTTGTAACTCACACCGTGCTCGCGCTGCGACGAATTGACTCCTTTACCCCAGACACTGCATACAAAAACAAATGCTAACGCATATCCAGGCACCAGACTATTCCTCATTTGCATACGTGTTCAAAAATCTTGCACATGCAAATGATCCAATACCAGGGTGAGAGCAGGTAGTGATGGGTGCGTACTGTTCGACACCCTGGGGACAAGGTTGGTCTTAACCAGACTCTTGTCCTAGTCGAGCTCGTACTAAAGAGTCGATTGACGGCGCCCTCTAGCTAATGGAGACGGGGCATGGATCTTCTAGGGGGGGGGGGGCTGGGAGTGTTTTTTGGACTTGGTTCCCATACAGAGTTTGTATGAACATTATGAAAATGTACTGAACTTATAATTTCTACTTCAACTGATACACGTACACTCTTCAGAGATCTGTTTTAACAGGTCAAAATACTTGATGAAAATTCACCAGATATAGTAAAGTTCACCCAGAAAACCCTAGAAGCAATACATGTTAGTTAAAATAAAAATCGAAAGACAATTTGTTTGCAGATTCAGAAGATTATCCTTTATTTGTATTTTCACCTCACATGATTCATTTTAAATAACTCACAGGAAAATAAAAATACGAATAAGATGTTTTATAAAAACCTTGGTTGATGCCGATTTTGATTTCAAAAGAAAAAAAGATTTAAGATCTGTTCAGGTTTTCAAATAATAAAAAGCCTTTATTTTTGGTCTTTTCATATGTGTAAAAAAAATTGCTTTGGAGCAAAAAATAAATTTGGAAAGTTTTGGCTTGTCACTGAGGCACTTATGCTGTGAAAGTTCAACTGAACACTTGATGTTTGAAATTAAAGGTTTAGTACTCCTCGCCTTCTTCCTCTCCCTCGTTGTCAACAGAGTCGACACCGACCTCCTCGTAATCCTTCTCCAAGGCAGCCAGATCCTCACGAGCCTCAGAGAACTCACCCTCCTCCATACCCTCTCCCACGTACCAGTGGACGAAAGCACGCTTGGCGTACATCAGATCAAACTTGTGATCCAGACGAGCCCAGGCCTCTGCAATGGCCGTGGTGTTGCTCAGCATGCAGACGGCACGCTGCACCTTGGCCAGATCACCGCCAGGCACGACGGTGGGTGGCTGGTAGTTGATGCCCACCTTGAAGCCAGTTGGACACCAGTCCACGAACTGGATAGTGCGCTTGGTCTTGATGGTTGCTATGGCGGCGTTGACATCTTTAGGAACAACATCACCACGGTAGAGCAGACAGCAGGCCATGTACTTGCCATGACGGGGATCGCACTTCACCATCTGGTTGGCCGGCTCGAAGCAGGCGTTGGTGATCTCTGCAACGGTCAGCTGCTCATGGTAGGCCTTCTCAGCAGAGATGACAGGGGCGTAGGTGGCCAAGGGGAAGTGGATACGTGGGTAGGGCACCAAGTTGGTCTGGAACTCGGTCAAGTCGACATTGAGTGCGCCATCAAAGCGAAGAGATGCAGTGATGGAGGACACAATCTGACCGATCAGACGGTTGAGGTTGGTGTAGGTCGGACGCTCGATGTCGAGGTTGCGACGACAGATGTCATAGATAGCCTCGTTGTCGACCATGAAGGCACAGTCAGAGTGCTCCAGGGTGGTATGGGTGGTCAGGATGGAATTGTAGGGCTCAACAACTGCAGTGGAGATCTGCGGGGCAGGGTAGATGGCGAACTCCAGCTTGGACTTCTTGCCGTAGTCGACGGATAGACGCTCCATCAACAGGGATGTGAAGCCAGAGCCAGTGCCTCCACCGAAGCTGTGGAAGATGAGGAAACCCTGGAGACCTGTGCACTGGTCAGCCAACTTGCGGATTCTGTCAAGCACTTGGTCAATGAGCTCTTTGCCAACAGTGTAGTGGCCTCTGGCATAGTTGTTGGCTGCATCTTCCTTGCCTGTGATCAGCTGCTCAGGGTGGAAGAGCTGGCGGTAGGTGCCGGTACGAACCTCATCTGCAAAATAGATGATGACACCATCAATAACAATGAAAATTACAATGATATGTCTTGAAGATTATCTTTGGGAAACGATTTTTCTTTCAAACTGTCACACATTTTCAGAAAAGCAGTTTAAATGAAAATAATTAAATTGAGGATCAGCGTTTGGAAAATCTTACCCACTACAGTTGGCTCAAGATCGACAAAGACGGCACGGGGGACGTGCTTGCCAGCGCCGGTCTCGCTGAAGAAGGTGTTGAAGGAGTCGTCACCACCACCGATGGTCTTATCACTGGGCATCTGACCATCAGGCTGGATGCCGTGCTCCAGGCAGTACAGCTCCCAGCAGGCATTGCCCATCTGGACTCCGGCCTGGCCGACATGGATAGAGATACATTCACGCTGGAAAGGAAGAATATCAAACATCCTGTTATTCAGAGCCTCTACCTCACAGAAGCCTTTCATTGTTTTGTCCGTGCCGTTAGGAATGTGTTTTTATATTAAAAAAATTGTTTTAATCCCTCAATTATGAGAATTTAAGTAACAGTGTTGATAACCTGAAGGTTTGAAAATGTACATCTTAAAATATAATAATATAGAAAAGTTGTTTCTCATTATAGTTTTAAGTTTAAAAAAAATTACATGTGTTTATACTAGTTTTAAGATAAAAAAGGAGGGTTTAACGAGAAAATGCAGACTGACAATGACTGACATATGGACTGAAGTGCATTCACGCTAGAAAAGACACTATTGGATTTGGAGAAATATGGAGAAACTGTAAAACATAAAAGAACCTATTTCAATTATTAAATATTTTTTTTCATATCATGATCATGTTCATTTTGAAAGCAAAAACGAATTATCAGAAACGTTAAATTTTATAAAAGCCAAAATATGTACTTCCCATTTTTAAATTCAAGAAAAAAATCCAAGTTCTTATATATGCAAGTTAAATATCTGGCACTGTCTGGCAAAACATGGTATGCAATTTGGCAGTGAAATATTATATTCACTTCAAGTTTCCACGAACACTAATTCTTATCTTACTCTAAGTTACATTTACAAAATTAAATTTAAGATGTTAAAAAAAGGCAGAATTAATCAATTAAATGAATTATGATCTGCTTTTAAGTTGCCAACAAGCAGGTGCAAAAACAACATCGCACAGGAATAAAATTCAGACCTTTTTTTTCAATTAATCACGATAAACGAAAATTGCATACAAGTACTACTACTTATTCTAAACGGACAGTGGATTTTAGCGGGCTTTCAAATTAAACCACGCCAGACGGTTATGCTAAGCCGTTGCGAAATGTGGTGCCACGTACCGGGCATGCATCGAGCAACGTGACCATGCCAACCAATCAAAATGCCCGATTATTATCTTGAGCAAACATTGCCAACAATGGCTCGCATCGCAACGGTCGCAATGGTTGTATGGAAAGTTCGCGCCGCGCCGGCTGCAAACACCGACCACAAATCTTTAAAAAATACACGTTTTACACTCCACTACAAAACACCCGAATGGTTCTACATAATCTCTGAGAAACCTACCATGGTTATAGAGTGGTCTTAAGTAGGTTCGGCGAAGAAAAAGGCTCGCAATTGGTGCTTAAAAGCGGAGGGATTTTCTGACTTGACCCGTCTCAACGTAGGGACTCGTAAGAAATGTACTAACGTTCGATTTCAAATGCATGATTTTATACCCCCGGACCGCAGGTACTAGGTCACGGTGTCTACGCAACCAAATATTTGTTTGGTGTAGTTAGGAATGTGATCACGCGGTATTCACGTGACCTGCTGGTGTCGCCACTAGCCAATCAATTACCAGCAGGTTATCATTATTTCGGTTGGGAAGACAAAAACCGTCGGTGACAGGTTCACTGAATGAGACGAAATGAAACGGCATCTTTAAATTTCGAAACTCGGAATTAATTTTAGAGCACGCATTGGCTTTTGCTTTTTGTAAACAGGACGCTAAAAACATTACAATCAGTTATAAACAGCATTCGTATTTCTTTTTTGTCAGTTTGTGAAATATTTCGGACAATTATAGAATTATGCAATTGACACGGAACAAGGAACAAATTATTCAGTCTATATAATGCGAGGTCCAGGTTTTGTGCATCAAGAAGAAAAATTAGAATTTAAAATATTATTGAAGAAAAATAGTCCTGTCGATACTCAGGAAAATGGGGGAACGAAATGGTGCATGTTGCACTAGTATAGTACTATACTAAACCATGGAGGAGTAGCCTCGGGCGGCGTGAGTGTGCCTCCGGCCGTACTAAAGTCGGAATCTTTCACAACTGTGTGTGTGTGTGGGGGGGGGGGAGATATGTGAAGACCGAGGGGTAATATTTTTAGCAGAAGTCTATTTTATTGGCAAGCTATTGCCGAATATCTATAGGCTATACAATGTCCATGTAAAATTTGCTGGCTAAATTATTATGAGCAAGCTATGGCCGAATATCTGGCTATACAATGCATGCAATGTACATGTAAAATTTGCAGGCTTGTTGCAATTTGCATATAACCATGGAGCTAATAAACACGCTCCATGATAACAGCCAAGCATATGCAGCTGACGTCATTGGAGTCCACTTAGTCACGTGCCTAGCAACCAAGGAGAGGTGCAGGGGTACGGGTACGGGTACGGGCACGGGTGGAGGTTTCTTCGATAAATTCGAGTACATGTAGAAACAAAATTATTATCAGACCGAAGATTGAGACCGAAAATTGGATTTGCAAAAAACACCTTCTGGTAGTAATATTTAAACATGTTTGTCACCGTGGGCCGGGCGAGGTTGTCAATCAATGCTGGGTAGAAAAAAAGGATTTCTCTCATCATTATCGTGACTTACTTTTCACTTCTTCAAAATGGTCTTTCCCCATGTTTTCTACCCTGTTATTAATTAGTTATTCAGGGCGGATCAAGCTTTGGAATTGGCTCAAGTCAAGGGGAAGGCGTTGTAACTGTCGGGGGGGGGGGGGTAGCATACATTGTGCTGCTTTTTTCTGTATGATTTTCCTATTTCCCCCTTGTTATATAGTGGTGGTACAGATCCGCCACGATTTTTTTTCTCGTCAGGTTCCAACGTGGCAATCTGCCGTCAGTGCTCTTTGATTCCAGGCGGTGACTCATCAGAAACTGTTTACCGTGTATTCATTGTCATTATTCTTGAATTTCTGGAATTCGTTACACACTGCCATTCTTCTCAGTGCCAAGCCGACACCGTACGTGGTCCAGGCTCAGTGATTTTCAGGAAATGGAAAATATGTCCAGCCTCCTCCACCCCCCACCCCTGCTCCATGTTTTTCCCTTCGAATTTTGCAACTGCCGGCCACCCGTTCTGGTACCCCGTACACTGAACCCCCCCCCCCCCCTTTGAAAATGCGAATCCGCCGGTGAACCTTTACGTCGATTGTGAACGTATTTTCGTTCAATGAGTCATCATGGTTCACGACCCCTCTGTGTTATCGTGAATGGCAATGACATGTTTAAAATATTCCCTTATCAGAAACACAAACATGAAATTCAAACAATATTATTTCGCTGTAAGTTCTGGCCTCCAACTGAACCACACGTCATTAGACTTGCACTAGTCAATTGGATGTTTACTCTCGGTGGCGAAGTGATGAGGGAGTGGTCACGGATCGGCAGAACCTTAATTCTCAAAATTATTTAAGCACATTTTATGACTGAGCCCTATACATACGCAGGTCTGTTTTCATTTGTCGTCCATTATCATAGCTTTTTGTCTGTGTTGCAGACAATAATTCCATGGCATTACATCCTCAATAAAATCAAGAACATAGACATTTTGTTTTTATTAGCTAGAGCTTTGTTTTAATGAATACTTTGCGCCGCCATCTGTGAACTAAGACGCTTCATGATTGGCTGAAGAACATACATTGTAATACGAGATGTTGACGAATACAACGACCGCTGCAACGTACCCGTCAATCGAATACTGTTAATCGATTCTTTGATCATTCGTAGTCTCACTTCGTGTTTAAAACCTTATAACTTCGGTACTGGTCATTCCTTTTTCAGCACAAAGGCAAAGGGCTGACAATGATACATTATTGCATGTGAAAGTACAACGTGCATAAGGTAAACAGCAACTTGTTTTAATTTGAACACATTTTTTTTAATTTTTAAAACTTATCATCATAAACATGAATTTAGTTCCGAATATGAAGTGTAACGTTGTCACATTCTATTATTCGAAATAAAGAATAATGTTTAAAAAGCGTTGTCTTATAAATCGGCATGCTTTTGAATATACATGTTGTTTCACTGAGCGACACTCCGCAAAGCATTTGCCTGCCATGAATCGCCTCAAGAGAGCGCCTGTAGTAGATGGTTGTATTTGAGCTGCATAATGTTTGGTTTGTATTGAAGCACTGAAAAAAGTTTTGTTCTGGTGAAGAGAGGTAAAACTTCACAAACAAATACAGAGTAGATCAATGCCTCTGGTTAGTACTATGTTTTGTTTGTTTTCATAAGAGGACATAAGAATGGAGATTGTTGTTCAAACAGTTTATTTAATCGTTAAACTATATTAACTTGTTGGCCGAGTGCATTCAATCTGTTAGACGGGCCATTTGTTTAAAATGGCTGATGATTCATTGTATTATCAACACGATTAAAAAGAAAGGAATTAATAGAACAGAGTGTTGATTGTTTCTCTTGTTGAAGATTCGTTGACTAGTATTCCTCAGCCTCCTCGTCCTCCTCGTCTCCTTCTGCGGAGTCAAGACCGACCTCCTCGTAATCCTTCTCCAAGGCAGCCAGATCCTCACGAGCCTCAGAGAACTCACCCTCCTCCATACCCTCTCCCACGTACCAGTGGACGAAGGCACGCTTGGCGTACATCAGATCAAACTTGTGATCCAGACGAGCCCAGGCCTCGGCGATGGCCGTGGTGTTGCTCAGCATGCAGACGGCACGCTGCACCTTGGCAAGATCACCGCCAGGCACGACGGTGGGTGGCTGGTAGTTGATGCCTACCTTGAAGCCAGTTGGACACCAGTCCACAAACTGGATGGAACGCTTGGTCTTGATGTTTGCGATGGCAGCGTTGACATCCTTTGGGACGACATCACCACGAAAGAGCAGACAGCAGGCCATGTATTTGCCATGACGGGGATCGCACTTCACCATTTGGTTGGCCGGCTCGAAGCAGGCGTTGGTGATCTCTGCAACGGTCAGCTGCTCATGGTAGGCTTTCTCAGCAGAGACGACAGGGGCGTAGGTAGCCAAGGGGAAGTGGATACGTGGGTAGGGTACCAAGTTGGTCTGGAACTCGGTCAAGTCTACATTCAAAGAACCATCAAACCGAAGAGACGCGGTGATGGAGGAGACGACCTGGGCAATCAAGCGGTTGAGGTTGGTGTAGGTCGGACGCTCGATGTCGAGGTTACGCTTACAGATGTCGTAGATGGCCTCGTTGTCGACCATGAAGGCACAGTCGGAGTGCTCTAGGGTGGTGTGGGTGGTCAGGATGGAGTTGTAGGGCTCAACAACTGCGGAGGCTATTTGAGGAGCAGGGTAGATGGCGAACTCCAGCTTAGACTTCTTGCCGTAGTCGACAGACAGACGCTCCATCAACAGGGAGGTGAAGCCAGAGCCAGTGCCTCCACCAAAGCTATGGAAGATGAGGAAACCCTGGAGACCCGTGCACTGGTCAGCTAACTTTCGGATCCTGTCCAGGACAAGATCAACATGCACCTTCCCCACGGTGTAGTGGCCCCTGGCGTAGTTGTTGGCAGCATCCTCCTTGCCTGTGATTAGCTGCTCAGGGTGGAAGAGTTGACGATAGGTGCCGTTGCGGACCTCGTCTGTTGGTGGAAAGAAAAAGACCCGAAGTTATAAAAGAGCTATAAAGACGACAGGTTTAAAAGCCAATGATGGCGGGAAATAAATTTACGCAGTCTGCATGTTCAAGTTGACTTGGACCTCGTAAAAGAAAATCATAGGCTACCGGTCATAAAAGACAAAAAAAGGTAAGAAAATAAGACAACAGTTCAAAGTGCACCTTTCAATTGTAAAACAATTTCACTAGTTTTTGGACAGAAAAATGGCAGAATCAAATATTAAAACCAAGATAAAACGCAAACGACCGGCATGAACAGCCATCCAAAAGTTATGCGACAGAAATGATAATTTGCCGTTTTGGAAGAAAAATTTGAACTTTTAAAGATAACTTTCAAACCCATATTTATAAACATGGAGAGCAATTTTAAGCATTTTTAAAATGTTCTCTAGATCTTTATTGCCATAATTATTTGTCTTTATAATCTTATCTTTTCAATCCTTAAATCCACCTCAATAAAGTATTAATCTTTATGAACTCTGCTAATCACCATTCATCTTATTCAATATCGACCGTGTTTGCAAAGCAGACAGAGTGAATCACCGCGCCTGCCGACGAGGGAGGGTCACATGACAGGATGAGTCATCATCCAGACGCGCGTCTGGATGTAAGATGATGAGAAGAGATGGGATGATGGCTTGAATTTCATCATCATCATCGCCTTAGCACGATCTTATAGTTCGTGAAATGAGGATGCAAACAATGACCTTTTAAAAAGTTATGATGTTCAAAGTGGCATTCATGAGATGGGGTACGTACGGGGCATAACCGCATAGCTCCCTACCTATAACAGTCGGTTCAAGATCGACAAAGACGGCACGGGGGACGTGCTTGCCAGCACCGGTCTCGCTGAAGAAAGTGTTGAAGGAGTCGTCACTCGAACCAACCGTCTTGTCACTTGGCATCTGACCCTCCGGTTGAATACCGTGCTCCAGGCAGTACAGCTCCCAGCAGGCATTGCCCATCTGGACTCCGGCCTGGCCCACATGGACTGAGATACATTCACGCTGAACGATTGGAAGATTAAAAAGAATATTATCGAAATTGAGAAAGGAGAAAATGAGAATATGACGAGGAGAAGAAACAGAAACATACACAAGAATATAATGTGTTTCACTCTTCAATTTTCCTCTCTAATGAAGAGACTCCAAAATCTTAAATGATTGGAATTTGTTATTTTCCAAAATTTATTCGTTTCAGAATTCCTTGCGAAATCTACGAAATAACTTTTTTATTTTCTCAATTTTTTTTCCCCGTGAAAAAGAAGCGAATTAGAAAACGTTCCTGTGTCAAGTAAATTCTTTAATCAAGGATTGAAACTGAAAATTTATTTTTCCGGTCGACTGGATTAAATTGTGGTTTGAATTAAAGTCTCAATGTTGTCAAGTTGACAGCTTTTGTACAGCCGCAGGCAGATTTCCCGATATGGTAATTTTATTCACGCGTCTAGCTAAGCCACACTACATAATGAGCCATGTGTGAGTCATCGTGGCCTGTGAAATGTAACGGCGTCTGCAGTCACATGACGCACGAGACACACATTGCCGGCTGTGCCTTCAATAATTTCTACGAGCGATCGTTTGGAAATTTCGGTGTTTACCGTAGAAAGTTACTTGAGTTATCAGACCAAACAGACTTGACAAAAATGAATCATCAGTCTTTTTTTTTAATTAAGACAAAAAGTTCCTTCTTAAATATACAGTGGATGTTTACCGTAGAAAGTTACTTGAGTTATCAGACCAAACAGACTTGACAAAAATGAATCATCAGTCTTTTTTTTTTAATTTAGACAAAAAGTTCCTTCTTAAATATAGAGTGGATGATGTAAACAGCTTGTATGATTATACAAGAAAATAGTACTCTTTCATGTAAATACATACCGAAATTCGGACATTATCCTACTTAAACTAATGCTAAAATGAAAGCCATCAGAGTTGTTATCTTGAACTGTACGTTACAAAAGATTTTCAGACATCACGGTCTGCATTGCCAATCATCAAGATCACATCAATGTGTTTTGCTGTTAATACAGAGGAAGACGAGTGGGCGATGCACGCTTGATTAACTAATCTAATGAATGCAGAGATGTTTAGCAGGTGGACAACACATGCAGCATTTAATAATGGCCCGATGACTTGTAAATTGCATGTTCCTCGGGTCCAGATAGATATTCTCTGATCGGTAATTTCCTGACATCTGATAGATGTTATGGGTCAACACAATGAGCAAAATAGTCATTCATAAACATCTGCATTTAGTTTAGAATAAGCTCATTGCTTAATGGACAGTTACTAATAAAAACGCTAATGATCCATATACAAATATATATATATTATTTCCAATTCAAATGTTCAAATTCACATTGATTATGAAAAAAAAACCACTTATATAATTGAATCAAAAATTAAAGTCACGCGTATTCCGACGTATCTTTTATTTTCGATTTTTTTTTAAGGAGTACGTGTCTTAGAAACAAATCACATATTGAACAAAAGAATTGGACATGCGTAAAAGATTACACTGAAATAGACAATTTTAATGTCCGATTTAATCACAAAATTAGATTTCTTTTCAATATGCGGGCGTCAAAAGCCAATTATGCACTTTCTGTCAATATTGTGTACTGTTATTTCACGGTGTGAACGCCAACTGCGTATATTGTTTTGTCGTTTAAATTAAATGCACAGCTTCACGTTGACAGATTGGCTGTGTAGTGACTAACCCCATTCGGACAAAGGAGTCCAGAGTCTGGAACCCCGAGCCTTGACCATTACTTATTCATTAAAAGACGCATGACTACTAGACGGAGATGCACCACTCCTTTATGTGCTAAATTGGGGTTGTAAATATTGCCAAGAACAGAGATTTTTTCCCCCTATTTGTTGGGCTTTGTATTACAATATAATAACTGTGCATTGAATAGCCAAAAGAAGTTCTATGATCAATTTTTAAAAATGATATGATTAATTAAAAATTTCAAGGTGTAAGAGATTTTTCGGCGAGTCGAGAAAATATTTTTGTTTTTCAATCTGTGGACTATCAAAATAATATTGATTATTTCTGCCACCCACATTAGTTTTTTTTTAACTTCATAGACGTAAATTCCACTTACCATTTTGGAAGATTTTGTCTTGAAGAAGATGCCGTAAGAAATTAGGAATACACGAGACTGCGTCTGCGGGCTCCTACCGACTGTCGCTATGTACGGGGCGGGAGGCAGCGTGTCTGACTGACCAGCTTCGCCAGGGTCACGACGCGTTTATACCCATCACATACCGGCCTGTCACCCGTTGGATGCCCCAGACACGGGAGTAATTATTATTCATAAAACGCGCTGGCGGGCGGTATGGATGGAATGCGTGTAGGGTCTTAGAGCCATGAATTATGAATTTTCCGGTAGCAGTTGCAGGATTTGTTTCCATTAGAGGGGCGTGGCTTACGAATTGAAGTCGAAGATTTTGGGGTGATGAAGATAGAAGTCTTGAAATCCAAATGTACAAAGAACAAAGGCTTAAAATATAGTCAACCGAGATTTGCTATACATGTATTAATCACGAAGAATTCATTCCGAATCTTTTAACTGAACAAAACTTTTAACTGAACAAAAATGAAGCACTCTTTTTGGAGAAATCAACTCCAGAATAACAAATTGTATTGATTTGAAATTTCGTTCGATAATTAGTCGTGATGTAATGACTTAAAAAGTGTTAAAAATCGACGGAAACGTGGAAGAAAAAATACACACAACAATAAAACACCAGCGTGTATGGACGCTCCATACTTTTTGCTACCATCTATTTCTTCCTTATTGAGGGCGCCCTACACAAACACTGGTCAGCACCGTGCGGATCATCACGACCTTCCCATTAAACAAAAATACAACACTGTTTGTGGAGACAATAACTCCAGGACAACAGATTACATAGGATTGAAATCTCGTCTAATAATTAGCGATGATATTTGACACAAGATGTTTGAAAATTGACGTGAAACGTGGAAGAATAAATTTAATATGATTTAAAGAAAATAAGTGTTTTAATCACGAAAAATTAATTCCGAATCTTAGTTGAACAAAAATATTACACTCTTTGTGGAGACGATAACTCCAGAATAACATATTGCATTGGATTAAAATCTCGTCTAATAATTGCCGGTAATATTTGACACAAGTCGTTTGAAAATTGACGGGTACCGTTGAAGAATAAATTTAATATGATTTAAAGAAAATATGGTGTTTTAATTCCGAAAAATTCATTCCGAATCTTAGTCAAAACAAAAATTAAGCACTCTTTTTGGAGAAAATATCTCCAGAATAACAAATTGTATTGATACGAAACTTCGTTCGATAATGAGTTGTGATGACATAACGTAATGACATAAAAAGTGTTAAAATTAGACGGGAACCGTGGAAGAAAAAAATACACACAACGGTGTGCAAGGACGCTCCATACTTTTTGCTGTCGTCAATTTCTTCCTTAGGAGGGCGCCCTACACAAACACTGGTCGGCACCGTAAGGTTGCAGACCAGTAAATACATTTCCATAGACCCCAGTGATAAATGCCCCCACTTCGGAAATCCAGGAAGAATACTCACAAGTCTCAAAGGTGTTCAAGACGTACATCAAATTAAAGCTTATTTCATCATCTTTCTTTCTTTTCCCCCCACTTTTTTGTGGGTAATCTGATGGCTCTTGGGAGAAATTTCCATCCGAAGATTATTGCCCCTTAAAATATAGTCCTCAAACCCATCGCCACTTTTAAAAACGGTGCCTACACTCCATTGCAAAATAGAATATTTTAGGGCCCCAATTTCATCCAAATTGCACAAAAATACAAGTTCATGGTCCTGTCCACCCTTATTTTGTACAAACCCTCAAGTTCATGGCCCACAATATGCTCAAATATTGAAGATTTTGAGGGCATGCAAATCGTGATTTGGCCAGCGTAGGCAATTTCGGACCGATTTACTGGCCTGCACCCTTTAGAGCGGTCCACAAGCCCCGGTGGTCCAGTAGCCTCACCTTCCCCTAAGTAGGTCATTTCAAGAGATTTCAGGATTTTTGGTAAGACCGATGGAGGAGAGGGGGAGGGTAATTAGCCATCCCAACTACACTCTAAAACATCCCACAATTTCTTCTTGAATTTCAAAGATTAAGAGATGATGTTGCTGACTCGTGTCGGTAACAATTTATCTCGCAAGAGCCATTTTCAGGGACTGAATCAGCCAATAAGAACACGTTGGAGCACCGAAACGTAAACAAGGACACTGAAGAATGCAACAGAGAATACACAATATCGAGAATGCTCAAATGCAGTTCATTAAATGCCTGTATTTCAATTAAAAAGAAAACTTCTGATGAAGGGAACGAATTTTTAAAATCCATATCCATGAATCATTATCAGCCTTTGTAAAAAAAAAGTGAAGAAAACCTATTTAATTAAACAAGAAAGATTAATACAAAATAGTCAAAAATGTCAAAATTCAACAATTGAAAATGGAGGAAAAAAAGCCCAAATACTTGATTTTTTAATAATTTATTATATCCCGAAACTAAATTCATTAAAAAGATAATTAAATAATGTAAACTCGAGACCAGGGCGCCACCAATGAAAGTTAGAAGGCGCTCTTCAACCTCAACAATAAATAAAACTGATGAAATACATGTAGTATCTTTGAAGAAAAATGTGATGTTTTTTTTACCAATAATTGAGATTTAAGAAGAATTCACACAGGCGTTTTCTACTCCTGGAAGGGCACCACCCTTAAAATCATGGTCTTTACCAGTTGCTAGATTTCGCCTTTTATATAAAAAAAGATTAAAACTAACAAAAGACTATTTCTGATGTCGATTCTGAATTTTATCAGTAAAAAAGAGATAAAAACATTTACAAAATCAAGTCAACTAAACTAATGAAAATTAAATGAAAATCAGAACTCCTGAAGACAAAACAAGTGCAAGTGCACAATAAGCTCTGGCAAAAAAAAATGCGACGCCGATGGCACACATGGAACACCATACTTTTCGTCAATTTTCATTTCCTCCTTCTGGATACCGTCCAACCACTACAGAAAATACCACGTGACTACAACAATACTGCACACATCTCGCCTCCGTTTACAAAATGTTCACAAACAACTTTACGAATTGTGACAAACAATTTTTAGATTGCATCTACTGACGACGGCATGGCATTTACTAAATTTTTGTAATTTTTTTTTTTTTGGTAATTTTTTTTGGCGACCGACCGACCGACACCACAGTGACTTGTAGAAACTCCTGCCAGAGCTTAAAAAGTTGGGCCTATAAAAGAAAAGATGTTACTCCAAAAAATGACCTATAGCCTGCATTGGTACCCATCAGAAACTCCACTCTAGATGGTGGCCATAAAAGGTGTGTGTCTCGTGGCGGAATAATCATAAGACGTCAATGAATTGACCAGGGAGGCAACATAACCTTTCCATTCTGAAGATGTAGCTGTGAGACATGAGTGGGTATTTTTTTTTAGTATTCTTCGTTATTTTCTCCATCTTCAACTACAGAATCCATTCCAACCTCCTCGTAATCCTTCTCCAAGGCAGACATGTCGTCACGAGCCTCAGAGAACTCACCCTCCTCCATACCCTCTCCCACATACCAATGGACGAAGGCACGCTTGGAGTACATCAGGTCGAATTTACGGTTTAGACGGGACCACGCTTCGGCGATGGCCGTGGTGTTGCTCAGCATGCAGACGGCACGCTGCACCTTGGCCAGATCACCGTCAGGCACGACGGTGGGTGGTTGCTTGTTCACGCCTACTTTGAAGCCAGTTGGACACCAGTCGACGAATTGGATGGAGCGCTTGGTCTTGATGGTCGCGATGGCTGTGCTTACATCCTTAGGGACGACATCACCTCGGTAGAGCAGACAGCAGGCCATGTACTTGCCATGACGCGGATCGCACTTCACCATCTGGTTGACCGGCTCGAAGCAGGAATTGGTAATTTCTCCAACCGTAAATTTTTCGTGGTAAGCCCTCTCTTTCGACACAATAGGTGCATAGGTCACGAGAGGAAAGTGGATCCTTGGGTAGGGTACCAAGTTGGTCTGGAACTCATTCAGGTCGACGTTGAGGGCGCCATCAAAACGAAGAGATGCAGTGATGGAGGACACAACCTGGGCAATCAGACGGTTAAGATTGGCGAAGCTTGGGCGCTCGATATCGAGGCTGCGACGGCAGATGTCGTAGATGGCCTCATTGTCGACCATGAAGGCGCAGTCGGAATGCTCTAGAGTGATATGGGTGGTCAGGATGGAATTGTAGGGCTCGACTACTGCGGAGGCCATCTGAGGAGCCGGGTAGATGGCGAACTCTAACTTGGATTTCTTACCGTACTCGATGGAAAGACGCTCCATGATCAGGGAGGTGAAGCCAGAGCCGGTGCCTCCACCGAAGCTGTGGAAGAACAGGAATCCTTGCAGCCCACAACACATCTCTGTCTACAATCAAAGTTCATAATGAAACAAAAATTAGCACCTGCCATCCTAGTCCCGTATCTTGCTTGCATTGTGTAGCGCCTCCAACGGTTGACTCCGTGCATTGATTTATTTATTACATTCCTTTACCCAGGGTATGCCCAAACAGTTTAAAACTGGTCTTACCAATTTCCGGATCCTGTCCAGAACTACGTCGATGTGGTCTTTGCCCACGGTGTAATGGCCCCTGGCGTAGTTGTTGGCGGCATCCTCCTTGCCAGTGATCATCTGCTCAGGGTGGAAGAGCTGACGGTAGGGTCCAGTACGCACCTCATCTGAAACCAGAGGAAGGGAAGGCTATTAAACCTTCTAGTCTTTCATTTCCAATCTCTCTGTACATGTGCTGAATTTGTCTCAGATTTTCAGGTTTTTTGGTAACTAACCTATGACCGTAGGCTCGAGATCGACAAAGATGGCGCGAGGAACGTGTTGACCGGCGCCAGTCTCGCTGAAGAAAGTGTTGAAGGAGTCGGAGCCATAACCAACCGTCTTGTCACTTGGCATCTGACCATCAGGCTGGATGCCGTGCTCCAGGCAGTACAGCTCCCAGCAGGCATTGCCCATCTGGACTCCGGCCTGACCGATATGGACTGAGATACATTCACGCTAAAACAAAAATGTCCAAAATTACAAAAACAAAATCGATCTCCATTTACCAGGGGCAGGCAAACACTAATGATAATCAGAACATTTTGCAGTAGAGGCGACTGGAGAAAACGGGTTGGATGACTTTTCAAGAAAAATAAAAGAAACTTCCTCTATTTCTTCATTTTGTTGCATAAACATTTGCCTTGACGGCAATACCTGCACATTTGTTAAAGATTTCAATAATTCATAGCCCAGTTAATTATGTCCTTCAACATTGTACAAATGTATATTCATTACCAATAATTTTGTGTACATTATTCTGCACAACATAATTATTAGCACATGCCAGATGTCCACCTATACTAGTCTAGGAACAGGAATCGATAGGTTTTGTTCTATGAGGCTCGCCTATTGTAATTTCTATTGTCCCAACAGTTTCTATCAGCAAATAATCCAAAGATATTTCAGACAGAGAGGCCGTCAAAATTGTCTGCGGAAAAGGTTTGCCAAATCGATTGATATTGGGATTAATCCGTTGATTGGTCGTTGGAACAATTGCCTACTCCAAATAAAGTTTCTATTTAATCGATTCATTCAGTATGCAACTGGTGTACGAATTAAAGGGAATATACAACATTTGCAAACATCAAAAAATAAAACTACCAAGTTTTTACGAAATACCTTTCTAGGATGTTGGTAAATGACAGACACAAGCATTCTGTAAAATTACGGCACCTGGTGTGAAGTCATTTTCAAGAAAATGGTATTTTTATATACATTTCCAACGGTGGTCCGACCACCGTTGGAAAAACCTAACTATTGTTCAACTACTGCTCCATATTTACCATTTGTTTCAGTTTAAATTGTGTTTGCTAATGGTTACATGTTCATGAATGGGTGCAGGCCAGCTAGACTGGTTCCCTTACCTTACAATTTTCCGGCATCTATAAATTGATCCATTTCATCTTTAGTGGAGTCAGGGAACCAGACTACTTGAAATTTTTTGTTTTTCTTGGTTGTTTCGAGCATTTTCGGACACAAAACTTCAAACATGTCAGTGTAACAATATTTTGATCTATTATACTAACCCCTCCACTAGTTCATTTCTGAAAATTACAGTGAAAGCCAATGATGTACATTCCCTTTAATGTGTGAGATATAACATGGTATAGGTTATTATCGAAAACAGTTATCAAGGCAGAAGAGTTTAAATCAACAATCAAAAACTATACAAAAACACCCAAAACATCTCCACAGAAAACAACATACAATACAGTGCACAATTCTTAAAAATGGGATCGTATTTGTCTATGGAACAAAATCCAAAATTATGTCCATGATATAAGCTCAAAATTCTTCCACTGTTTTTTTTGGTTAACACCGACCTACGTGTATTGTCTATGCTGGTGCTTTTCCACTGCACATGTCTGCACAAAACCTTTATATTTGTGATGCAAATGCTGCTCTTTTATTGATCTGCGTTTTTAATGCATGAATATGAGACAACTGCCTGGAAAAGGCGACTGTTTTATGCAAACTCCAAGCTACTGTCTTTGTATCGTGTTTAAGGGGGTCAAGTTGCAGGTTGATGTTTCGGGCTCACATCCATCATGATGAGGCTAGTGGGAGAACCAGGATACTATAGAAACCTCGATCTCAATTCTAAGATCCGGGTTCACATCCTACCAAAAATAAAAGCCTACAACATTTGGTCTTAATTTCCCGTCCTTAATAAGCAGACTCCGTACACTTTTTGATGTTATTTTATTTGAACGGTTTTAATAAAAACAAAAGCAAACTTACCATTTTGTCGATTGTTATCCTGTTTTCCCCTCGGAAATGTTTTTTTTTTCTCAAATCAATGAGTCCTACACCGCTTGCAATCAGTGGGCTGGATCCGCGTTGAGTGTGCGGCAGCCACGCCCGCAGTGGGTTTTTGTACCCCGTTTAGCTGAACAGGTGTTCGGATTATAAACGATTATCGAATTTCTGCGCTTTTGTCATTTTTTTCTCAGTCAATATTTTGTTTTGTTTTGTACGACCACTGTTTAAGTAGACAGCGGAAACTATTTTATTTTAATGTTCGGTAGAATAATGTTCATTGTTTCTGAATGATTTTTAATGCTTTAGCGATGATGATTAAAACGCAAACCAATGTTGTGGTGTTTTGAACTATGTTTACCGAGTATGTCGTTTTGAGGGGAGCAAGCCCCACAAGTTTCATTACTGACGATCATGTTTATTTCTTGTTTAAGATCAAAGAGTTTCAGAAAATTAAGACAGAAACATTCATTTCCAACAGTTAATCCTCCAAAGAAGATTTTATTGTTCGTGGAAATCATTCATGAAAACCCTTCACCGATAAACTGATTTTAATTTTACTTATATGAAAGAAAACAATGTACTAACTCCAACAAGGTTCCCGGGCTTATTTTAACAGACTTTTGTGTAAATTTTATGACAATTCTATATTAAAGGGAAAATACAACATTTGCAAACATCAAAAAATAAAACTACCAAATCATTTTGAAATACCTTGCCTGGACTGTTAGTGAATGACAGTGTAAAGCATCATGTAAAATCATGGCACCTGGTATACTGTCATTTTCAAGAAAAGTGGTATTTTTGTATCAATTTCCAACGCTGGTCGGCCGACTAGCGTTGGAAAACACTGGCTTTTTTTCAAATACTGGCCCCAATTGACCATCGCACTCGTTTGCAATCGATTTCACACCTATTTGCTATGAACGGGTACAAGCCAGCTAGACTGGTTCCCTGACCTTACAATTCCCCAATGTAAACTGCTCTGTTTCTTCTTATATGGAGTCACGGAACCAGACTACAGGAAAATGATTGTTTTTCTTGGTTTTTATAGCATTTTGAAAAAAAAACCTCATGATTAAAATCGACGCGCTGACCAGAGACCGACTTATTTTTGCTATATATTTCCAACCCTCAATTCCATCCATTTCTGAAAATTACAGAAAAAGGTTCCCGGGCTTATTTTAACATACTTTTGTGTAAATTTTATGACAATTCTATATTAACCAATGATAAACTTTTCGTTACAGAGTGAAATACGCCCACATTAACAAAAAATATTTTTGTAAATAAAACGCCCACCACATTAAATTAAAACAATTAGTTTACTTTGCTCTCTGTGCTCTTTACTGCCTTCTTGTGTTTCTCTTCCTCACTTTTTTTCCTAGCCTTTGCGATACTTGTACATGATTTAGCATATCATACTTCCAGATGATTACAAAAAGTTAATTATCCATATTATTAATCAAAGATTTAAATTTAAATAGAACCTCAAACACCGGGAAAATATATATGTTAAAGCATTAAAAGCATTAAAAGCAAAAAAACAAATTGAGTTTGTTCCTTTTATAGCTTTTTGTCTGCAACTTTTAATATTCCCCATCTTCCTCATCAGGTTCCCCGCTTGTCAGCTCTGTGTACTCTTTCTCTAAGAAAGCCATGGATTCACGGGCCTCAGAGAACTCACCCTCCTCCATACCCTCTCCCACGTACCAGTGGACAAAGGCACGCTTGGCGTACATCAGATCAAACTTGTGGTTCAGACGAGCCCAGGTCTCGGCGATGGCCGTGGTGTTGCTCAGCATGCAGACGTTAAGATCGACTGGGGCTAGGTCGGGCCCAGTGACCACTGGAGAAGTAATGCGACATCCCTCTTTGATAACGGTAGGCGCCCAGTCCACGAAACGATCCCCATACTTAGCTTCGATGCGAGAAATGACGGCGTCCATCTCACTTGGAAAACTCGCTCCATGGTACATCATATTAATTGCCATGAACCTGCCCATAGCCGGGTTACTTTTGACGAACTGATTCCCAGCATGGAAGCAGGCCTCAGTAATCGACTGCGCATCGAGTGCCGTGTGAGACTTGGTCGCAGATGTTACCAGTGGTGCTAAGGCCGGTACCATGCAGTGAAGCTGGGGAAACGGGACCAAGTTGGTCTGGAATTCCGACAGATCCACATTTAGCTCGCCTTCAAAACGGAGAGATTGGGTCACGGATGACGCAACCTGCGCGATCAAGGGATTAATGTTAACCGCAGTAGGCCGCTCCACACCGAGGCTAGACTTGCAGATGTCATACATGGCCTCGTTGTCGAAAGCAAACTGGACGTCAGCGTATTCCAACTGCTGCTCAGCTGTATTCAGTAAACTATTGTAGGGCTCCAAGAAGGATGTTTGCAGTGGTGGGCCGGGGTAGATGGTGAAAGAGATCTTGGTCTTCTTAAGGTAATCGATGGCTAGGCGTTCAGCCAAAAGAGCTGCGAACCCTGAGCCAGTGCCTCCACCAACACCATGGTAGATCAAGAAGCCTTGAAGATTGTTGCAATCGTCGGTCTGTAAAACAAATAATAATAATAATATAATAATGACATTTAAGAACGCTCTTATTAGTAAACTAAATC
This sequence comes from Patiria pectinifera, assembly GCA_029964075.1. NCBI lineage: Eukaryota > Metazoa > Echinodermata > Asteroidea > Valvatida > Asterinidae > Patiria > Patiria pectinifera. The sequence continues at coordinate 15,085,832 of CM057140.1, read as the reverse complement.
ACAGCGCTTACAGTATTATTATTACCGCTGATCATTGGGCCAATGAAACATTCCAAATACCATCTCAGCTCCCTGGGGAGTATACAGCTCGATGCTGCCTGTTAGCAATGAGTGACAAAGTGCCTTGCCCATATAATGAACAACATTTCTAGACCATCAATATTGCCACTGAAACATTTTATCATGGAAAATGTATATTAGTGTTTCAAAACATTTTTTGACAGTGTACAGTAATATGCCAACAAGCTGACTGTAACTGTACGTGCATTAAACATGATACAGAGATGGGGATAGTAATGAACAATTAACTCCAGATTCTTTCTACTTTTAATCATGTCTATTGTAATAATGTCGTATTCTCACCAGGAGCTTTTTAAAGGTAAACAATTTCTTTAAATTAATTGTTAAAATAATTTATTAAACCGTTAATGACTTTAATTTTTCTTTCGTAGGAATGTGTATATTATTTTGTAGTACAACGCTCACGCTTATGATGTCCCAATGACATGTAAAGCGTTTTTAAAATTAAAATAAATTTACTTTTCTGTCAAAAAATGGATGGGGATCGTGAGCATTCTATTCTTGTTATGAACAACGGGTACGGTTAACTATACTTGGAAACCGATTGTATTCATTTTATGAATAAAATTAAGTAAAATGCAGATTTTAAAATTGCCCGGCCTCCGCTCCCCTTATAACATGCAGTTGTATTCTCTGAAATCTCAACATGTTACTATTTTCGCAAACAGGTCTTTTATCCCCCTTTTATTCATGTATTCATTCATTCTTTGTTGGTGTCGTCATTTCTTCATTTCGTCATCTTTTTAAAACCGTTTTTCGCTTTTTACACCCGAAGTGTATAATTCGCGTGTAGATACTCACGCGTTACCTACTCAACGCTAGGGGCGCCCTTCCTCATAGCCCAATTCAACGACGTCATCGTGTTTCATCGCTACAAAAGATGCCCAGTGTCCGATCTTCCCCATGATCTTTGGGTGTGACCAACCAAAGCGACTTACCAGTTTTCGTATTTTATCCAAGGTCCGGTCCACTAATTCCTTTCCCACGGTGTAGTGTCCCCTGGCGTAGTTGTTGGCGGCATCCTCCGTGCCTGTGACCAGCTGCTCAGGGTGGAAGAGCTGCCGGTATGCACCGGTACGGATCTCATCTGACGAACCAATTTAACACATTATAGAAATGTAATGCATTTTTGCCTGGTCGACAAAAGTTTGTATATTAGGCTTGGCCCAAAATAATTGACCAGAAATGTCTGAGGGCGCCGAAACAGATAAACGTTATCACAGAACATGCAGAAAAAAAGTCAAGAAATGTTTTAACATTTCAGAAGTTAAACACCATGATCACAATGTGATGCCAACAGAGGGCACTGTGGTTAACTTACCAATGGCAGAGGGCTCCAGATCTACGAAGAGTGTCCTGGCACGGAACCTGTGAGTTTCAGGATTGCTGAAGAAGTTGCCGATAGCGTCATTAGGATTTATTTTTTTGCCAGCTATCCCGTCGGGTGAGATGCCATGTTCGAGACAGTACAATTCCCAGCATTCATTGCCAACTTGCACCCCGGCCCTTCCTATTTGGATCGAGATGACTTCACGAATCTGAATATTGAATCAGATGAAAACAAAGACTATAAACGTTCCTAAAATTCATCCATGAATGGACCCATTGTTGTAAATAATTGAGACCAGATTATAACTTAAAATCCTACATAGACAAGGTAAGGGACACATTGTACGAGTACCCCCTCCCCTACCCCCTTCTACCCCTCCCCCTACCACCCCTCGACCATCCATCTTCTACCCCTCCCCTACCACCCCTCCCTCTTCTACCCCTCCCCTACCTACCCTCCCCCATGACGGGGGATTAACCCGTTGACAAACTGAGCCTTTCGCAAGGGCCATCGTAGTGGCTCAGACAGCAGGGAGAGTAAAAAAAACAAAAAGGAAACCCAAATGGCGCCCCTTTGTTTCAAAAGAAGTTCTGCATGTAGCACTTTCAGAATAGACAAGCGTTCTTTTAGAAAAAGAATCATTCGAATCACTATGTACTTTTCCAGTTACGGAATTTTGAACACATCACAGTTTTCAAATGTTGTTCACGACCACGGAGTGAGTTTTTTTTTTACTGAAGTCGAAGCAAACGATGTTTACTCATAATTAATTCAGTACAAAATTACCAATTTCGAAGTGCACGAGGTCTCGGCCTCGAGGCCTTCCTCACATTCCCATATGGTTGTTCTGTAAGAACGTTTGTGTATTTAATTTGCATTAATTATTATAATTGATTAAAATAACGAAAGCCTCCAAAGATGATTGTTTTATTTAATTCCACGCACAGGTCCATTGTAAGCCGAATGAAGATGGACATACACGTAAACCAAGCGTAAATACGGATCTTTGTTTTTTTAGCTGCATGCTAGTTTTGCACGCAGTTGCGTGTCATTATACAAGTTAGAGAATGCATCAGAAGCCGAAGTTGAAGGCAGAACAAATTAGGCAGCAATGACATTTCTATAATTTTACGTACAGAGTTCTTGCTGGGTCTACTTCGAATCTGAATTGTAAATGGAGGTTTGCAGTGCATGGACATAATGCCCTGCAAAAGCACGCTGGCCCAATTTCACGGCGCTACTAAGCCCACGATTTTCTGCTAACAGAGCCTTCGTCTATTGCATAGAGACCGTAAGCAGTAAGCACAGAACAAGGCATGCTTATACCTCAGAGGGAAATGTTGCTTAACTTAGTGACGTAACAATAGCCATATCCATGCGCGGGCAACCGCTAGCCCATACACGCCGTGAAATAGTGCTTAAGGTTAGCATACTCTTGTGCTATGGTTAGCTCGGCTGAGCGGTATGCAGTTTGGCCATCTCTTTGAGCTCTCATTGGATTGATTTTGCGTGACCTGTGACGTAGAATGCATCACGCAAACTTGTTACAGCTACTCCTAACTCGTTTCCATGGATACGATCTGGCTGCGCCAAGTTGGTTCCCAAAATGCCCAAAATTGTGAAATTTTAGGCAACCTCGTTTCCATGGGTATCTTGCTGCGCCATGTTGTTTCCCATCATGACTTGCGCGATCACAGTGAAGGAACGCGCACGTGCCCATGGAGTCGAGGCTGAATTTTAGAATGCGTTCGCGGGTCGGCACGGGTCAGCCCCTAGCAGTTCGATTAGCTCTGATGTCATTCTCTGGGCTCACCGGCCGGGTCACCCACCACGGACCCTGCTCGTGGAGCAGAGTCAGTGGTAGAAATATGTCACTAAAGAATGGTGAACTTGGGTATAAATCATTCTGACTCACCCTAGAGCTACTGCATTAACTGATTATGTTCCCGATAAAATAACTACGCAAATAATACGATGGTAACGTTCCATTGAACCGCATAAAACATGTCTGCCTATTTACTGTCATCAATCATGATAGTCCCCTCCCGCCGCATTTGCTACGGCACTGAATGTAGGCTCAGAGAACAAGTCAAGTTTACGTTGGTAGTAATACTTACCGGCATAGTGTATGAGAGAAAGGTTCAAGCGTACGTCTGTGTCGATATAGAGCTATATGTGAATACTGGAACGGCAGCCTGGCTATAAACCTCCTTTTACCAGGAAGACCACTCATACAGTCCCAATAACATACCATGCATGTACAGGTAGGCAAACACAAATCATAAATTTTTAATTATGAACAAAGGGTAGAATTATAAATTCAAATGTAATCTTTAATGAATAAACTTTATACAACTATGTCCTCGAAGGCATCATTCTTAACGAAAGAATGAATTAGGTCTAAAACTCAGGTCGACATTGAGAGAACCATCAAGTCTCAGAGATGCTGTAATTGAAGACACAACCTGAGCAATCAGACGATGTATATTGGTAAACGTCTGCTTGTCGACAACCCAACGATCCTGTTCTACAACCATAAACGAACGACCCATGTGACGGGCTCTCGACTAATTGGAATACTCAAATTCTCACGCTGGTATTTATGAATAAGTAAAATTGACTATCAAGTTCGTTAGTAAAAACGTCATACACACGCGCCCACCAGTGATAACTAACGCCCATTGGATAAACGCGCGAGTTGCGTTAACTTCCGGTTCCATTCGTGCTATGCTACGCCGTGTGAAGTACCCATGATTAAGTTGAGATGACATCATACTAACGACAACACAGACTGGAAAAACAAACAAATCCAAGCTCAATTCAATTCAATTCCATAATGGTTTATTATAATATCCACCTTCAGCCTAGCGACGCAAGGCCGAATTGTGGTTGGATTTATATAAGACGTAAGACAAACCATTATAACTGAAATGATTTTTAAGTATCATGAATAAAAAAAGTAAAAAAAAATAGCCAATGTATATATCCATGTAAATATATCAACTGGAAAAAAAAACTTTTAAAAGAGTAGTGAGATGAACACTAATGGAGCTAAAAACGAAAATAGAATGGAACGAACATAAAAACAACGTGGTAGAAAAAACAATAAGCTTTCTAGCTATTGAAGGGAAATGACTTTGAATAATAAAGAGAGAACTTCGAATAAAAAAAAGGTGATAAAACGATCCTTATTATAGGCCCAGTGTCGAAATTTATATTAAAGGTCTATAAAGTAAAATATTGAAATTGAAGGTGACGTCATGGAAGTATTAAGAAGATGAAGTAAAAAAAGGGTGGGCAATTGACCATAAATATATGCTCTAACTGAGTAAAATTGGCATTTGTTACTTTGTCAATGTTTATTGACAATCTTTATTGTTAGATACACAGAAAAAAATATTGAAATTTTACAATCACTAACTAAACCAATTTTAGTTAGTGAATTTTAGTATTGTAGCTCGTCCACATTGAGATCAGTCCAGGTATCACCCTCTTGGATGACTTCTTCGTAGTCCTTCTCCAAAAAAGCCATGTCGTCGCGCGCCTCGAAAAACTCACCCTCCTCCATACCCTCTCCCACGTACCAGTGGACGAAGGCACGCTTGGCGTACATCAGATCAAACTTGTGATCCAGACGAGCCCAGGCCTCGGCGATGGCCGTGGTGTTGCTCAGCATGCAGACGGCACGCTGTACCTTGGCCAGATCACCGCCAGGCACGACGGTGGGTGGCTGGTAGTTGATGCCCACCTTGAAGCCAGTTGGACACCAGTCGACGAACTGGATGCTTTGTTTATTCTTTATTTTTAATATTGCAGCAGTGACGTCTTTGGGGACGACATCACCACGGTACAGCACGCAGCAGGCCATGTACTTGCCATTGCGCGGGTCGCACTTCACCATCTGGTTGTCAGGCTCGAAGCAGGCGTTGGTGATCTCTGAGACACTGAGCTGCTCATGGTAGGCCTTTTCAGCAGAGATGACAGGTGCATAGGTAACAAGAGGAAAGTGAATGCGTGGGTAGGGCACCAAGTTGGTCTGGAACTCGGTCAAGTCCACATTGAGAGAACCATCGAACCTCAGAGATGCTGTGATGGAGGACACGACTTGAGCAATCAGTCGGTTAACGGTGGTAAATGTCGGCTTCTCTAAATCCAGATTCTTCTCGCAGATATCATAGATGGCCTCATTGTCGACCATAAAGCAGCAGTCAGCATGCTCCAAGGTCGAGTGAGCATTCAAGACAGAGTTGTAAGGCTCTACAACGGATGAGGAAATATTGGGTGACGGGTAGACAGCAAACTCCAGCTTGGGTTTCTTGCCGTATTCAACCGTCAGGTGCTCCATCAACAGGGATGTGAAGCCAGAGCCGGTGCCTCCACCGAAGCTGTGGAAGATGAGGAAACCCTGGAGGCCTGTGCACTGGTCAGCCAACTTACGGATTCTGTCAAGCACAAGACTAATGTATTGCTCACCCACGCTGTAGTGGCCCCTGGCGTAGTTATTGGCGGCATCCTCCTTGCCTGTGATCAGCTGCTCAGGATGGAAGAGCTGGCGGTAGGTGCCGGTACGAACCTCATCTGCAAATTAACAAATAAATTAATTTATCTGCTGAAATTCCACTTGGCTCTTAACTTCTACCTGATTTTATCATGGTGTATTTCCCTACCTATGACTGTTGGTTCAAGATCGATCATGATAGCTCGTGGGTTGTAGTGACCGCTACTACTAGTCTCGCTGAAGAAAGTGTTGAAGGAGTCGTCGTCATCTCCGATGGTCTTGTCACTGGGCATCTGACCATCAGGCTGGATGCCGTGTTCCAGGCAGTACAGCTCCCAACAGGAATTTCCGACTTGTACTCCGGCCTGTCCGAGGTGGACTGAAATGACTTCACGCTTGAGAAAACAAATCAAGATCCTTAAGTTAGAATGTGGACAACGAGTCTTAAATAGCATATGTTTCTTAACAGGTAAGTTTTTAAGCACACAAATCGCTGTGCTTTCAATATGCAACAATCCTGGCAGGCAGCAATGCGTGATGCGAGGCAAGCAATAATGCGAAACGAAACAAGTAAACGCAGTTGTTATGTCGGATAATAATTTTTCTAACTTTTCAACCTCTATTGGAGCAGGCGGGAAGCGACCTTGGATTTATGTATACACGAAATTATATATTTTTTCCTGCCGAAATTGAAGACTATATTGACATGGGATTTTATGTGCAACGTTGTTAATTTTGGTAATCTGCATTTTGTCATTTTACATAATGTAAAAAGTGATCTTTAAGTTATGTAATAAATTGTTCAAAACGATGAAAGACAATGGTATGTTTCAAATCACACCCTTTACAATACAGACACTTCGCTCAAAATTTATTGAGCTTTTGTTCTTCAAAGTTTACCGAAATTAACTTAAATTTATTTGTTAACATTTCGGTATTACAGTGTCTCTAAACTACTCGTCTTTTTTACAAAAAAATCATGAAAATAACAGGGTTTTTTCCTCTTCTTTTACATACCATTGTTTGGCGAAAGTAGCTGTGATGGCTTTGTATCTTCTACGTGTGAAGGAGATGCTTATCTGGTTCAAATGTCTCAAGCCAGTGAGAGCTCGTCTTGAGTAGACAGCAGAGGCAATGAGATTGAATACTCTGTTGGTACACTACCTGCTGAGATTACGATTGCAAAAGAGGAAACACACAAACACGGGGAAAATACCTGCATTTGTTCTCAAATATGCAGTGTAGTAACAAACTTGACTGTACAGTCAGTGTTATTGTTCAACCATAACGAAGCACCATTGTGAAAACGCGATGCGGCCGAAAGATCACTTTCATCAAGTTGAAGTTGTTGTTGGATTGGCCATTTCGCGGACAGGATGCCAAATTTACAAGTTATCTACCCCTGCAATGACGTCATGACCTCGTCAGTATAGTCGTAGCCAAAATTGAAAAAAAACCTTGGTGATTTGGTCACACATTATAAAAGCGTATCAGAAACTGAACGGCAGTATATAGCCTACAGTGGCAACTTTTAAAAAGAGCTCAAAACTGGATGGTGTGTTCGATATGCCTGCATGGTTCTGGTAGTGGGTACAAGCAGTGACGTAAAACTGTGTCAGCGAGTGGGGGAGGGGGTGGGGATGACCAAAATCCTCAATTTGCCCGGTCCTGGAAAACTCGAAAAGTGTGTGGGGGTGGGGGGGGGGGGGTTGCTGGACACCACATGGCACTAGGGGAAATTGTTAAACGACACAAAATCTTATGCAAACTGGCGCGCTCACTGTAATCAAGCCGGTGCATTTAAAGTTTTTTGGCTGTTCGTTCTCCGTTTTTCCGTGTTATTTAATACATTTGGACTGTTGGAAAGTTAGACAATAACCTTAAAATCGGCATTTTTTTGGGTTTCTCACCACAAAAATCAAATGGCGCATTCCTATGGTCAAAAAGTGAAAGGGATATAATCTTCGCCACCCCCCCCCCCCCGGTATCCTTGGCTACTAGACTTCAATTGGTCGGGTGCCTTTGGAACACTGATCGGGAATAACATAATTTAATGAGGGAAATATATCTCCGACAAAACAACAAAAGCCTGCATAAACGAAGAGAACCGTTTGTACATCATTTTATTCGTAACAAGACAATCATTAATTGAATTTAGCACGAAATGCGTGCAGTGAAATAAACTTTGCATTTAAACCGAAACTTGGAAAACCGTCAACCAAACGCCCATTCTGACTTAAAGAAATGTAAAAACGAGGGGGAAACAACATGTTTGACATTTGTGATAGTTGATAAAGTAAGTAAAATCTCATTCAAGGCAATACGTCACAGATGAGCATTAACATTTTGATGTCGCATGTAATCGTTTCAACAGAAAAGTTTATCTTATGCCAATGTTTTTAAGAAATATCGGTTATTTTAGTATTCTTCTTCCTCTTCTTCGTCTGCGTCAGTTGAGTCCACTCCAACCTCCTCGTAATCCTTCTCCAAGGCAGCCAGATCCTCACGAGCCTCAGAGAACTCACCCTCCTCCATACCCTCTCCCACGTACCAGTGGACGAAGGCACGCTTGGCGTACATCAGATCAAACTTGTGATCCAGACGAGCCCAGGCCTCGGCGATGGCCGTGGTGTTGCTCAGCATGCAGACGGCACGCTGCACCTTGGCCAGATCACCGCCAGGCACGACGGTGGGCGGCTGGTTGTTGATACCCACCTTGAAGCCAGTTGGACACCAGTCGACGAACTGGATTGACCGTTTTGTCTTGATGGTTGCGATGGCGGCGTTGACATCTTTAGGGACGACATCGCCTCGGTAGAGCAGACAGCAGGCCATGTACTTGCCGTGCCGGGGATCGCACTTCACCATCTGATTGGCCGGTTCGAAACAGGAATTGGTGATGTCTGCAACAGTTATCTGCTCATGGTAGGCCTTCTCAGCAGAAATAATTGGAGCATAAGTAACGAGGGGAAAGTGGATGCGTGGGTAGGGCACTAAGTTGGTCTGAAATTCAGTCAGGTCGACATTAAGAGAACCATCAAATCTCAGAGATGCTGTGATTGAAGACACGACCTGAGCAATCAGACGATTTATATTGGTAAACGTCTGCTTGTCGACATCCATTTTTCTCATGCAGATGTCGTAGATGGCCTCGTTGTCCACCATGAAGGAGCAGTCGGAGTGCTCCAGGGTGGTGTGGGTGGTCAGGATGGAGTTGTAAGGCTCCACGACCGCGGAGGACAGATTCGGCGAGGGGTAGATAGCGAATTCCAACTTGGGTTTCTTTCCGTAGTCCATTGAGAGACGCTCCATCAACAGAGATGTGAAGCCGGAGCCGGTGCCGCCACCGAAGCTGTGGAAGAGCAGAAATCCCTGGAGACCAGTACAGTGATCAGCCTGTACAAAAAATACAAATGAATAATGTAATACGAAAAAAAAATTCAAGTTGAAACACCAGATATATCGACACAAACAGAAGTTACAACGAGTGAGAGACATGAGAAGACAAAGAAAACATTTTCTCTCTGGGAGAGAGATAGGGGGGGGGGGTGTAAGTAGAAGGGGTAAAGGACGGATGTCAGATTGACAAAGACAGGGACACAGATAATGATTAAGAAAGAGACAAAAACAGTTGCAAGAAGGGATACAGACACAGACACAGACAGACGCAGACACAGAGACGTTAACAAGGCTAGACGGGTATAGGGACAAACATCTGAACATTATAGGTAAGGGAAGAGATAGGGAAAGTGACAGAGACCAACACTTACTAGTTTCCTTATTCTGTCCAGAACCTGATCTATCAGCTCCTTGCCCACGCTGTAATGGCCCCTGGCATAGTTGTTGGCAGCACCTTCCTTGCCTGTGATCAGCTGCTCAGGATGGAAGAGCTGACGGTAGGTTCCAGTGCGGACTTCATCTGGATTAAGTGAATGTTATTTTCTATAAGTTACTAATAATAATTTGCATTTAAAACTGACATCAAACTCACACAAACTGGTTTCGGCTTGTTTGCCAAAGATACAAATTTCAGCAAGTAATGATAAGAAACAAAGCAATCATGAACCAGTTCTCTGATTGGTTCTCACGCTATGACGCGTGAACGCGCTAATTCAAACAAGCCTTCTTATTGGACAATCGACCCCACCATAACCGTTTATTTACACACGTACCAATCTACTGGAAAGAAAAATAAAATGCCTCTTCTCCTACCTATGACAGTGGGTTCAAGATCCACCATGATGGCCCTCGGGTTATGCTGACCACCACTCGTCTCACTGAAGAAAGTGTTGAAGGCGTCTGTACAAGCACCAACTGTCTTGTCACTGGGCATCTGACCATCAGGCTGGATGCCGTGCTCCAGGCAGTACAGCTCCCAGCAGGCATTGCCCATCTGGACTCCGGCCTGGCCGACATGGATAGAGATACATTCGCGCTAAAATGAAAAACCAAGAGATCATTAGTTGCATACCCGTGCCACAAACAAGGGCAAAACTTGGTCCAAATCCATTCAAATCTGGTTAACAATAGACCTTTTGCATAGAGCGCCCTCACTATGGGCAAGTCAGTGTTCCTCTTTGATACACATGAGCAGACACTTTGTACTTTCATTTTCCAAACCTGAACTCAGTGAAGTCTATTATAAAGTACCCCCGAACTTAAACCCAATCTGCCAAGTTTAACCGCTCCTCAAGATAAAAAGCAGCCCCCCCCCCTAAAAAGGTCAATAAATTTTCTCATCATTTTCAGCAGTTATGCGCCTATCAATTGTTTCCCCCACCCCTCCCTCCGGGCTGCCCCACCCAAGACGTGGGGATTGTAACTTTTGAAGTGACAAAATCCCCACCCCTCGGGCAAAATTTAAGTGACAATCCCGACACACAGGGCACACTGGTGATTGCCTTTCCATGTAGTACGCCAATGGTAACAATGCAATTTGAGTGACCAAAATCCCCACCCTGGGGCATGAAAAAGTGACAATATCCCGACATCGGACCTGGGGCAGCGGGGGAGCGGGGGAGCGGGGGAGCGGGGAGGGGGGGGGAGAGGGGGAGGGGGAGACATTTGATAGGCGCATTACTCAACCCATAGCAAATTTCATAATTTCAATCACAAAATCAATATTATAATCAGCATTTTTTTCAGGTGCCGAAGTTCGTTGTCAAGTGCTTGCATTGGAAGAGACAACTATCAGCTAGTTTTGGTTGGAAATTGTTTGCAATTCTCAACTTGTTAACAAATGGGTTTCGAATTATCACACTGCCCATTATATTCGAAACGAAAAACTCTGGAAGTGATTCTTAAAAAAAAAGAGGGAAATTACCTTCATTCAATAATTAACCCCAACTCACCTGTTTCATTCAAATATACAATTTTTCAGTCAATCAAATAATACCACACTATATCTTGGCGATTATTAACTTTGAACAAGACTTCAAAATTAGAATCGTTATCAAAAATTGTTTAAACTGATGATGTTGATAACCGTACTAAGCATGGTACGATTGTAAATTTCATGTGCAATTTATTTTCTTGCTGGTAATAATTATCCGTTCGATACATCATTGTTCGTTTTGACGCTAAAAAAAATTAAATGAAATATGAACGCTTTCCTATAATATTGAATCAATGAATATCCAAATGATTGAATGGACTCAATTTGTGAATCTCAAACTTATTGGACATCTCACGTGAATAATTAAGGAGTTGATGGCAAATAACTGGTTGAATTTATTGTTGGGGAGGATGCCAATACACCCCTTTTAAACATAATTCTGCACTAACAGCTGCTTTATTTTTGCACCACACTCAATTTCTGAAAAGATTCTTCGTCGTTTTGTTTGTCCAGCATGTCGTTTCTTTCTGATAGTATAGCATGAACCCGAGTTGGGATTTGTCGATAAAAACAAATAAAATCTTCTCTGTTTGCATTATCAACTGAATATTTATTTTCCTCAACAATGGAACGACATGCCATCTAAATAATAATGGCTTGAATACGGCGTTTTCACACTTGCTTCGGCAGCTTGAACATTTCAATTAACTTGCAAAACAAACTGGGATAAATTAGCTTATTTTTTGTTACATACCATAATGAAGAGATGAGTTTCAGTAGCTTCTGGTTTAGGAAGAAAAAACAATGGAATTCCCTCGTTGGTCGGTCCTGTTGAACGTCAACTATGAACGGTACAGGAACATGTGTTAACACTGCACCTGCAGCACCCTGTTTATATAGGGAGCTAGGGTCGGGAAAAATAATCGTCGAACTGAACCAAAAAACCTGTAATCATTTCTATGTATAAAGATGACGTGTAATTGTTTGTTTTTCGTACTGCCGCCCCTTTATGGTAATTAGGCAGCTCAAAGGTTATACTGACTGTATACGTTTGTGGCATTGCGCCGTTCGCGAATGGGTCGTGTGGATCGGCCAATGCGGTTCCTTTTTGAAGGTCATTCACATTCAACCGCTGAGTCCGGACAAAGACTGTATGACGTCATCTGAGTCAACGACCAGAATTAGAATGGTGACTACCACCGGCGCCGGAGACGTGTCACGTAAAACGTGTCATGTGCAACGTCACTCGGACCCGAAAGTTCAATGGAAGATACAACATTTGCAAACATCACAAAACGAAATGATCAAATTATCACAAAAATACCTTACTGGATTGTTAGGGAATGACAGTCTAAACTTATCCTGTGAAATCGTGGTTCCTCGGCCTAGTGTGCTGACATTTTCAAGAAAAATTGTATTTTTCCAACGCTGGTCGGCCGACAAGTTGGAGAAAACTGGGTTTTTTTTCCTTCAAAAACTGCTTGCAAACTCTTTGCTGCAAAAACTCTTTGCAATAGATTTAATACACACCTGTGAAGGGTTACAAGCCTGCTAGACTGATTCTTTGACCTTACAATTCCCCAAAGTCTATACATTCTCCGTATATATCATCTTAAGTGGGTCAGGGAACCAGACTACAAGAACATGAATGGTTTTCTTGGTTTTTCCCAGCATCTATACAAGCCCAAAATGTGAAACAAGTCATTTGCTATAACATACTAATCCTCCAAATCCATTTATTCCTGTAAATTGAAGCAAAAGCAAATGTTGTACATTGAATTCCTGAAGTTTGGAGAAATAGTTCAAATTTAGAAACTGACACGTAAGGCGGTTTTTTCTTCATTTTTTGGCAAGAACGAGAAAGGGAAAAAGTTTGGGGGTCACGAAAGGGACACAGGCGAGAATACTTTTGAGTATTTGAAATAAAAGCGGCCTGTCAGTATAATTAATTTATTAAAGGGAAGTACTAAAAAAACCCAATAAACCAAAGTAAGCATTATTTTCTTAGGAGTCAATCTCCGTTTTGGTGACCTGGATTGCCTTAAATTAAAGTTACCACACCCACACGTACACTTATTTAGTTTCAATGTTTTTGCTTGGAGAAGTTCATGTTCTTTAATATCACTTTCCAAATGAACATAAACGTGTAAAGTGTTTGCTAAAATTCGATGATGATATTTTGTTTAAACTGAAAGATAAGTGCGATGAAAAATAAATTTCATTGAGGGATAACATGAATCTCGCGATGAATATTACAACCAAAAAAAGAGACATTTATGCCAGGGTCGAAGTTATGCTACAAAAAGCTGCATCACAGACAAATCCCAGTCTTTTGTGATACTAACTTTGACTAAAATAAAACAGTCAAACCTACACCGGAACTTTTCTGTGGTCGGCTGCGAGGCAATTTGACTGTTTTCTGATCAAATCTAACTAAAGTGTTTTTAAAGTGTTGTCTTGCATCTGACACAGACGTCCTAATGAAACATTAGTACTCCTCCGCTTCTTCTTCCTCGTCGGTTCCGACTGACTCAGTGCCAACCTCCTCGTAATCCTTCTCCAAGGCAGCCATATCCTCACGAGCCTCAGAGAACTCACCCTCCTCCATACCCTCTCCCACGTACCAGTGGACGAAGGCACGCTTGGCGTACATCAGATCAAACTTGTGATCCAGACGAGCCCAGGCCTCGGCGACGGCCGTGGTGTTGCTCAGCATGCAGACGGCACGCTGCACCTTGGCCAGATCACCGCCAGGCACGACGGTGGGTGGCTGGTAGTTGATGCCCACCTTGAAGCCAGTTGGACACCAGTCGACGAACTGGATGGTGCGCTTGGTCTTGATGTTTGCGATGGCAGCGTTGACATCCTTTGGGACGACATCACCACGAAAGAGCAGACAGCAGGCCATGTATTTGCCGTGACGGGGATCGCATTTAACCAACTGGTTTGCCGGCTCGAAGCAAGAATTGGTGATATCTGCAACGGTCATCTGCTCATGGTAGGCCTTCTCAGCAGAGATTAGCGGTGCGTAAGTGGCCAAGGGGAAGTGGATACGTGGGTAAGGGACCAAGTTGGTCTGGAACTCATTCAGATCGACATTAAGAGCGCCATCAAATCTAAGAGATGCTGTGATCGATGATACAACCTGGGCAATTATGCGATTCAGGTTGGTGTAGGTCGGACGCACGATGTCGAGGTTACGCTTACAGATCTCGTAGATGGCCTCGTTGTCGACCATGAAGGCGCAGTCGGAGTGCTCCAGGGTGGTGTGGGTGGTCAGGATGGAGTTGTAGGGCTCCACAACGGCAGGTGCTAACTGCGGGGCCGGGTAGATGGCGAACTCTAGCTTGGACTTCTTGCCGTAGTCTACAGAGAGACGCTCCATGAGAAGAGCAGAGAAGCCAGAACCGGTGCCTCCACCGAAGCTGTGGAACAGCAGAAAACCTTGAAGTCCAACGCACTGGTCGGCCTGTACAAATTATCATCACAAAGAAAAAATATTCATGAAACGACGCAATCTTCAAAATACTAATATTTAAAAATAAACACTAGTTTTTATTTACACAACTTGCTAAGAAAGAAAGTGCAAGGCAAGGCTTTTGACTTACCAACTTTCGAACTCGATCAAGAACATTGTATACGTGTTCCTTGCCCACAGTGTAGTGGCCCCTGGCGTAGTTGTTGGCAGCATCCTCCTTGCCTGTGATCATCTGCTCAGGGTGGAAGAGCTGACGGTAGGTGCCGGTACGAACCTCATCTGAAAAAAATTCCCAAACCCATCAGGAAAGCCTTCAAATCACATGTTCATTCTACATTTATAAATGTTGAGAAGTGGAAGGTGCTAGTTAATCATCTTGTAGTGTCGGGAGGGAGAAGAGTAAGCCCACTCACCAACAACAGTCGGTTCGAGGTCAACAAAGATACAACGGGGGACGTGCTTGCCACTACCGGTCTCGCTGAAGAAGGTGTTGAAGGAGTCATCACAGCTCCCGATGGTCTTGTCACTGGGCATCTGACCATCAGGCTGGATGCCGTGCTCCAGGCAGTACAGCTCCCAGCAGGCATTGCCCATCTGGACCCCGGCCTGGCCTACGTGGAGGGATATCACTTCACGCTGTATGTTAAGAAGATATTTCATTTCATTTCATTAAATGGATTGTTTCATTTCATTTCATTTCATTAAAAGGAATATTGAAATGAAAGATATTTCATTCACATTATTGTGAAGGAATTACTTGTAAGCCTCTGACTGCTGGCCTGTTATGTTCTTTATTCTTTCCAAATTCCTTTAGAATTGGTGTTTGAGAGAATTTAAGATTCAGATGCTAAATACAGAATCAAATCTCCATCATTTTTGTGTATGCCTATTGTCTTTCGTGCGTGGATATGAAAACTTCTGTAATTCTCGCAGTTATTGAAGAAGTCAAGGCTTGTTCAGTAACCCCTCGTGGAGTACTAGAAAAAGTCTGAATATCCCTGGACTCGTACAACAACCCAATCGTGCCTGTGCCCCCCCCCCCGTTTAATCTATCAAGGCCCCGCCTCTATCAAATTTGGTGAGTATCATACACAACCATTATGCTGCAGAATGTGGAATATTAATCAGGGTATATAAACAGAGATGTTGCCTGAGGTCAGTAGTACCTTTTATCTCGTTACATTTTTCATTTCTGCCATGCCAGAAAATCTTTTAGGGGTTTTGAAAGCCGAGGTGAGTATGCAAAAATATTACGAAAAAGTGGATGAACTCAAAAAAATACATGCACACACAAAATAACAGTAAAGTTTGCCGCACTTTCGATGACAAAGGAAGGCACACGGGCATTGTGATTTTAACTGGCAATGTCACGGTTTGCATTCACCAACAAAAAGTGGTGTTCCGCTCAACAAGTAGCTGGAATTTATTCAAATTGCACCCAAACCACAATTTTTGGGGTGTGGGTTCGCTCATGCGCGTCGTCCATGGGAACGCAAATCAAATAATAGAGTTGGAACGAGTTATTTATACTTGACATGGAGTGCATAATGCATTTGCTAACTGTTACAATACCATGCCTATCAACAAATCTGTTAAGTTTAGCTTTCAAAAGTTTTCAACAGAAAGGGGGAACACGATAGAAACACATTTCCATTTCATAATTTGTTATACTGTCAACACAAGTGGATTTGAAACAAATTGCACATATACAAAACAGAACTTGTTTGAATTTAGAAACTACTGTTGATTCTGACAGACAGAAAGACACACGCGAGTGAAATAGCTTGCGAAGGTGCCACTGTGGTTTCTTTTTCAACATTAAAAAATATCTCCGTTTCAAATTCGTTGGAATTACTCTCCTTTTTGTGTGTGGCTTTTTACATCTACATGTATGCAGTGAAGGTTGGGTCCAGTATTATTGCAAGACTTTAAAATGGCTTAAGTAACGAGAAAAATGGCCACTTGACTCGCGAGCTATACATGTAAAATACTTGTCTTAACAACACCCATAGTTTGCCATTCAAAGTACAGACATCTGTATTATCAAAATCGCAAATTCAGTTTACCGTCGTGGGAATTGTAACAGGTGGTTTCTGATGATAATCCGTAATGATATCACCATATTTCAATTACGAAATTGTAATTTTTTTTCAAGCCAACAGCTGCCACCAATATACCATGGAGCAAGGAACTGTTCCTTGCTCTATATGAATATACCAATAGCGATGTTTAGGCAACCCTCCCACACATTCCCTTCTGATCCACCCTTCGGTGGATAAAACACAAACTAAAGATAAACATTAACTACAAAGTACACAGACTTACCATGTTGAGTGTCTTCTTCGCTTAGGACCGAGAAAGAAGGAAAAAATGGGGGATTTAGGAGATTTTTCCTTGACCACTCGAGTGCCTTGCCAGCGCGTGTTATGTACGTAGCAGGAAATCAGATAAGTGAGGTTTTGCAATTTTGCGGGTAGTTTTTTTGTGTGCAGAATTAAGGATTAGACTTGTCAAGGTCGGTTTAGCATTGTGATGCTGGGGAGTACGTTTCTTGTTAATCTTCTTGTGTTGTTCCCACGGCCAAACCTTCATGATAGTTACATTGTTGCCCTGCCAATCATTTATTGGTGATATAACAAATGACGAAGCATCTTTATATTGACTTTTCCGATTCCCTCATTATTGAAAAACAAATGCATCACAGTATCACACGTATTTGAATGTTCCTGACTCCCTTTACTAGCAAAAGACTTCAAAGTTAGTGGAAAGCAGAACTGCATGATTTTATCAGTGTTAGACAAGAGTCGGTGACGGAGGGCGTTCTGACTATGGCCGCCTAGCCCGCGCCAGTTTGCCGCGGGGGATGCGGAACGGGGCCCGGTTATTTCCACCCTATTTTCCATGATTCCCTTGTGTGCGGGCCGCGCCATTTTGTCCTGAATTGTCGCGGAAAAAAAACCGCGTGTATGTTTGTGCTTCGGGTGAGGAAGAGAGTTGATGGACTGGAATTTCGCATGGGCCGGCCAATTCAACCCAACCCAAGCCAACCCACCCACCCTAACCCAACCCAACCCAACCCAACCCAACCCAACCCAACCCACTCTAACCCAACCCAACCCAACCCAACCCAGACAACCTAACCCAACCCATCCCAAGCCAACATGATTAGGCCTAAACCAATCCAAAACAAACCCATTGCAACCAAATTACACAAAAGTAGGCCTAAATGCATTCCAGAAAACAGCCGAAAACTCCAAATTTGCCACGCGAGTATTTCAATTTCAATTTCACATAGGCCAAATGTTTAATCACTCCACAGCTAACGATTACATACGCGAAGTAAGGTCAAAGAATTGATTCCTTACTTCAAGGCACATTAATAATTTTGATTGTTAATGTTCAACTTGTCTCCATGACGGACCTACATGCGGTCAGCCGGCCACGCATGCTCAGTTGCGCGACTACAAATTAATTATGGGAACAAACCCAGCACTGTATTTTTGGAAATACCGGACCACTTTCGAACCATCCTCAAAATTAGGTCTTACTTTGCTTTGAGTCTTGCACGACATTTTGTTTTCTTACCCACAAACATAATAATGATATTGATATCACTGTCAATACCTCTTTGTAAACTCTTCTTATTGCATTATAAATATGTTCTATATTGCTGTTGTTTTTAAACTGTTAAGTTATTCAAGTAAAGAAGCCTATACCCTACAAAGCGACCATTAATTAATGCACTGAGGCTTGAAAATGAACAAATATTCACATTTTAACATTGCACAAATGTTATACAACAATTTGATTGTAAAAATAAGCTAACAAATTACACGAACACATTACAAGAATGAAGTATGAAGAAGCACACTTCAAGCACTTGCAGAAGAAACTTGGTAAGTGAAAGCTGTAAACTACTCCTGAATTATCAGAAAGTCTCTCAATATTGTGAAGGCACCATCAAAGGAAAAAAAAAACATGAACGTCTTTGTTCTAAACTGCAAAGGACTGAAGATATTCCTTACTGGTTCTATAGAACGAGAATGTGAACAATGTATAGATAATCTCCACAAAGGGTCAGATATGATGGGATTGCGTTTTCGTCCATGAATCAATTACCTTTTAATTCTTCCGATACGAACAGATGTTGGGATATTCAGCTGAATCTTTGAGATGTCTTGAACTGTGTTCATTTTTTCTTCAATCAAACACAGAATGCCTACGAAATCACAAGCCTCAATGACACAAAAATAAAGCATGAGGGACAGAAAAAAGGGGCTTCAAGTTCTTTGTATCGTTTAGGTTTAGTACTGATCCTTTAATGCTGATCTTCTTCTTGCTCCTGAGAGTCTCTCCCGACCTCCTCGTAATCCTTCTCCAGGGCAGACAGATCCTCACGAGCCTCAGAGAACTCACCCTCCTCCATACCCTCTCCCACGTACCAGTGGACGAAAGCACGCTTGGCGTACATCAGATCAAACTTGTGATCCAGACGAGCCCAGGCCTCGGCGATGGCCGTGGTGTTGCTCAGTGTGTCCCTTACAGGTTTATTTCTTGTTCCTCTGTCATTTGCCTCTGAAGAAAGTCTTGCTCATATTACGCTGAAATATCGAGCCACTTCATTTTTGGATTTGTTAATTTCAGGTCAATCCAGGTCAGTAGGCCCTTAGTAATTTGCAGCAGTTTAATTCATTTTCAAAAAACAAAATAAGAACACACACAATGTTTTTTTTTACTTTGGTTTAAAGGATGCTGGTTTTGATTTAAAAAAAAAACAGATTTAAGATCTTTTCAGGTAAGCCTTTGTTTTTGTCTTAAATCTGAGAAAAGCTTTAAATTCGATCTTTAGCACTGAGGCAATAAAATGCTTAAAAAGTTGATTGAAAACTTGGTTTCAAATTAAGAATTTAGTACTCCTCGCCTTCTTCCTCTCCTTCGTTGTCAACAGAGTCGACACCGACCTCCTCGTAATCCTTCTCCAAGGCAGCCATATCCTCACGAGCCTCAGAGAACTCACCCTCCTCCATACCTTCCCCCACGTACCAGTGGACGAAGGCACGCTTGGCGTACATCAGGTCAAACTTGTGATCCAGACGAGCCCAGGCCTCAGCGATGGCCGTGGTGTTGCTCAGCATGCAGACGGCACGCTGCACCTTGGCCAGATCACCGCCAGGCACGACGGTGGGTGGCTGGTAGTTGATGCCCACCTTGAAGCCAGTTGGACACCAGTCCACGAACTGGATAGTGCGCTTGGTCTTGATGATTGCTATGGCAGCGTTGACATCTTTAGGAACGACATCACCACGAAAGAGCAGACAGCAGGCCATGTACTTGCCGTGACGGGGATCGCACTTCACCATCTGGTTGTTAGGCTGAAAGCAAGCAGTTGCGATTTCTGCAACGGTCAGCTGCTCATGGTAGGCCTTCTCAGCAGAGACGACAGGGGCATAGGTAGCCAGGGGGAAATGGATTCTAGGATATGGCACCAAGTTGGTCTGGAACTCAGTTAAGTCGACATTGAGGGCGCCATCAAAACGAAGAGACGCAGTAATAGAGGACACAATCTGACCGATCAGACGGTTGAGGTTGGTGTAGGTCGGACGTGCGATGTCGAGATTGCGACGACAGATGTCGTAGATAGCCTCGTTGTCCACCATGAAGGCACAGTCGGAATGCTCCAGGGTGGTATGGGTGGTCAAAACAGAGTTGTAGGGCTCAACAACAGCAGTGGAGATCTGAGGAGCAGGGTAGACGGCGAACTCCAGCTTGGACTTCTTGCCGTAGTCGACAGAGAGACGCTCCATCAACAGGGATGTGAAGCCAGAGCCAGTGCCTCCACCGAAGCTGTGGAAGACGAGGAAACCCTGGAGACCCGTGCACTGGTCAGCCAACTTACGGACTCGGTCCAAAACAAAATCGATTTTCTCTTTCCCGATGGTGTAGTGGCCCCTGGCGTAGTTGTTGGCAGCATCCTCCTTGCCTGTGATCAGCTGCTCAGGATGAAAGAGCTGGCGGTAGGTGCCAGTACGAACCTCATCTGTTCAAACATAAAATATTGTTTCCCTGTTATATGAATGTGATGACATCTTGAAAAGAAATAGTGGCTGAGAAAATAAAGATCAGGAAGGGAGACCAACTGGTTGGTGAGTAGACGTATTATGGGTCCCCACCAAGAAAAAAAATGAGTTCGAGAAGAGCCGAAAAAAGAGGTAATACATACCTATAACAGTCGGCTCAAGATCGACAAAGATGGCACGGGGAACGTGCTTGCCACTGCCAGTCTCGCTGAAGAAGGCATTGAAGGAGTCATCACCACCTCCGATGGTCTTGTCACTGGGCATCTGACCATCAGGCTGGATGCCGTGCTCCAGGCAGTACAGCTCCCAGCAGGCATTGCCCATCTGGACTCCGGCCTGGCCCACGTGGATAGAGATACATTCACGCTGAAAAAAAAAACAATTATTAGAAAGGATCGATTGGAATAAGTCTAAAAATACATATCCATCTGGACAATAATCCAATAAGCCTCCATTTAAGTTAATCAGAAAACAAAATGGCTGCTCCGTGTTTGCAATGTGGTGTCTTCAAATCTATGCAGAATTTTAAATTATGCAGTAATTGTAAATCAATTTTTAGTATTGCATTCGATCTTTAATGAGAATTACAGGCACTGTTTTCTCTGAAAAGGAATTATGATAATGCAATTAAAGAGAGATATCCTGTACTATACACGCTCACGTGTCAACAGTTAATTATGGACGCTTTAATTAATGGCGTTCAAGGTTAAACTGCACAGGTTCTCTGCTGACTGTTATTGTGTTGTCTAAAAACAAAACATTGTGTTCCGTACAAGTGAGACACAGTATCTAATTAACTTCATCAATTAATCAGTATAATACTTTATACTGCTGCTGTGCGGAAAGAAAACTGGCTAACCGGTTGTTCAAAACACTCATTTCCAATAGGCGCTCTGGCTCTTATTTGTGTAGCAATGTACATATCTTTGTCTTCCTATAAATTGCTTGAATTCGTACATTGCTTGATACTCAGACAAAACAAACACCGGTTCATTGTGACTATTTGCAAATAAACTGAACATGCAAAAAATCAGCAGCCATGCAAATATCATGCCACAGATGACAGATCGCACTGAGAAGGGACAATGGCAACTGTTGAATGCAACAAAACCATCTCATCAATCTCGTCATCATTTTGTAAATTGCACTTCAATGCAAGTCATTGTTGTTCTTGCCGCCGACCGCAAAATAAATCTTGTTTCTCACTGCCACCATCCAACCATCACGGAGTATGATTTTTGTCTTTTTCTTTTAATTTATATTTTATAAATTCACATTTTGGGCAAAAAAATGATAAATGCAAATAGCAGAAAATGTTTCTAAAATTATCATTTACAGATTGAATTTTGTAGGGTGGGTGGAGAGTGGGGATGGGGGATCCAGTGCACGGAAGACTTGATCAGAGTTTTTATTTCGGATGAAAGAAATTTAAAGCCGAAACCACGAAAGATGGTGGTGGAACTTCCCCCCTCTGGTAAACTCAATGTTAGCCTAATTTGGGACGGGATTTGCGTCTTAACCCCTCTCATTTCCCTAACTCACTCCCAACACGCGCTTCTGTTATTGGATGATGGAAGTGTGTAATATCACATAACATCATCAGTTATGGCTTTCATGACAAACTAAAATGATGCAAAATTATTAAGTAATTTAGTCTGCTGATAGGTTATTTCCAATTCCAAATCTGTCCTCAGTTGTTAAGAGAACCAGATAACACAGAAAAATGTCGATTATGTTTTCTTACACCACCTAACAGTAAGAATATTGTTCTGTGTCTCGTCTTCCTTGCAGAATAATGTAATACTATGCTTTTAACTTAGTAGAAAAACTCAAATGTTGACTTACCATTTTTGCTTATTTTATCGAAGTTACTGACACCCAAAGAAGATGTGAGTTTGGGAATTGTTTTTCTTGGCGTCTCTTGGCGTTGTACCGGTTGATGACGGCAGTTGAGAGCAAGTGATGGTCGGGTTACCAACCGATGGTCTTTTATAATCATGCTTCATCGCTTCACCGTGCCCTGTGCCGATTGGCTGGATCCGTGCGCGCGCGCCAGGCTCGTAAATATTGAAAAACCGGGCCTCGGGTTGTCATGGTTTCATCAATTCAACAAGTCATCGTCATCTCGATACGACGTTTTTAAAAATCATTTCGGTGGAGTGTTACCAGTGTTTGTATCAAAAAATAAATGAACAATTTGAATTGAAATATCTATCATTTTTTGTTTATAATGTCGATGTGTATCTGTCATGCCAGGCCGACCAGCACGGCATATCTTGGCAGCTGGTTCATTGACGATCTGAGTTCAAGTCAATTTGTAGATATGGCTTTAAAATGATGAGAACGTATAAAAATTCCTACAACTTTTTGTGTAAAATTATTACCGTAATTTTATCTTAAAAATGCATTTCTTTCTTAACTTCTCCGAGTGTGACTAACTTAATGTTGCAGAGAAAATGTAAGCAGTGAAGGCAAAAAGTAAAATGATGGCTACAGTTTAAAAACAAAATGGATGGCTTAAAAAAAAAGGTTTTCAAAGAAAGGGGCGTGGTTGGAGGGTGTCGGTGCGCGGAGGCTGTAGGAAGTGAGAAATTCCCAATCATCATGACTGTATTTTGGAAGGGTAAAAGTTAATTTTTTATCTTTGCTAAGATATTTAAGTTCGTGTCACATGTATAAATTACAGAATCGAGCCAGTGGCATGCTACAATATCCGTTCTCTCACTGTCTCTTGTGATAATTACATTTCATATTTAATTTACAGCAGTAACAATACCCCCCTTCGAACCGAGTTTATCTCACGGTTGAACGATTAGGTTGGTTGCCATGGTGATACCTCTCAGACGGCCATGATGAATTCATCAATAAAATACCGTCGATGAATGATGGCAAGTCGCCTAATTTCTACCGAGTCACTGGTGCAGACTGTTGCTCGCCGGGTTACATGGCATTGTCTCGCCGTTGAAGCGCTTATAGGAGAGACCATTATAACAATAGAAAGCCAAGGTCAACATTTCCCGCGCTTGCCAGATAAAAAATCCTTAATTTAATAGCTTTTCACGGTGGCTATCTGATCAAGTAGCTGTGACACTTAAAGCAAGACATGTGCCTGATACTGTGATGGTGTTGTGTGGATTCCACACAGAAATAGCAATGTATACCCAACTTATAAACTCCTTACTTTAATGGTGTCCACATAGGGAGATAGCAAAGAAAAACCGCGACACTCACACACTTTTTTGGGATCCACATCACAAAGAAGGGAATTTTGCCTAAATATTATACACTACAGCCTGTTATGTGTGGCCCACACATTAGCAAAAATAGAGGATCCGAACAGACAACCAACAAGAAGACTCAAGATGGGGAAGATACGTGCAACATGAAAGGACCGATTCGACCAATCAAAGGTTTGTTTCAAACTACGTCACAATGATGTGACCAATGAAAAGATGAGATGGCAACTAACATTTTAAGATGGCCGCCTCCCATCTGTAGTCCAGTACCGGTAGAGTCCACCCATAACACGTAATTTAAGTAGTAAAAGACGACTAAATAAAGTCAAGAGATGTGGTGGAAATGTCATGGTTTCCCATAAGATACCACGGCCACGTCAATTTCTATGAAAGCAGCAGACAAAATCGATATCCAAGAGGGACACGCTCTGTGAAGGACAGGCCAGACGAGCTGGGTGGTGGATTTAATAAAAAGTGTTACTATGGAAACAAAAATGAAAGAGCCCATGTACACAACACAGGAAAATTATCTTATTTTAAAGAAGGGTTTTTGTAGGTCAGGGTACGAATTTAAGCGCGTCAGTATAAATTTTGTTTGGAAGACTAGAATGTCTTGAAGTTGTATTCTAATATTTGAGTAAAGACAAAAATAAATTATTTCACCGTAACCTTGGGACAAGGGTCGAGGTCAAACCAATACCATCAAGAAACTGCCATTAAATTTTGAAGGACGTCATAATTTATTCATGCAATTATTGCTGTTAACGACTCCACATGAGAAAACAAAGACGACCTGCACTTTTCCAAGGTTTTGTTTTTGTTGTTGTTTAAGAATTAGGTAATTCATATGATAATCTTCCACCAATTCCAGCAAGGCAAGTTGATTACATTTTATTTTAGTAAACCCTTCCCAAATTCAATTTATATTTTAAAGTTGGTGACTTAAGTTGAGGAAAAAATAGCATCCTGCAACGAACAATTGTGAGAGGAATAAGATTTAAATGAGCGGCTCAACATTTGAGACAAGTGACTAAACAAAAGCTCTAAATCGTACACAAGAGAGCTGATTCTTAACTGTGATGTTTGACATTTTGAATTAGTATTCGCCTGCGTCTCCTTCAACATCTTCTTCACCGTCTGCAGAGTCTCTCCCGACCTCCTCGTAATCCTTCTCCAAGACAGCCAGATCTTCACGGCTCTCAGAGAACTCACCCTCCTCCATACCCTCTCCCACGTACCAGTGGACGAAGGCACGCTTGGCGTACATCAGATCAAACTTGTGATCCAGACGAGCCCAGGCCTCGGCGATGGCCGTGGTGTTGCTCAGCATGCAGACGGCACGACTCACCTTGGCCAGATCACCGCCTGGCACGACGGTGGGTGGCTGGTTGTTGATACCCACCTTGAAGCCAGTTGGACACCAGTCGACGAACTGGATGCTGCGCTTGGTCTTGATGGTTGCGATGGCGGCGTTGACATCTTTAGGGACGACATCACCTCGGTAGAGCAGACAGCAGGCCATGTACTTGCCGTGACGGGGATCGCACTTCACCATTTGGTTTTCTGGCTCATAACAGGCACTGGTGAGGTCTGCAATGCTAAACTGCTCATGGTGAGCCTTCTCGGCAGAGACGACAGGGGCGTAGGTCACCAGAGGGAAATGGATTCTAGGGTAAGGCACCAAGTTGGTCTGGAACTCATTCAGATCGACGTTTAGGGATCCCTCGAAACGCAACGACGAAGTGATGGAAGACACGATCTGGGCAATCAGACGGTTGAGGTTGGTGAAAGATGGCCGTTCAACGTCAAGTTTACGTCGGCAGATTTCGTAGATGGCCTCATTGTCGACCATGAAGGCACAATCGGTATGCTCCAGGGTGGTATGGGTGGCCAAGACGGCGTTGTAAGGCTCCACTACCGAGGAAGACATCTGAGGTGCGGGGTAAACCGCTACCTCCAGCTTGGATTTCTTGCCGAAGTCCACGGCAAGCCTCTCCATGAGTAAGGCAGAGAAGCCAGAGCCGGTGCCTCCACCGAAGCTGTGGAAGATGAGGAAACCCTGGAGACCCGTGCACGGATCAGCCTAATCAAACAGATAAGCAAACAATTTTTTTTTACAGGACAAGTGGCATTCAAACTAATGTAAATTCATGTCTCTTGAAGTATGACAATGAGTTAGCAAGAGCAAGGAAATATTGAAATCAGACGTACTATCTTGCGGATTTTATCCAAGACGTCATCCACTTTTTCCCTCCCGACAGTGTAGTGTCCCCTGGCATAGTTGTTGGCGGCATCCTCCTTGCCTGTAATCAGCTGCTCAGGGTGGAAGAGCTGACGGTAGGTGCCAGTGCGGATCTCATCTGAGTACAAATAAGGAAAAAAATTAATAAGAAAATAATGTCTTTCAAGCACAACTCCTCGTGTTAAATTACCAATTCAATCAAGACTTCTGTTTGCAACGCACCGACAACTGTGGGCTCCAAGTCGACAAAAATGGCGCGAGGAACATGCTTGCCAGTACCGGTCTCGCTGAAGAAGGTGTTGAAGGAATCCTCACAACTCCCAATGGTCTTGTCACTGGGCATCTGACCATCAGGCTGGATGCCGTGTTCCAGGCAGTACAGCTCCCAGCAGGCATTGCCCATCTGGACTCCGGCCTGACCCACGTGGAGGGATATCACTTCACGCTAAAAGAATCGCAAGAGCAAAATATCAGACTTATTTGTTCTATATTCGCGTCACCAAAAATCGAGTCCGAGTCCCGTGTCATTCATCGTGACTCGAGTCCGAGTCCGAGTCACGAGTCATGATCCGCAAAATATTGATACGGTTCTATAAATCAGCAGTGACCAAAAAGAACATACCCATCTGATTTGTGTTGAGGCCTACTATAAACTGAGAATTTAAAGTTAAACCTGGAATCCAGTTGACAGAAATTCTAAAACACCTTGACACCTGTCTTCACCAACGCCCGCCGGGTCTCCTCGGTCTTTCAATGGGCCTTATTCACGAGTCCGCCATGTTGAATTAAAAGTGAGGTAAAATCTTCACTTTTGGAAATTGCGAAGAGAAATGAAAGCAAGTACATAACAAAATAATTCAAGTCTGCTTCAATGAATGATTTAAAAATTATAATGAAACTTTCCCTAATGTTTTAAGCCAGATTTAAAGAGAAAGAAAGCAAAATAAGGCTCCATAAATAGTCTGGCGCCATCCCATTCAACTGTTAACAATTTATGAAATACATTCAGGGAACAAGACAAAATTGGCTACCTCGTGAATAAGGTCCATTGAATAAAATTGAATTTCCAAAACTTTGTGGATCGTGCAAAGCAGGTTTTATTGTCCTGACTCAATAAGTCAGAACAGTATGCGCGAGGCATGATAGTGGGGCTATGTTCACGCGCATACCGCGCGCGCTCTTCATTGGAGGCGCGCGCGTGAAATCTGACAACCCTATTGGTCGAAAAAGCCGTAAGTGCGCGCGTACCACCTGTGCATGAGCACTGCTAAATTTTAGAGATTTCTTCTGGGGTTTTTGGGTCGTCGAAGGGCGTACGCGACTTTAAATAAAAGCCTAGCCAGCACATACACGTTTTTACTATTCAATGCAACGAATAAAACAATATTAACACAAGATAACAATTCTTGCGAACCCCTTTAATGAGCTGTGGCGCTGAAAACCAAGAATATGGATCCATAATATTATAATTCTATTGTCCTGGCAGCTTCGGTATCCAGACAATGACTTTAGTAAACGTTATTGATTTCCGTGATATGCATGCATTGTTGTCGTCATTATCATACTCCGGGTGCTTTGTTACTGCGAAATAAATTGAACGATTTTCGTTCTGGTTTTACATTATTCCCATTCAAGTTGGCATTTTTGATGAGAATGTCCAAAATTTTGGAAAAAAATCCAGATACTTGTTGTGCAACTGAAATAATGTTGAGAACCGGACCCTAGACATCCGTAATAATTTTGAAACCAGCAGGTGAAAAAATTGATAAATTAATTAGATTATTACAATAAAATAAAATATCAAAATTAGACGTATTTTGTACAAACGTACAGGCCTAGCCCACGTGTATATAATATTTCAAGGGCGACTCGAGGCAAGTTGCCCTACCATTAATAAACAAAGCAGCTATCTCCATTGTTTTAATTTGCATTTTAACCATGGCATGGCATCTGACGCATCCATGCGTTAATTTTAAAATGAACATATGCCGGCATTTATTATACACGGGAAGATATTTCAGCGGGGCAGTGTACTTTTAAGGTGTGTCCTTTGTATTTGCTGAACAGTGTGGTTGGTATAATTTGGCAAGCAAAACTAGGCGTGGCAATGTCTTCGGTGGATATAGCATCATTTAAAATGTTTAAGGTTCATTGGGGAAAAAATGGAAAGGGCCCTAAAAAGATGAGATGTTGTGGAACATTTCAAACGCAATACATGTACTGAATAATATAACAAAACTCAATTCATTTCATGTCAAAAAGAAGGAGTGATGACTCGAAAATTGCATTTTGCTTCTAGTTCTCAATGGTTAAAGTCAAGTACAAATATTATAATAAAAGTAATTTTAAAAAGGAGATGCCCCAAAATTAAATATGAAATCATGGTAAGAATACATTAAGACAATAATGGACTCGGCATATAATGATTAAACAAGGACTGGGTTAAAAAATATTTATGCACAATCAAACAAGAAACCAACAAAAATAAAACAACAAACAAAACAAAATATCTGCTCAATTAAACGAACCTATACAATTTCCTTGTAATTTATCATTCTTTTTTTTCAAATTGAAAAGAATATGCAACTTACCATACTTTTGGCTGATTTTCACAAACATTCACCAAACACAAACACGAAAAATGAGGGAGTGTTTCCAAAAAGCGTGGACAATGGACGCTTCCCTATAGTAAAATGACGGAAATATGATATATTATATTCCATGGACAAAAATACCCACTGCCACTAAAGCTTCACTCACGCACACTCGAGCGTTGAATATTCATCGTATTTTACTCTCGAAACAGCTGTTAAATTTTATGTTCTACGTTTCAAAATTAACGGTTGGTCATGGTCGTTGAATGCACGAAGCGCTGAGGCCTTTTCAACTCGTCTGAGCAGTCGAAACTGATATTAATTATGTTATTGGTAATTGCTTTGAAACGAGTCAGACTTTGTAAGGGTTGTTATACCTTGCATTGTATGAAGTGTAACATTTCCTGTTAATTTTTTACTTTGAGTTTCAAAAGTAAGTTTAGTTTGTACATAATGAAGAGACAAGTCAGGTTTCAACGTCGTATGCTTGGGATTTGTGCGGGTTTTGAACATGAAGTAATCATTAATTTTGTAAATACTCAGCAGTAGGCCAAATTGGTGAACTCATTATGTCGATGTTGTGACCCGCAGTATTCAGGATCTCATGAAGTTTAAATTCTCCGGTCTTGGGGCATTTTGTGCCGCCGGGCCATGAACTTGCCGGCGTGAAATACGGAAGGGGGAATGGAAGCTGTGAGGAGGACTGCGAGCTCGTATTTCTGTGAAATTCGGATGAAATTAAGCCCTAAAACTGCTTATTTTGCAATGGAGGGTGGGCATCCTTTGACCTTTTCAAAATAGTGATGGGCTTCATGACTACCTTTTTAGGGGTGATCCTCTTTTGATGAATTTTTTTCTTTTTTTCCATTTTTTCGAACACAAAACTTCAAACATGTTAGTGTAACCACAGTTATCAATTAACCCCCCCCCCCCCCAAAAAAAAAAAAATAAACAGAAAATGAAAGATTAGGAAATAAGCTTTAATTTGCAGTGTGTCTCAAACACCTTGGAGAGTTGTGAGTATTTTTAATAATTTTTGAAAGTGCTCGTAATTATCACTACGGTCTATGACAGGTTATCTACTAGTACTGTTCTGCAACCTTATCGATCGCCGTTAATTGCGCCCTCTATTGTTTTACTTTTAAAAAGATACCTCGAATATGTTTTGATTAAGGAGAGCTAGAGAAGCCCACT
Source organism: Patiria pectinifera (assembly GCA_029964075.1). Lineage (NCBI taxonomy): Eukaryota > Metazoa > Echinodermata > Asteroidea > Valvatida > Asterinidae > Patiria > Patiria pectinifera. Next base: position 15,055,767 of record CM057140.1, on the reverse strand, counting down.
GACAATTATATATTTTTTTACTAATGTCCTTCGCCCATTGATATGTTGGATTAAATGCTTTCGTTTATGTTTGAAAGGGAGATTTTTAATGTGACTGTGCCCCCCCTTCCCCTTTCGCCCCACCCACACTTATGCCACGCTATCCTCGACCCCGTGTGACATAAAATAAAACCTCAGCGGTTATATGTATAGTTTGAAGTTAATTACCTGGGAACAAGGGTAGTATTGCTCGTATTGGTCTTGTCTTCGTCTCTAGTGTGAAAGATCACGCGAAATTTAAATAAAAAACAAGATTCTGACGGGAAGGAAACCAGACTAAGCAAAATGGCGGACGACACAGTGACCGCGGTTTGCTTGAATCCGCCACAAATTGTTGCAAATGACAGCGATTTTGAGCTGGCAAATGAATTGACGTTCGACTTTTACTGCTTGAGATTCTGGGAAGAGTTTAAAGAAAAGTCGACGGTCGATGAACGGTCTGATAGGAACTTCCTTCAAGGTTTGTATTGACTTAGATTTAGAAATCGCTGTGCGCGTACGCGTGCACACTTGCGAGTAATCCTGGCGACCGTGTACTAGTGTCATGATTGAGTGTAGGGCCCCTGTTTTGTTTTGATCAAATTAGAGTCAAAAATGTTAACTGCCCAATATGACAGATTCATGAGACATTTCTATGGGGATTCGTCTGAAACATGTTCATATCATCGCATTTCATTTTCATTGCATTTTTCTCTTATAGTTATACTTAGCTCTACTGAGTGGAGCGTTGAATTACGGGTACCCCTCCATACAAACGCTCCACCGATTTGCCATACTTTGGTAGCACTTACACGGTCGTCATGACGGTTTGCATTTTGTGCATGCCCTCGTGAGGACAAAGCCCAAAAAAACTGATAAAGAAAATACAAATGAGGAAGACAGTAACCCTGGATAGATCCACACTTTCATGACATTCCATAAGACCCCTCAAATTGTTTCAAACAACCGGTAATTTTGAAAAAAGAACAGAATAGTATGAACTTACCGCTCACAATTAAATGTGTCTGCCGAGTTGCACAGTCTATTTCACTGACATGACTGATGCATAATTCATTGCGCGCTTGTGTGACGTCACTATTGAAGAAAAACAAGTTGGGCTTACTCAATAGCTGTTTCATGTAGTCATATGTGCCCCGCGCCGTCTGACTGTGGGTTTTTGGTGCGGGGCACATATCAGTACATGAAACAGTCGTTGATTAAGCGCGACTTGTTTTTCTTCAATAGTGACGTCACACACGCGCGCAATGAATTATGCATCAGTCATGTCAGTGAAATAGACTGTGCAACTCGGCAGACACATTTAATTGTGAGCGGTAAGTTCAGACTATTTTGTTCTTTTTTCAAAATTACCGGTTGTTTGAAACAAGTTGAGGGGTCTTATGGAATGTCATGAATGTGTGGATCTATCCAGGGTTACTGTCTTCCTCATTTGTATTTTCTTTATCAGTTTTTTTGGGCCTTGTCCTCGCGAGGGCATGCACAAAATGCAAACCGTCATGACGACCGTGTAAGTGCTACCAAAGTATGGCAAATCGGTGGAGCGTTTGTATGGAGGGGTACCCGTAATTCAACGCTCCACTCAGTAGAGCTAAGTTATACTTATCATGCTTATAAATAGCCGGAATTTTTTGGGTTTATCTTTTTTTTATGATGCTGAAACACTGTCTGATCATCTTTTGTGTGTAGGACTGTTGGGTCAGAAGTTCAACTACACCACGCAGCGAGAAAACCTTGTGCATTTCATGCAACTAATTGTCTGTCTAGCTGACGGCCAAGATGCAGCCACACGGTATAGCACCACCCCTGGGGAGGAGGATACTCCATTAGAAAAAGCAATCTCCTTGTTTGATGAGCTAGTGGCCGAGCATGAGGATCTTGGGGAGGAGGTTGAAGCTGTCAGAGAGGCTTTTAAGATACAGGTAGGCCTATGTTATCGTAGTACATGTACTACATGTATTTATCATTACAATTATGAACCCAATGAACCAATCTAGCTTTAAAAAATGACCGATGTAATGTCTTTGTAGTGCCCATTCTTGAAAATCACGCATTCTCGAAAATGGGCAGGCACATTCTCGAGAGTGTGCAACTGGATCCTTGCTCAATCTTGGCAAAAAATAACTCTTCCAGATTGAGCGCACATTCTTGAGAATGCACGACAAGATAACGGCCTTGTCGGTGCCGAGCACCGGCTGCGCTTGGCAAGTCTAGCTGAATCCTCGTTCACTGATTCTTAATAATTATACTGTTGCAGAGCAGGCCCTGAAAAGTGGAGTGGATATGAAAAGTAAAGGCGTATTGATATGGGGGGGGGGGGGAATAAGAGACATAATAATACTAGTGCAAAGAATTCTGATTTTTGGGATAATAAAAGCGGGGGGGGGGGGGACGTAAGAATGAAGAATGTGAAGAATGAGAATGAATACTGCGACATCCCATAGTGCTAATGCTATTTCCCATTTAAATTGCCACCAATTTATTGTTCACACCCCACCATAACGTCGCAGAGCTGGATTCTATCTAGTCAAAAGAGCAATTTTGGCAGCTTCTGGACATCTTTTTTTTTTCGTGGCACGCATATGATACATGCAGGGACTTGTAGCTTGTCTAGCCTAAACAAAGTTCTTCCCAGACTAGTTCCCAGTCCTCCGTTATTTCAAAACTTCCCATACTGGGCAGAAAAAAGCAATAATAACAGGTTTAATTTGATTCAAATTATCGTAGTTATACGAGTACAGAAGCATGGAACATTTTCTTTCCTCTTTATATAAATTGTTTCCCTTTTAACCGCCATACAATTCATTTAACATAATTATGTCGTGCAATGTTTGTTAAGATTGGGCAAAAGTCATAAATTGTGCACGTGGTATTCCCACCCAATCTGAAGAATGAGCGCTCATTTTCAAGAATGAGCGCTCATTTTCAAGAATGGGCGCTCATTCTTAAGAATGCGCGCTCATTTTCGAGAATGCGTGATTTTCAAGAATGGGCACAACAGCGACCGTGTAGTGTCATCTCATGATTGAGTGTAGTGACTGTAGGGCCCCTGTTTTGTTTTGATCAAATTAGAGTCAAAAAAGAGTCAATGCCCATGACCCATTATGCCAGATTCTGTGAGACATTTCTATGTTCACATTAGTCTTTCAAACATTTTCATTTCATTTCATTTTCATTTATGTTTTTTTATTTGTGTTTATCTTTTTTTTTATGATGCTGAAACACTGATCATCTTTTGTGTGTAGGACTGTTGGGTCAGAAGTTCAGTTCACCTACACTTCTTTGCAAAACGAAATGCTGCAACATTTTGCCTGGTTTTGTCTATCTGGCTTCAATGGCCACACCACAGCTCACAGCACCACCCCTGGAGGAGGGAGGATACCATTAGAAAAACATTCCTTTGTTTGATGAGCTAGTGGCCGAGCATGAGGATCTTGGGGAGGAGGTTGAAGCTGTCAGAGAGGCTTTTAAGATACAGGTAGGCCTATGTTATCGTAGTACATGTACTATTTATCATTACAATTATAAACCCAATGAACCAATCAAGCTTTAAAAAATGACCGATGTAATGTCTTCACTCTTTGTGAGCGCCGTTCTTTGACAAGAGTGACGACGTTTGTTTTGCCGATCCTCAAGCTAATCACAACACTTGTTTAGTTCAGCTAAGGTCACCCATAAAAATAATCTTGAGTATTTGCATCAGAATGATAAGTTTACTTTCCCTTTTACCATCAGTTTTTCCTAAATTACAGAAGGACATTATCAGTAAATAAATAAATCTTTCAAACCTTTCATCACATGTTCAGACTTTTTTTTTTTTAAATTAACAATCTCATCCCATTAGTAAACAAAGCAAACATCATCAATTTCTAGGTCAACATGTTTTTGTTTTTCAGGCTGTGATGGTGTGCATGAGGGCAAATGATTACGGACTGGCTAAGATGGTTCACCAGAGAGTATGGGGAAAATCCTGCAAATCTACATGTCAAACAAAGCCACCGGTGAGTTCATTTCATAGCGCCCTCAATAGACCGCTTGCAGACGCGTTCGATAATCGACGCGCGAAGGCGCGCGACGCCATGTTGTGGGACAGGCGTATATCAATTCACGCACGTTTTGTCCCATAACATGGCGTCGCTCACCTTAGCGCGTCAATTATCGAACGCGTCTGCAAGCGGTCTATACATTGTTCAGTTAAAGATGCATACCCCAGGCTTTTAAAAAAAAAATCGGGGTTTTTTTTCTCGCAACAAAGTTTCAAGTCTATTTAAAACTTGAAATTAGCACGGGAACGCACCCTTGAGCTGCACCTTGTGATTATGACCAACATTACGTACTTGTTGAACATTCAGTCAATTAAAAAACAACAAAATTGAATATATTTGTCTATTTTCTTTTCACTAGGTCATGCAGAGTGTTTTAAAGTTATTCATCGATGATGAGAAAGTCAAACCAGACTTCCTTGATCGTCATACCTACGAGAGATTCCTGCAGATAGCTAAGGCTCTGCTTCAGAAAGTCTACGACAAATATGACACCCCGTTTCTTCTGAAAGTAAGATTGTCATTTGGCTGGAAAGTTATTAATCTTGCCATACTTTTCAATCTTATCTAATGGGTCATATCAAGAAAGTATTATCCTAAATTATAGGTTAGTATTTTAAAACAATTTCTTGAAAACTGAAAGAAAATCTTGAAAGAGGGTCTATTAAGTGCTCATAAATTAAGATTTACTTGCATCCTAGAGTTTACTTGATTTAAAAAAAAACCTGGAAATTGTCTTTTTCCAAATTTGATTTGTTTGATTTGACTTATTTTCAAACATTCTTATAATAATGAACAATTGAAATTAACAGAATATACAGCATTCAGGTGATGAATGGTGGAGGCTGGCAGAAAGCCGAATCTTATGCTGGGCCAGACCCCCCCCCCCCCAAAGAAAGCACACTTCAACTGAAACAAATAGTTATAAAACTTAACTCATTAAGTTGCCCAGGTTCAAAGAAACATGCTATCACTGTGGATTGTGTGATGAAAATCATTCTGTAACGTTTCTTCCCTTCTCTGTTTCCAGTTCTTTGAAGAAATAAAACCACAAACTACAAATACTGGGCCCTTTCCAACTTCAGCTGCGTCCAAATTACATGGCTACGGCTTTCAGTAAAACACACATCTATGGGAAGTGGATTTAGCCGCTGCCATATATAAGCGTGTGTGTTTGGCAGCCATAGCCGCTGCCATAAGCCTGTGTGTTTGGCAGCCATAGCCGCTGCCATAAGCGTGTGTGTTTGGCAGCCATAGCCGCTGCCATAAGCGTGTGTGTTTGGCAGCCATAGCCGCTGCCATAAGCGTGTGTGTTTGGCAGCCATAGCCCGAGTAATACTGACACAGCCTAAGTCTGACCAAACAACCTTAGTTTCACATACATCCTTTTCTTTAATGCAAACACCAGGTCTTTCAAGCGTACAGAAGGAGTGTGGAACGGAGATTACAGGTGTTGGAGAATAACACAGAAGATGCATCATCTGTTGAAATGTCATCATCTAAACAAGCATCGGAAACTTCCTCACCCATCAAAGGTTCGGAACAAAAAATGTTGTGGAAATAACTTTGAGAGAGTTTTGGGGAGAACATTTGAAGCATTTTGAAGCACTCGCATCTTGACCAGTGCTCAATGTCACAGAGTCGTTGGGTGCAAACTTTGGTAGGCACAAGAAGAACAAAAACGAACAGAAGGTCAAATTAAATGAATAATTGAAGTTTGTTAAATGAATTTTTATCGGATAATTTATGTTTTTCTAGCTGTTTATTCCTGATATTTATGAACTTGTTGATGTTGCACATTACAGGATTTCGGCGTTCAGAGCGGCTGTCTGATGAGCTTCACAGCAGACCAGTCACTGTAGACAAAGACATCCCCACGGCTGGTGACATCCACAAAGTAGGGCGCCGTAACAACCCAGCACAGGTAGCAAGAGTGGATGGAGACAAGGATGGTTGCCATGACAACCAAGACAATGAAAAGGTTGGTGGAGCATCATCTGAAAAGAACCACGACAACCATTGTTTAGATGTGGACAATGATGACCATGGCAACCAGAGAACGGAGCATAAGGCCAAAGGGAAAGGCATCAAGAGAAAACTGCCGGTGGTGTCTTCGGACTCAGAAGACGAGAATGCCGACAGTTGCCAGGAGAAAAATAAGGAGGTTGCCAGGACAACTTCCAAAGGGAAAGGCATCAAGAGAAAACTACCAGTAGTGTCTCCAGACTCAGAAGACGAGAGTGTCGACAGTTGCCAGGAGAAGAATAAGGAGGCTGCCAAGACAACCTCTCCTTCACACATTGGAAACGGCAGCTTCACCAAGGGAGAGTTTTACAGGTGAGCTGTGAAAGTGTTTGTATTGAATCCATGCATATTATAAAATAATCCTGCGAATGGGCTCCGTACACGAACAAGACGAGGCACTTTTTGACCGCTTTCAAGCAAGCCTCCCATGGTCAGGACACACTGTGTGGGCGGGCTGTCACCACGTTATGAGGAAGTTTTTATTATAAAGCAAATTAGGACCAAGTTATGGGGACTTTCTGCTGTCCCCACAGCGTCTTCGGTCCCCGTAGTACCATGGGAAAACTTGTGTGTAGTCCTCGCAAGTACGGAGCAAGTATGTGTGGTGTGTGTGTGGGTACTGGCTCACGCATGCAAAGCACGAAAAACATGCTACTAATGTTCGCGCGAGCATCAGGCATCATCGACAATGCGTTCAAATGTCTCTCCCTGTAGTCTCCCATAATTCTCCTTTCCAAACTTCAAACTTCTAATGTACTTAATTCACATGGATCAAATGGATTTCAGAGATTAACTTTGAATGTTTCTGTCGCAGTCATTTGCAGACTTTTGAGGCTGTCTTGCAATCGTTAGTCGGTCCCACAGAAGTCACAGAAGTCACATCCAAGCCACTGGTCATGCCTCGGACTTTGGTAAGTTCAACAAGCTAAACCTTAGAGTCTCTTCAGAGAAACACGCCCAAACCTCCTCAGAGATTTCAAAGGATCTTGGAGGGTTTGGTTTCATTTTGAATGAGGGACCATCTCCTTTCAAGTAAAACATTGGACTAAGTTTCATTCATAACCATTCCTTTTGTACAATTAAACAGGATTTTTATGCCATATCTGTCAAATAACAAATTTTGCATTTGTGAAACTTCACTCGCTCAGTTGTTATTTTTACATCTCTAAAACTTGTTCATATATTTGCTTTGAATTCTAGGAGCAACAGCATAACTTACGGTCAAGCAGAAGAGCTCATGTCAAGACTCCTCCATCCATACTGAAATCACCACCCACAAAAACCTCCACCCCTGCTCCCTCCCCAGGTCAGGTACGGCCAACGCCCTCCCCCACTAAACCCTCCACCCCTGCCCCCGCCCCAGGCCGGGTACAGCCCACACCCTCCCCCACCAAAACCTCCACCCAAGCCCCCGCCCCGGGTCAGGTACAACCAAAACCTTCTCCCACCAAAACGTCTGCCCCAGCACCTGCCCAAGGTCAGGTACAGCCCACACCCTCCCCCACCAAAACCACCCCAGCCCAGTCCCCAAGTCGGTTAGAGTCAACACCTCAAGACGGAACCTCAGACGGAAGGGAGCATAATTCTCCACATAAGAAAAGTGAAGGGAACTTCATCAAGTTCCAGAAGACGACTCCAAAACGGTGAGTAAAATGAAAAGTTTCCTCTGACTTTTTTAGATTGAGACAATGGACCCTTCCTGTCTGTCAATCAACAGTGCAAATTGACCAATCGGATCACTACGTTTGGTCAGGTGATCCTGGCAGCTCAATCAACAGAGTCCAAAGGTGGGTGGGGCTTATGGCCGTATCCAGAATAGTCCATTGTTCTTGGAGGGGCTAGTCTTTATATACACCAGAATGATGATCTCTGTGAATCTGTTCATAATGTCAGACTTGTTGGAGACGGCTCATCATAACTTTATGAATGAATACTCTGCTTGGTTAGGAAAAGGATGGACAAAGGGGTAAATTTGGTTTAAAATGGAGGGGGGGTGTAGATAACAAAATAAGGAAGAAATCCTTAAATTTTAATGTTGGAAATTTAAACATTTAAAGAAGGACGGAATTAGCGACCATTTTTTTGCAACTTGTGTGTCATGCAAGAGTTTGCCTCATGACGCACATTTTTTTGTACTCTTTTATATTTGTTTTGTTTTGTCAGGGGAAAGTCCATCCGTGACCGGAAGTACCAACCAAATCGTGTCAAGGAGATAGGTCCGGACGTCCCCAGCACATCCAAAGGCAATATGTCACCATACTCAATGTCAGACGATGACTCGAACACCTCAAGTAAGTCAGCAATCACACGGGGCCTGACATTTTGATCCTAGCAAGAGCTGTCTCTGTCAATTTTATGATTTGTATATTCCAGCAGTTTCTTTCTCTTGTGGACATTAATTTGAAGGTACAATCACAAAAACTGTTAATTTCCTTCCACTTCTTTTACCAAGGGACCCCACTGGAAATAAGTCCAGAGACTTTCTTTGGCCATCCTGGCCAATTGTCGCATACTGATAAACAAGACGTTTTCCTCATGGGTTTTCAGTCAAGTCACCAGCTACATGAGGTCACATGATCACATTTCCTCACTGTCAATAGAGGGCGCTGTGGACAAATATTACCAGCTTTGGCAATGATTGATTGAATTAACACTTCAGTGTCCATGTCCATAAAAGATTTCCGAAAATCAGAATTATCAGCTAAATGATACAACTAAAGTAAAGGTCTTATTCCTGTGTGATAGGCACTAAACAGGCACTTTGTGCTTTTAAAGACCAAGAACTCACTTTAGCGAGGGCAATCTATATATTCTAAGTCTGTAACTAATAATTCATTTTTTTCCGTGTTAGTTTCCCCTCCAGTCCTGCACTCCCCCCGCGTGCGTCGCAGTCTGGACCCTGATACTTGGAACGGCAACGCAACCCTCAGGAAACTCCCAAGCCGCAGGAAGCTCTGGACCGAAGACGAGGTGGACTTGCTTAAGAAGGCCATACGTCGATACGGAGTGGGCAGATGGTCAGAGATGATCGTGAGTTACGACTTCAATGGCAGGACAAACGTCAACCTCAAGGACAAATGGAGAACCATGGTCAAGAACGGAGAAATCTAAGAGAGAGGTCGCAGTAAGACGAGGCAAGTGGAAGCTTGAGTCGGGGTTGGAATAACATCTACCATTGTTTACAATTCCAAAACAGATTCAGAGACTTCCAACAAAACTGAAGTAAGTCATCAGAAACATGTTCTGGCTGTAAAATTATGCAAAACAAATTCTACTGCTGAAGAACCCTAGTGCACCATTACCACCGTTTCTCCTTTCTTTATGAGATGCAACAGGGTTCGTGCACAGTCAGTTGAAAATACTCAGAGATGCATCTTCAAGTACTTGTTTGGCACGGAGTACAAATAGATTGATAATCTCATCCAGGGTGAGTAGAAATATTCTCAGTCGTTTCATGCCACTGAAACCGGAGATAAGCGCCGGCCTGATGGGCCACAAGGCTCGAGACAGACTTTACTTACTGTAGTACTGCTGACCATGTTAGTTTATATTGTGCATAAAAACTGTACATAAGTGGTGTATATTGTACATTATGTACATAATTTTTGAAGACAAAAGTCGATGTTCCAAACTTTCAGCGAACAACTTTTCTTTGAAGTTGTGTTTCAGATATTTACTTTTACTTAAGAAACAGGTCTGTTACTTTACAATTTTTTAGTTGCTGGCACATTTTTGTGAAAATCTAATCATGCAAAAATGTTGTGTTTTGGTCCCACAATTTGTCTGTATAATCTTGGCCAATGGATCTTTTTCTAAACTTGACCGTATTTTTTTTCCAGCATAAAAAAATGCCAGCAGTATTATTTTATCCAAAGCAAGCTTATTTTTACGCCTTTTCTGTTTTTTTTCTGATATTGAAACTTGATTTATGCATGTTCACCCTCATATGTTAGAGCGTGGTTCATCAGGATTTCAATTTAAAGAGATCAACGTCTACAGGTTCAGGGGAAAAAAAAATGGCTGCATAGCTTGAAAAATTACCGTGGTTCACCTGCAGGAAAAGAAAATTGGTGATCATGTTCTAGCTTTCCATTTATAGGATGACAGGGGTTATGGTGGGTGCAAATAATTGTTTGTCGAGACCAACATAATTTTTTAAAATTATTTATTCTCCATTGTAAATCAAAACCTACTCAATAACATTATTGCTTTGGAGGATTCAGTTACAACAGAAGCCGGAATTACAGAACGTTCTACTCTCAAAATATACGAGACAAAACTAGTGAATGAGTTGATTAAATTGCTAATTACAAGCAACAAAGAAATATTTAAGAGGTGCGCGGAGAATTCTAAGATGTGCTGTTGTCACCTTTGGTGTTGACTACAGTTTTTCACGAAATAAATGAATGAACAATTTGAAATGTAAGTTCTAGTATAAAACTTTATAGTACCAATAGAAAAACAAAACAAAACTGACATTGTAAAAGGATGACTAGTATTTATTTTATTAAACTCTAAAATCATCTAAACAGGTTTCCAAGACTATTTTGAAATTTTTGAAAGAAAAACTTCTATTGCCCCTAACTGCTATAAATTCCAGCACCAGTGAGTTCAAACAAGGCATTTAAACAAGAAAAATTGTCTCGCATATTTATAAAGGCAGCACTAAACTTTTAAAAAATCTACAACATGTACTTACACATTTTTTTACGAAAATTAAAAACCAGTTGAAAAAATCTAAATGAGTGGACTTTATGTTAATTGTTCACCTTTGACTCAAGAGAAAAATTGTGTGCTTTGCATTTGTACATGCTTGTAAACCTAAAGCCTACGTACTAGCTTGAAACGACCACAACAATAGCTATTAAATGATCCAAACTTTCATGATCTTGAATGTACTATAAGTTATGTAGATCTGTGCATATATACCAAGTTGCGTTGCTACATATTATTAGACAAAGTTGTTAGTCGTTTTTTGTTATGTAGACATAGTATTTTACATGTACACGTATCTCATTTTTGATGACATGGTTAATGTCAATCACAGGGGCACTTTGGATTTAGAACTGTTTGGTTGTTACACTTTACATTCCAAGGTCTCAAAACGACACTTACCAACTGCAAATAATTGTGCAGATTGGACAGATAAAGTGATAACTTAACACCAAGCCTAAAGTGATAACTTAACACCAAGCCTAAATTCATCGCTCCGCTAACCACCGTATTTTGCACTTGCACTGACCATTCTAAGAGTTTGTCGAAATTGTATTCTGTGGCAACAACTTTTAGTTTTTGCCATCGACATACAACGGAGCACAGCTATAGCCTTATAAAATGTTTTTTTGGGGCATTGTCTTTGTCCGAGTATAATCCGAAATACACAACAAGATTCTGTAACTCCAAACTGTTCTTAAGAAAAAAAAAGTCACTCAGTTTATTCTTGTAAAAAAATGTATTCATCATTTAGTCAACATTTAATTCTACCCTGTGTTAATCTAAAGGTTTTATGTGTGCATACATGCACTTGGTACATTTAATGAGTTGACATTACACACAAAATATGAGTGCCTATTTTTTACACTACCCAACTTCTTTGAGATGTTTTCTTTTTTGGCAAATAAACAAATTCACAAGAGTTTTTTTTTCAAAAGTAAAATTTCAAAGTAAACTTTCTATAGCAATGTATGTATCCTCCATTTGGTTTTGCTATCTCGTTTCATCTTTTATCTGTAAAATAAAACAACAGCTTTTGTTTTAACTACACTTAGACGTCATGTAAATGCTTGTTTTTATAAAAGCCTGTGAATAGAGTGTGTACTTCAGTTTTTCCTTAAAAAAGTTTGATTCACCGTTTCCGAGATGTTAAGAATTCCACTGATTTTTGCATTAAAAATCATTTTGTTGAACCTGTAGACTTACTAAACAGTAAACAGTGATGAAAGAGCACACTGAAGCTGGGATCTCATTAATGGATACATCTAAGACTATACACCGATTTTACTTCTGAAACTATTTCTACTTATACAACACAACTGATAAATACACAAAATATCTACAAGTATTGCTCTCTGGAATGTTTACAATGGTTCTTGTCCATTTCAAATGTTTGTTTCTGCCATAAAATTGTCTGCCAAAACAACAATTCTGAAAGTCTGGTTTAAACCTCAGTGGCCATGTGACTTTTTGACCTTCAAATAATTTGAGAGCACTGGAAATTAATTCAGCTTTCAAATTTAAATTTCAAAAGATCTTAACCGTTTAATACTTCACATTATGCTTTGGTAAATACGAGGAAAAAAAACCTGTCAAATATCCCAGTGACCGTTGAAAAAAACCCAAAAAAGGTAAATCACATAAATCAAAGCTATTATTAATATCCTTTTATAATACTTTCTAAATCATTAAAACTCCAATAAGTAACATATTATGTCATATATTTTGCTATTGATAACTTTAAATATTCAAAATCAACACACATATAAATAAAACTGTCTATGCTTCTATGGAATTAACAACTCCAGCAAAAGAAACAACATAAATTTATCATACATGTAATTCTTAAGCACTTCGTTCGACCAGCTAGAAATATTCCCAACTTTTTTGAGAGCTTTTGCAAGACGCCATGTTGGAATAGTCTGTTGCTAGGCAACTAGGCAGGTTACACATGTGACCATTGCAATGCAATCAAACATGGCTACTCACAAAATCCCAATCAGGTCAAGTCCAAATGACTTGGGAACGGCTTCGGCTAGGTTTCCATAACTGTATACTTTTAAGCCATAGCCACGTCATTCGGAAGCGGCCTACATGTATGACTAGTTTCATCAAGTTCTCCAACAAAATTCCGAAATTTCTGTTCAGCATTTCTCATCTGTTCGCATTTTCTCTTTTCGTTTTTTTAAACCCCACAAATATGACTTTGCACGTACATGTATAGACAAGTACTAAAGCTCACTCATTTTTAAGCAATATTTTTCAAACCCTCTGCCATGAAGCCGGTTCATACTACACGCAAATGCGAAGCAAAATCGACGTCATAAAACATTCGCAGCGAAAGTCGCCAGTTGAAATGTGTTCAACTTGTGTGAATTGCTGTAACATTACAATTCGTATTTGCATTTGCTTTTGCGCCGAGTATGAACCGTCCTCCACCTTCCCAAAACAGGAATGATCCACAATGCTACCAACTTTAATCACACAAGTTCGGACTGTTTATAGTGTGTGGTAATTTTTATCCCGTCGCGTCTTGTAGAAGCTGTAGCCGAACCCAATGATCAGAACGATCGCAATGCCGAGAACGATTCCGCCGACGAAACTGGCTGCGTCGAAGCCCCCCTTGAAGGGTGTCGGTTTCACTGTCGGACCCACGGGCTTGGTCGGGCCTGAGTCTGTTGAGGGTGTTTTTGTGGTTTTGCCTGCTGTGGGGGCTAGGGTGGTGGGCTGCTTTGTCTCTGTTGCTTCTGTTGGTGCTAATGTCGGCGCTGTTGTTGGATTTGGTGTTGGCGAAGTTTTCCCTGCTGGTGTTGTTGGTGGTTTAGTTGTAACTGGAATTCAAATAGTTAATATGTAGATGCCTGATTAGAAATTAATATAAGTTGGGTAGAGGGAGTAAAAAAGTGTTCAAAATCTTGCATGTTTTGGTTGGTTGATATACATGTATGTTATATTTCAGTACTCCAGACTTGTAAATCATTCAGTTTAGGAAAGAAAAAAAAAAGGAACTGAATAACAGTAAAGACTGGTTTACATTTCATGAAAATGTGAATACAAAAATTTGCAAAAGGTTGACGGGGAAATATTCCAGAACGTTCAACTTTTGCAGACTTTGGGAGAGACAACTTGCAGTGATTTCATAAATGGAATAGGTTAGCAATTTCTGGATATATAGCTCACCTGCACCTTGTGTGGTTACAATGGCAGGTCCTTCTGTCGTTGCAGTTTTGGTTGTAACATCATCTGGTCCAACTGTGTCTGAAGTTCCTGTGCCTGGGGCACTTGTGGCTGCAAAAGAGAAGTAACAAGTTTTATTCTATTTACTGCAGTGTGCATTTCCTTGCATTATTTGACCCTCACCACAGAACAGAACCAGAAACAGCTTGTATTTGTAGAGAAATTCCGATTATTAATTTAAACAATTTTTGTTATAAAAACTGACTGGGAACAGTGGCAGTCAGAATGGACACTACGTAACAGGTCAAGAGTATCAATGCACAACTTACGTGTACGTTCATGTACAGACTAACATTTTGAGGTGAAACCACGTCAGCACACACCATAGAGCAAGGAATCTGCCTATGCACACACACACACTGCAAGGGTTCTTATAGACAAGGCCCGCGAGTATTTTGTTAATCTTATTGTTCGAAGGAGCCCGGAGACTGTGCGTAATACCTGAGCGCAACCTACGCGAGCCTGGTGCCACCGCAGAAAATGGCTGTCACCCAATTAGTCTGTAAAGAGCACTGTGCATGTTGTCCACTCACAAATGCTGCATTGCAGGACACATCATAATGTACTTGAGAGGAACTTAGGCGTGGACGCAGGACAGAAATGCCCCTTTAATGTCCATCTATGAATTGATGCAGAATGTTATGCAAGCTGTACTGCTCATCTACAACATTTTTTTTTACCACTAACTGGTTTTTTTTTTACATTTCATTTGTCACCCAGTGAGCTCTGTGATAGTTAAATGAACTACAATATGCTTTCACAAAAACAACAAGTCAAATTTCCTTGTCCGTTTCCTGTAGAGATCTGGGAAACTTTCGTAAACCCTAACTCCCTAGGGGGTGTGCAAAATCGTATTACAATTGGAGGATTCAGGACTGTTTGCCATGCACCTCTATAGTAGAATACTGATTTTATAAAATTTCCAAAAACATAGGCCTATCATCAAGTTTAAATTTAGGCCATACAAATTTATCAAATCCATATAACAATACCCCTCCCAAAAAGGACAAAAAAACAAAAAACAAAAAAATTCTGCAACTACTGCTTAATTGCTATGTGCTACTGTTCTTTCCTGCTGTGGGCTTGCTTGTTGTTGCAAATTCAGGAAGTAGCTGGAGTTATATACGTGTCATTCAAACACCTGTTATTTGTTCTCACTGCATGAGAACAAATGCGGGTATTACACTACAAATTCAATCCATCGTAATATTGATTTTGATTGTTGTGACAAGTGCGAGTGACTCATAGTTCGTGCCATCATATTTATTTTTCACTCTTGTATCTCAATCTGTTTTTGATACACATGGTTCTATGATTGAACAACATTTTGATAATATGTAGGGCGTGCTAAGTTATAATTGTGTTAAAAAATGGTATAATTTTGGATAATGATTATCTCCAGCATGTTGTTTGGAAATTTAGTTGTGAATAACCTTTTTTTTCTGTAAATTATCTTTCTGTGCACAATGCAGTTTTAAAATTATAATTCAACTCTACATAAACCCTAGCCTGATGCAAATTTCATGCATGTACACTAAATTTACATGCACAGTGATAAAATTTATACAAGCATTAACTTGCATATGTGATAGCACCACGACTATAACGAAGTGTGTAAATGGATGTCATAAAGTGGTAACCATAGACCGCATGGCATGTATTAATGTGCATAATTCAACTTGCAATACAAATATCAAAATCCATAAAAGCCCACATGTGATATAACCGTGTGCACAGAGTGCATGTGAACGTTTGCAACCAACACATGTTAAGCTTCCCACACAAAAGGCCTCGTGCCTGTTTGCACAAATCAAATGGTCCTGAGCGACCATAATTGCATGTTTAATTTATTCGCAATCGGATGAGTGGAGTATTAATTCGGTATAACAGACCAGAAGCATTTAAATGACGATTGAAGAATGAATTTCAAAGATATGACAACTTACAATTCAGGGTCCAACTACCTTGTAGTTTGACATACAAGTATCAGACAATATTTTGTATTTGTTGGGTAGGTACCGTGGTTTGCTAATTATAATCACTCTTGGAGGAAGACTGCATTAATTAACAGAATAATCAAATCATGGATACATGTATGTCAGATATAACAGGGACATGAAAATCGTGGACTCAAAATTTATAAATGACCGAATTCAATATATTTGGGGAAGGGCGCAATTTTTTGTTTAACCTTCATATCGAGACAATGATAACATTCATACCTTTGAATCAGCTCATATATTACATCACGTATATCTTATCGTGTACATTTATATAAAGAAAAATTTAAATTTGTTTGTTTATTAGCGCTCAATGTCAAATCAAACAATATGCATGCCAATAATATTAACTTCATTAATTTAACACTCATATATTGTAGAACTCCACTTTCAAATAAATGTTGCATATTAGGAACACATGGGACAGGTTTTGCATGATATCAACATACAGAATTGTGCACACGTATGCAAAGTTACATGCTGCACGTCAACCCCTTGTAACCATGGTAACAGGAATGAGGGATTTTGCTGGGAATATGCCATCGAAAAAGTATGAATATTTTATACATGTAGATGATGTGTGTAAGCAAATTTGTAATAATTTGGAATTTCAAATTCAGTGTTTTGCCCTTGAACAGTGCAAATAAGGCCAAATAAAAAAAAAAAACATGTTTAGCTTCCCCACCCGCTTCCTTTTTGGAGGCCGCCTCCTTTTTTTCAAACTGAAAAATGATAAATGTTAAACAGTGCCATCATTTTGGCCTCTTTGTCTGTTGCATCTATCCCAAATAAAGCTGTTATGTTATTTCCTGAGAACAAGTGGCGGCCATTTAAAATAAAGTTGCCGGCCATCTTGAAAAATGGCCCGGTTGCGTGGCCATTTTGAAGGGAAAAAAAAAGGGGGGCCTCCCTCCTTTTTTTCCAAAAAGGCAGGATGCTAAACATTTTTTTTTTACTTGGCCTAAGCACTGTGTACCCTTTATGTACACAGGTAATTCGTATGCAGGCCTGTGAGAACCAATTAATGTAACATTATTAATCTTTAAGTGTGGAGTAATTGTTTTAGAATTTCAAACATTGTGGCACATGTATTAAGCCGAATGTCTGACAAAGGAACCAATTTTTTTATCCAATTAATGGCACAGTAATATTTTATAACATTAATCATTATTTGTGTGAAGAATTTTGTACTGGGGAAGGGGGGGGCTGGTGATTTGTCTGGAGCTAATCATATTTCTCTCGGGGAATTCCCATCTTGATATAACACCACAGCTGGTTTACATCTAGCAAGATTAGTAGACACAGTCCATTATGCTAATGAGCCTGGCATTTACTGAGTGCACGGCCTCACATTCCTGCTGCTCATAGATCCATCTCCTTGCATCTTGGAGGCAATTTATGGAGACAGCTTACCCTATAAATCTCATTCATGCAGGCTTAAAGCAGCAATCTCACAGACTATGAATTTATGCCCAGCCAACTTTTAATAATGGTTGACGTGGCACTTTCTTGTGAGAAAGCTTATAAATGTACACTGCACTTTCTCAATCCAAATCCACATGACAAAATTAATACAATGCAATATTAAGAAAAAAACATGAAGAAAGACCAAAACAAAGCAAACAATTACAGAAAAATGTTCATCACGTGCACAACAACATGTGTGCATGTTGATCACTGTTCTTTTTTGTCTTAAAGCTTGTACATTGCTGATAACACGACTCCGTGATACAATGATAGGCTAAACAACTTCCTTTAAGGGATTTTCCATTGATGTGTAATTATTGAAACTGAAAGTGAAACGTGTAACTGAAATAACTTCATCAGATTTTGACTGACCAGTAGTGCCTTATTACTGACCTTTAGGTCAAGGTACAATCAACAGGCATGCAACTGAGAATTTAGAAGAATTTAGAAGAAAAGAGGAAACTCCAAACCAAACAAGACTTTGTACAGTATTTTTCAATTTGTAATGGCATTCATGAGAAGTAAAAAATGAGGAAATCAGCGGATCCAAGGAAATGTTGCATGCCTGAATCAACATAAGGTGGGGTTTCTTCAACCCCCCTCCAAAAAGGAAGTAAAAAAAGTAGGCTAATATTAGGCCAGG
The DNA here is from genome assembly GCA_029964075.1 of Patiria pectinifera. Classification (NCBI taxonomy): domain Eukaryota; kingdom Metazoa; phylum Echinodermata; class Asteroidea; order Valvatida; family Asterinidae; genus Patiria; species Patiria pectinifera. The sequence continues at coordinate 15,037,603 of CM057140.1, read as the reverse complement.
GATAAAAAGAACACATATTTCTATAACTTCTGGAAAAAAATGCTTCTGACTGCAAAATGTCAGGAGGACAAGTTTTTGAAAGGGAGATATTTCCTCTCTATATAAAAGGTAGAATCACCATCATCACACTTCTGTTTTCACTGTTCTCGTTGTCCTTGTCCTCTTTATCTCTACACTTTTAACGCAGTCATCACCATTTCCCTCAGATTAATCATTCAAAACTTTTTGGGTTTTTTTCACAGGAACACAGGAAAGTTGAGAAGCATCTCCACTTCAGTAATGTTCATCATCATCGTCATTATCACCGTCAATGCATCCTCCACGAATAAACATCATCAGGGATCATCCTGAATTCTTCAGCTTTCTCAAATTTATGTCAATTTTTTTTTTTTTAATTTTCCAGTGCCATCCGCTTCATAATTACATTGAAAGCAAATTACACATATGCCATCATCATCAGCACATCCTTTCATTGATATTATCAAAAGTATTACTAGATGAAATTAATTTTATTTGTTTATTATTTCTAAAACTACTTATAAGACTACTTATAAGTAGACAAATTAACTGATTAAGAACATACATGTATGAACAAGAACATAAATACAATGTATCAATGCCATGATGTCAATTCCCCATCACTAAGTAATATGAAACAATCTTCATTCATCATCCAACAGTGAGTCATCATCATCCATCATTGCAACCATCACAACTTCATGAAGAACTTAAGAATAAGAAAATATATTGTAGGCGTCTTCACAAAAACTACAACAATTTTATCATCCTCCAAACAGGCCTAGTTTTCATTTTCAGATCAATCCTCATTTAACTGCAAAATTACAGACCATTTTCTATTTTTTTTCACTCAAGTATTACGCAGCATCATTCAACAACAAAAGATTTACCTGTGGAGATGAACGCTGCCAGCGCAACAAGGAGAAGAACCCTGGTGTCCATTTCGATCAAAACCTCTGCTCTCCTCTCAAAAACTGGCAGTCAAAGATCGCCCTTATCTTCACCAACACGAACACAATGATCTTTGCAAGATATTCTTTAATGGTTGGTACTTGATTGCTGGAACGGATGACAGTCAACTGGCGAAAAGATTGATGATTTCTTGAACAATGCACAAGCGATACGTACGTGTCATGTGTTTATTTTGTACGATCATCGAAAATCGATCGCGCAGACGAAAATAAAACCCACCGGTAAGTTGTTATAGCGCCACCAACCGGTCAAAGACGTCCAGCGTGTCGGTCTGGCTAACGCCGTACGCTAGCTCCCAGTTGCAGTCCCAATGTGAAAAGAACGATTTACGTGATCTTACACGTACGTACGTACACCAGACTCCTGTACTAGCATCGAAACAGCTTGCACGCGGCAGATTCCAGTTCTTCGATTTTTGTTTGCAAAAAGATCACAAAATGTCGGCTATTGAAAGGTCTCTTCGGTCAGTGTTTGGTGAGTTTAATAGTATACATTCTGTTTAAGTGAAATATGCGTAAAGTCGTGTTGCTACATTGAAGATAAGGGAGGAGGGTTAGGTTTTTTTATTCGAAGTGGCTATCGTTACGGCAGCCGTTGTTTAGCGCCCTCTACGATACATTTTTGATACGCACGCAGGTATATAATTATTTGTTTCCCTACGTTTTAGCGAGCAGTGCGACAGCTCAGTCGATAGAGTCCGAATTTCATAACGTTCAAATTCACTTTTTTTCCTTCTAATTTTATATTTTCTTCTCATGTTTTTATAAAAGTTGCATACCGTAACGATAGAAAATGGGAAATGCGTTACGGCTACAATAGCCACTGCGTTTTTTATTTTAACAAACCTTCACAGTGAGTTCACTTTTTCTTTCAAGTTTAGTCACTCCATGGAGGAAGAAAATAGATTCTCTTCCTCCATGGTCACTCGGAACATGGAGGTAGGAAACAAACAGACATGCATGACAGACTGTGCATACAATCGAATCAACATGTGACTGTTAATTTATGGATAAATTGGAAGCGTGCAATAAAGATACACACTGCATTGCAATTTGCGTGACCTCGGGTCAATCATGTCAATGGGAGGTGCAGCGAAAACAAACGCTTGTTGAACTTGAAAAAGTTCAAGTTGAAAGTAGGCCTACGCTACGGTTCATGACGGTAGGGGCCTACATTGTAGCTTTGCACCATGAAAGTGTGTTCACCTCAGAACGTTTTCACCTAAAAATCAATCTTTATTAATTGGCCTTAACAAAAGGATTCACCAACAAAAGATGTTGCTAGTCAGTGCAGTAGGAGATGGTTGCTAGCCTATGCATAAAGTCTATGGAGATATTGTGCAGTGCACAGTCCCACAATGCACTGCAGCATAACATTCTACATTCTCTGTGCAAATGTGGTCTGGCCCCTAAAACAATGTCAAAATAAAACTTTACAGGATATGAAGAATCAGCTTACTACTTTGTTTTGGTGCAGCGTGCGTTTGTTCATGTATATCCGATGAACTTTGTCTCCATCACAGTTGGGAACATCCCTTACGATGCGACAGAAGAGAAACTCAAGGATATCTTCTCGGAAGTCGGACCAGTCATCAGCTTTCGTCTGGTCTATGACCGCGAGTCCGGCAAACCCAAGGGCTATGGTTTCTGCGAGTATAAGGACCAAGAGACCGCCCTCAGTGCTATGCGCAACCTGAATGGTTACGAGCTGAACGGGCGAGCACTAAGAGTGGACAATGCAGCGAGCGAGAAAAACAAGGAGGAACTGAAAAGTAAGTAGTGAGGAGAAAATGGAAGATTCAGGTGTCAATAATTTCTGTAAACCAGTTTTGTAAAGGGTTTTATCCTTCATTATGAAAGTTGGAGTTTTGCAAAGATTCCCAAAGAACAAACATAGCTATTAAAGTGAGAAGGAATTTAACAATAAATAGTAAGGTTGATGTGCCCCTAGTCATGATTTTACTATGCAAATTTTCTGTTTCTACTTGTATACAGATTTGGTCCCTGCAGCACCAGCTAGCGACGTGAGTTTTTCATTTCTACTGTTTTAATAATTTACTTGGCAGAATTTCTCATCAACATGGTAAAATATGTGTCATATTTTCCCCCATACATGGGCGGTTTCGAGCGAAATACGAAGTACCAGGCAGGTTGCTCTGTCAAAGTACCGGAACTTGTATAATTAATCCCCATTTGACATCCCTGTATTTTCAATTCTATCTTCTGTGTCAGTCGCCGTTTGGAGATGCTGTTCCGCCTCACGAAGCACCAGAAGCAATCTCCAAAGCAGTGGCCAGCTTGCCTCCCGAACAGATGTTTGAACTCATGAAACAGATGAAGGTAAATTTATCTGCTAAGCAAAACTCTGCCGAGTACCAGTCACTAGCAATGTACAAAACATCACTTTTTAGCTGGTAACCCTCTACTAAACTGTTTTCTGTGCTAAGCAGCTCAATGAACTTTGACCCAATGACTTCCTTCTCCATCTATTTGGTGTGCACGTAGTTGATGCTGTCATATTTTATTTTGAACATAGCTGGTGATTCAGAACAACCCTGTGGAGGCCAGGAACATGCTACTGCAGAACCCTCAGCTTGCGTACGCGTTGCTCCAAGCCCAGGTGGTTATGCGTATCGTCAGTCCAGAAATTGCAGTGGTAAGTTAAACCACTAAGCCAGTAAAATCGTGATTCTGTGCGTGAGAACCCTCTAAACGGTGAAAAAGAAAAAGCGCTAATATTGAAGGGCACACTACTGCTCTTCACCAAATCTCTGTTCAACTCATTTGCAGATGCAACAGGTTTCAACTTTACAAATGAAACTTGGACAATTGTACTTTCACACCATACTTCTAAGGCATATAATGGAATCTGTGCACAAATACCCCTCAACGGTTAATACAAGAAAGAGTACAGCAGAATGCTTGAGTGCATTGCTGTCATACGCCTGGCGCTAATGCGAAGACGATACGGGCTGTGCACCAGCGTGCCATACAGTATGCCCCGCTTAGGGAGCTGTATTGAGTAGACTCAAAGCATTATCTATTATTCATGCTCAGAGTCCTTAATCAACTAATAACCTTTCAATATTATTGAACCATTTTCTTCGGCAGACCCTCCTTCATAAGCAACTCAACACTCCACAAACCCTCCTGCCACCAGAGATGCCACAGCCAGTCATGGCGCAACAGCAACAGCAGCAACAACAGATGTCTCAATCGATGCAGCAGCAATCGCAGCAGCAGCAGCCAACGATGCTAGGCGGGCAGGGTCCAGGTATGGGCATGCTAGCTGGCATGCAGGGCGGGGCCGGGCCACGCCCTGAGATGACACAACGACAACAGGGACCGGGCAAGTCTAGTTTTCAAATGAGAAACATCTCTTGTCTTCTCTTTTCAAAGCGAAAAATAACAAACATGATTGGCTAGTCTAGTACTGTACTGCCCAAAACCACCAGAAAATTAGGGCAGTACACTGTGAAATGCAGGGTTCTTTTTCGGAGGTACAGCAGTAAGCAAAACAATGAATTCAGTCAATCCAAAATATTCCAAAACTCTGGAGTGTCTTTCCAATAATCAAGGATGGCTGCTAATCAGCTACCAACTTGGCTAAAACTGAGTGAAAATGACACGTTCTCAACAGTAACTAGCAATTAAAACACTTGTTCTGTTAAACACTTCCACTGTATTCTAAATGTATGAACCATTTTTCTTTTGGTGCAGGGATGATGCGTCCAATGCAGGGCCCAAATCCTATGGACAGAGGACCAATGGACGGCCGAGGTCCCATGATGCAACAGGGCCCGCAAGGACCAATGGGAATGGACCGTATGGAAACAGGTGCAGAATAAAAACATTGAAATATCAAAACAAATATTTTTTAACCTTATTGATTGATTTTAAATTCTAATTTGGTTTCAATTGTTGTCACAGAGCATATGGGCCAGCGCGGCATGCCGTTAGGTCAAGACCAACGCGGACCGTTTGACCATCGCAATCAGATGGATCCTCGTGGTCCGGCACCAGACATCAGAGGTCAACCTGACCCAAGGTCACATGATCCGAGGTCACTTGACCCCAGACGACCTGACATGAGAGGTCAGGAGGTCAGGGGCTTTGACAGTCGTAGTGACCCGAGAGCTCAACCGATGATGGGTGGTGTTGACCCTAGGGTCTTGGAGAGAGGAATGCCGGTAAGTTAAAACAAAAAAAAATAAAAATTTTAAATGAATACAAATGTCTCTAAGCGCTTCACAATTATTACCCCTGTTCATCAGGTCATGAGACCATTTTTCTGCAGTACCTCAAGATCAGCGCAATCTGGTCTCAGTCCTCACAGGTACCCATTTGTACTCCTTGGTGGAGAGAGGCAATTGTAGTAAAGTGTCTTGCCCAAGAACACAAACACCATGTTACTGTCAGTTTTAAATCAATATATAAGTATACAAACATGCACACCCTAACTATTGGACCACAGAGCTCTAGTTGGAGTGCTGCAATTTTGCGATTATTTTATTTTAACGTCACCATTTCACCTCTCAAGTTAAATTTAAGTTCAAACAAGGCTGTGTTTAAACATTTTTAATAAGACTGAAGTCTTGATATTCACTTTAAAAAATGAAGCTGATTATATTAATTTGTCCTGTTCTTTCAGGGTGGGCCTCAGGGTGGACCCAGTGGGCCAGGCGGTCCTGGTGGCCCAGGATTTACCAATGCACAACCCACACAACAAGAGCAAGACAAGGTAAGAACTTACCGGTTATTTCTCAGTTTTTACCAAGAATTTGTTTCTGGTGGACCTGAAGGGCCAGTAATCTAGCATTCTGTCCTCTTACTGACCGAGTCACAGACTGATTTACGGACTGACTGACTCATTGAGTCACTGAGCATTGAGTACAAATAGTATCTGAAATTGATACTTTAGGGTTCAGCTCGCCTAGGTCAGCTGAGCCTTGTTTTGCTACAGATTTAGTCTTTGCCATTGGCATGCAGTAGTGAATAGTCGTAGTCTAAACAAACATCAAGAGTTTTTGACATGTGGAGTGTCATGGCCGAGCGATTAAGATCACCGGACTCTAGCTCTTGTGTTTCTAATCAGCAGAGTGTGGGTTCGAGTCCTGGTCTTGACACTTGTGTCCTTAAGCAAGACACTTAACCATTACTGCTTCGTCCTTCGGATGGGATGTAAAGCCGCAGGTCCCGTGTGTTGTGTAATGCACGTTAAAGAACCCAGTAACACATATTGCTTAGAGAAGGGGTTTGCCCCAGTGTTTCTGGCAGTGTGTTTATCTTCAGTCATGAAGTCTGCACTTGTAAGGAAGAAGAAGAACAACAGAAATCAATATCTTAAGAATGATTTCTGAGTTAAAATTTACTTGATCTTTTTCAGGCGGCTCTGATCATGCAGGTGCTTCAGCTGTCCCCAGAGCAGATCAACCTACTCCCGCCGGAGCAGAAAGCTAGCATCATGTTCCTGAAAGACCAGATTGCACGTAGTCAGGGACAAATCCCATAAAGAGAAAGTAAATAGGGGACAGTAACGTGGAGTTGGTAAGCACACAAAGCTGCTTAGTGTAAGAATAGTTTGCTTATTGGCTGGTATCCCATTTTAAGATTGCCAGCCAGTGATGTGTATTTCTTGTAACTGGTGCCCTGCGACCGTTGCTAAGCAGTATTTTGTGATTAGTAGTTTCATGAAAGTGGCTCCTAGATGTGGGAGTTTACGTACTAGACCAATGTCAGTTTTGTTACATTTTAATGTTTGAAACGTTCATGCTATTCCGATTTTGCTGGTATAGTGTGCAATTTGGACTAATTGGTTGTATTGCACATGTCTAAGTGGAGATAATTAGGAAAGTGACAGGTCAAATGCAAGTCCATATAAGGTAAAAGATTTCTTAGAGTCCAAATTTTCGATGACACTGGGTCTCCTACCAGTCTGCTTCCCCCTCTCTGTCACAACCTGCCCCGCCCACCCCTACAACCCACTCCAACCCAGATATCAAAACACAATGTTTTCTATCGTGCAGTGCGACATCTCATCTTCAGCAATGTGTTCGGGTCAGCAAAATACATTTGTTTTATCTCGGATGAAAAGATGTCATTTTATGTTGCTCAGACTTCAAGTTGTCCAGAAACGTTCAACAGTTGCACATTTCACCTGCGGCAGTTATTGGGGTGTATTTAATATGGAATGCAAATCACATATCCCTTTGAAGTTTTAAAATCAAGTGCTGCTAGTTCCTCCAAGTACCCACAATATTATTTTGGATAATTTTTGAAGGAAAAAATCAAGGACTTTTCTCTACACAAAATCGACCTTCTACATTCATTGTGTTTATTATTTTATTTTGGGGGAAAACAGCACCAAATAAACACAACATTACTGAATCACAGTCTGGATTTTGAAAGTGTATTTATTTCTTTGATTTTTTTTTCAAAACTAAAGACTTATTTAATCAATTTTGCATTCAATTACCTGAGAGACCAACAATTTCACATACAATTGTAGCATTACACCAACATGGTGAAAACAACAAAATAATGAATCGTTTACAAATTCAATAATTCAATGATCCCATCCTGTTTACAATCAACATAAATTAAATCAAATTGACAATCTGACGTACACAAAATCCAGCGTCTAACTATACCCTTTTAATAAGCACACCAAAAAGCAGTACATGTACATGGCCTTTATGTAGAATACATTTCCACTTTACATATAAAACTTTTACTGGTACAAATGTCAATAAAATACACTATAGATAAATAAGTGTTTATACAAGAAGTCAAAGACACAAATGATAAAACAGTTAAAATCAAATGTTAGAAAACACTCAGGATACATGTTCATAAGTGGAATGTACGGTATGATTCTGTCAATGTCATTTTATATTCAGACAAATTATTTTTAAATTGTTTGGTCAGTTTTCTCAAGTACTATTTACTGTTTCTATGATTGTCATGCATTGTATCTGTTAAGTTAGATTTTTTTTCTGTGCTGCCGCACAAATTTTAAAAACGATTTTAAAAATGTCAGTATCCAAGATGTACACAAGTATTCAATTAAAAATAATGTGAGGCACTTTTATTAGTAAAATTGGTACAACATTTACAAACCTTTCCCAAAAATACTAATTAAGAAATAATGATTCACTGTAGCACATACAATATAAAGCTATATAAGCAGTCATCGTTATGAAATTAATCAATATAGCACATTCATCAATAACTGCATTTAATCATTTTAATAGTCAATTCCTGTTACTTCAAAATGTAAACATTTATATCTTAATGCTCAATACACGTACATTTGTATTTACTAACACTTAACATAATGCTGGTCAAAGTCAGTTACATCAAAACTTAATTTGAAATCATGGTAATCATTTTTAATTTAGTACTCCCATTTAATTTTGCTATAATTGGCATATATAAGTTTTGAAAGACAATTCCAATTTAGGTTTCGGCAAAAGAAACAAATCTTTTCCTGTCTGTGAAGCTGTTCAGTTGCCTAGAAGTTTTCTTTGTTGTAGAAGAAACGACATCCGTCTTGTTTGAAGCTAGAGTAACGATTGCAACACTTGTGTAGCACAGTAGAAAGATTCTTGGGCCCACAAAAGAACACTCCTGCATGAACGCTAAAAATAAAATAAAAAATAATCCCAAAAGTTCACAAAATCAGTCAAAACAAACTTATTGCTGCCAAACAATAAAACTCTGCAAAAGAAATAAACTGGTGTACATCCATCACAATTTTCATATCTCTTGAACCTCGTTCCACTGGTCAGAGCTTTTGAAACAAACAATTGACTGACTTACGCTGGGTGGGTTTCAGCGAGCATCTTGAAGGTTTCGTCCCACTTGGGCCGGCCGTAGTTCGTCTTCTGTCTCAGGCCGGTGATGGCATCAACTGCTTGTTCCTCTTGCAAGTAAATGTTCTTGGCCTGAGAAAAACAAGGATACACAAGATTCAAATTTATCAATTGATGAAAGTTATACAAGATTTAGCACAGATTTTAAACTCAACGTTATAAAACCAACTTACTTGTCTGTGACTCCACCCTCGACTCAAATAAATGTGATACTCGAGGAAATCTCCCTGACCGTTCTCGATCAGCATCGACTCCAACGATGACAACATCTCAGTGAACCACTCAAAGGCGTTGGTGTCTCGGCAAATCCAGAAGAAATAGACCTTCTTGAGTTTCAGCTCATTCTCTGGGTCGAGGACTTTGTGGCTGAAACGAGGAAAGAATCACGATAACAGATGATTCTGTTTTGGATGATGAAATGTGGTCAGTCTCCGTGCACAGTGAGACAAAACGGATTTCTCAACTTGAAAGATGTTAACATCAATGTTTCAGTTTTATAATGCTCAGTTTTCTCTCCCGTTGACCGATTTGTCTGAGAAAAAGAAATGCCATTCTCCTTGGAGCAGTAGAGAATAAAACTGAAAGCTTACGAGATGGATTTGAGAATGGATGCAAACGGCGTGACCCCAATTCCTGCTCCGATGCAAATCCCAACTTCATACTCGAAGATGTCAATGCTAGCTGTGCCAAACGGACCATCTATGGCGATGCTGAAAAAACAAAACAAAAATAGCGGACACATTTTTCTTTCACGGACCAACTTCATAAATTCATAACATGTCAAGAGACAATTCTTACAAATAACCAAGTATGTGCCAGACATTACTATAAGCTGGCTGATCGGGGGTAACAGCTTGATATATATACCTGGGCAGCTTTGCTACGGACTGTTCCCCTTCATCTGCTCCCACTTTTTCTCGCAGCTTATTGGTCCAATCACCGACGGTACGGATGTGAACGCTCAGATAATCCTCCTCAGGTGACTACGGAAATGAAGAAATTTTCAAAAAAAAATTAACTGTTGTCTTGACAAGAGGTTCAATATGTTCAAAGGTCAAAACGAGGTCAAAGAAGAGTTGGGTGAAATGCTGGAGAAAGTTTGAGTGAGAACTGTGAACGATAATTGTTCGACTATTGTGACTATCCGCTTCATTTACAAGTACCCCCTCACCGGCAAAGAAAGTACAGTTGGGGGTGACCGACCGACGCCATCTTGCCTGACTGCAATTTTGCGTGTACATAGTACAAATCCCCTGTTGTATCAGCTACATGTCCCGCCAATGGGACGTCGTTGCTAGGTAAAAGGGCGCCCTCTTTCGTCGGCCCACGGAGCCCATAGCCGCTGAACCCATTGTACTAGTCGGGTCGATTATTCGGAACCAGCCTAAAGTTGGTCGCATTATTGGTCACAGAAGCTGTGCTGATCGTAGTGCACAACACAAAGCTAGGAGTTTTGTGTGACATTTTGACTTGATCGATTCGCAAGTTATCAGTGCCAAGGAACAAGTTACATCACAAATCAAACACTGCTCGACAAATGGTCTAAGATTGGTCCTCAACCTTGCTCAAGAAGGAGAACCATCTCAGAATTGAGTATCTTACGGAGGTCAGTGTGAAGGGGTGCCACTGAAATCTTGATATGGATGGGCAGAGGAGGAAGACATATTGGCCTGGCAGCATCTTGAAGCCTTGCTTCTTCATCTGAAGCTCAATCACGCTGGACGGATGCTGGACAACCTACGAGGATGAAAAAAGAGAAGTCAGTGACGAAGACTGGTGACATGATTTTACTTACATGATGACAGACAACAGAGTGCTCTGGGTACTTGACCGGGTGTCCTTGATTCAGTTTTATCAACGAATTGCTTAAACCTGCTCTTCTTAAAATTGCATGAAGGAGCCACAACATCTTGTCAAGATTACCTTGGTAATGATAATGGTTTGCCAAGCTCTGTAGATACGAAATATCCTCTCAAAGATGTAGCACACGATCGGGAAAAGAAGCCACTTCCAAGACTGAAGGATAAAAATGGGTTAAAAATTCAAGTTATCTGTGGCAGGAAAAAGGGTTCAGTTGTAGTTTTTGTGAGGGGGGGGGGAGCAAAACATCCCCTACTTGCTTTACCAAAATGTGCTGTTAAATTTTGTAACTAGGATTTCCTTACTTTTTCAAAATACTTTCCTTGCAGTACACTTTAAAACATCAGATCCAATATTCTGTTCTGATTTTTTTTCATGTCAATCTACCATTAGAAACCTTCTGACAAAGCTTTCACAATTTTTGACTCAAATTTCTCGTCAAGCTACATCCGAGTAATTGATATTGAGACCACTTTCCAATGGCGGCTTTTACAGCACTCAAGAATGACCTTGACAGTCCATTTGTCCTGCTGGTAATTAAGCTTTTAATGATCAAACCATTTTATGAAGTGTGTCAGTCCAATACTGAGGTCTGGCAACCTAGTAAACAAGATTTTGAAGAAACGTTGTTTCATTATCGAGCCTAAATTGGGTGAAACGTGCAGCGCATTACATACTGAGATGGCGCAATTAAAACTACATTACAGTAAAAGCAGTGATTTTCTGCTATGGCAACAGTTAGATTCTTGCTATTGCAACAGTTAGATTCTTGCTATGGCAACAGTTAGATTCTCGCTATGTCAACAAGTTGGGCGCGGCATCATTGACGCATTTTGCATCAGAATCTAGAAAGGTGTTCGTGTAGTTAGGCGCATGAGGCTGTGTGAGTTTCTAGTTTGAAAAAGGTTGCTACTTCTTCAAATATTCGCATCAAATACTGGTATTAGTGACCGTGTTTGGTGGCGGCTTAAGAATTGACAACATGAACGGAGCAGCACACAAGTGAGTCGTTTATACATGTAGACATTCATCTCTGGCTTTAGACATCTTCAAATCTTCTATACTGCGCCTGCTGGAGGTCAAAATGTCTAATTCATCAGCCGATTTCTATCCCACATCAGGCCTGTCCCCATTCCTGATCGTCCTCCGTACCAGTTTCATCACACTCCTTAGCTTGCTTATCATAACTGGGAACATTTTCTCCATCGCCGTGACGCGCCGTATGAACAACATGGCCGACAGCACCAAAGTTTTAATGACATCGCTGGCTGTTTATGACTTTCTCGTTGGTGTAGTGTCATCATTTAGTATCTTCGCCTCCGCAATGGATAGATGGCCATTCGGCGATTGGGGTTGCCGAATCATAACAGTCATTAAAACTACCGTTCTAATAATGTCATTAGACTCAATTTTATTGCTGAATGCTGAGCGATATATTGCCGTCACATGGCCGTACCAATTCCCAATCTGGTGTACCAGACGTCGTACAATCATCTTCGTCATTTTTACATCGAGTTTGTCTTGCGCAAGTACAATAATTTCACATTTATGTGGCCTAACAGGAATATATTTTCCAGCCAGTGCAGCATGCTTTCTCGCAAACAACTCCGAATTCACCAACATCCTAACTTTTGTTCTCGCTATCATATTTCCCATGATATCCATGACATTGATCTACTACCGTCTGATTAAAATCAGCCGCGGGCACCAACAACGAAACAACCGCAACGGTCAAAACGAAGGCGGCAACATTCAAGACAACAAAGCTCTGAAGACGTTCCTAGTGGTCACCTCAACTTTCGTCTTTTGCTACACGCCGTACATGGTAACAAGAACGGTGGAATTATACACCAGGGTGGAATACCCCGACTGGACTCTCTTTGTGATATCTTGGCTTTACATATCCAACAGCGCCTTCAACGTGTTCATATACTGTCTCTTTAACCAAGCTTATCGTCAAATGGCACGGAGGATCATTTCAGAGAGATTTCCGAGCTGTAAAGTGTCTATTGCTCCTGTCAATATCTAACTATTTGGAGTGAATCTGGTCAAATACCGGAACCTAGTCAAAGTTTCATCTGTGTGTAGGATCCTGCTCCTTACCAGTGGAGCAATGATTGTTTATTTCTTAAGACAAAACATCGAAACTAAAGTACATACAACTAAAGCAGTGATGACTAACCAGTTGAGTTGAGAACATTAAAGACACCTCAACCTTTTAAAGGCATAAATATTGCTCTATCTTGTGAACTTTAAAATTGAAAATTGTAAATATCTCTATCCAGTAGCATGCAACTGACATCATTTGATAGCTATATCAGTAGAGCCTTACGTCTGTGTGCAGGTAACAACTGTGTTTGGTTAAATTACTTAGCAACGGTGCATTGTGTTTACATATCTACTCTGCAAATGAGCTTTTATGAATTTCCGCCTAACCTGTCAATTTTCATCATTAAGCTCGTCAGTCATCATCCAGACGTAAATTAAGGGGAAAATGTGTGGGCGATTGGCAAAATGCATACTGACTATGGGGAGTGGCAGGCTTATTATAATAAAAAAAGGTACAGAAGACTTCTTGATTGTTACTTACTCCTGCTGAGCCGTTAACAAACGTCGGATCAGGACACTCGTCAGTCCCCCACTGGGCAATAGTTTCTGAACACTTCTTTGGATCGTGAACAGCAACGTTAGACTGTCGACTCACAATGCCTCTACAGATGATCAAACAATTGAGAAATCAGATCGGACAATTCAAATCCATGCCAAAATTCAAAAGGCAATACTTTTGTTTAATATATTGAATTGAAACATGGAAATTGAAAATTGAGCGAATGTACTTTTCTTACAAACTAGTAGTTTTCACCTTCTTTCTAAATTTACTAACAGTGCTTTTACGTGGGCAAATAAAATAAAATATTAATATCCTCCTCTCTACTGTATTTTTTAATATTAATTCAACAAGATGAAGGTCATCAATTTATTGCTATGTAAATTACGTTTGTTTCTAAATTTTAATAGGAGGTAGAAAATAATTAGATGTAAATGTCTTACTGCGCTCCGTGGGCCAGAATCATGGCAAAATACAGGAAAAAGAGGTGATGCGTAAACCAGAAAGTCTCAAAGTAAGACCGTCTACAAAATAAAAGAATAAGTAAACATTTTGTTGATTAATTCCATCATGGTATAAATGGACAGAAACTTTTCTAAACAGGATTGTTTCTTATTTTGAGGTTTTGGGTTCTGTTTGCAAGCAGTGTACATTAGAAAGAAATTTCAATTTTTCTTTTTGATTGAAGGTGAACTACGCATAAGTCACTGCATAGTTACTCAAGGTTACTGAACCTAATCTGGCAACTTCCGGTTGAGTTTGTCAAAACTTAGTCACAAATTGAAAATCTGTTCCATAACTCGGTGTGTAAGGAAATCCCTGTTCTTCCAACAATACTTCCTGAAAGTTGGACTTCACTCAGGAAACAGGTGAAATATATCAGATTATTTGATGAAAAGGTGCACTAAATGTGGGACGTCAGTCAGGAAGTAAACGTTGCTGATTGGGACAATTGATGAAGGTCAATATCAAACGGTTATTGACATACAGGAATGTTATCATCATTGGCCAATGCAAGATTCATGCGTCAATTCAAAAAATAATTTGAACATATTGAAATTTTAAATATAAGTACATGTAAATAAAAATGAGATCATATCAAGTGTTTGTGAATTCTGGTGAAATATTGGAAGTCTTTGAAAACTGTGTCATTTTAATTTAAAATTACAATCTCAAAATTGCCAATTTTTTTTTTACGTGAATATAAAATATCACCATGGTGACTTTTACATTTAAAAATTATTTTTTGGGGCAAAGATGAGGTAGATTTCAACCTGCGTACCTGATAAATTCTGTTGAAGATGAAAACATGACAATAAGGACTAATGTAAGGACGGCACCGGTCCATCCAGGAAGCAACTGCAACACCTTGTCAATAAGAGTCAGACCATACGGACTCTGAGACAAGAAACAAGAAAATTAGGAGACATATTACCCCTGATTGTCTGGCCAATAAATGTTTCTGAAAACACTCAAACTAACTGAGGAGATGTGCAATTGACAGTTGCTGTCTTTGATACGCCCAACAATAACATCGTCCCAACTATAGTTTGGACCATCCCAACTATAGTTAGGACAGCCCCAGCTATAGTTAGGACAGCCCCAGCTATAGTTAGGACAGCCCCAACTATAGTTAGGACAGCCCCAACTATAGTAAGGACAGCCCCAACTATAGTTAGGACAGCCCCAACTATAGTTAGGACAGCCCCAGCTATAGTTAGGACAGCCCCAGCTATAGTTAGGACAGCCCCAGCTATTGTTAGGACAGCCCTTACTGTAGTTGGAACAGTCCCAACTATAGTTAGGACAGCCCCAACTATAGTTAGGACAGCCCCAGCTATAGTTAGGACAGCCCCAGCTATAGTTAGGACAGCCCTTACTGTAGTTAGAACAGTCCCAACTATAGTTAGGACAGCCCCAGCTATAGTTAGGACAGCCCCAGCTATAGTTAAGGACAGCCCTTACTGTAGTTAGAACAGTCCCAACTATAGTTAGGACAGCCCCAGCTATAGTTAGGACAGCCCCAGCTATAGTTAGGACAGCCCCAACTATAGTTGGACCGATGCTATTATAAAGACGTGATACCTTCAAAAACAACTTCTCACTTCCAACTCATCACTCACTGCCAATTTTCAAACCCTCAGAGGCACTCACTTACTCATTGATGAAGGAATGAAATTGTTGTAAAATGTCTTGCCCAAGGACACAATTTACATAATCAGATTCTTTAAAACCCACGAGGAAGATCAAGAGTTCTCAGGAAGAGCCTAGCAAGCGACTAACTTTACAAGAAATATCAAGAAAGTGCTGTTTAGTTCTTGCAGGCTTGTTGATTTTAATGGAATCAGGCTAGATCAGCAAAACTGGCTAGGGAGTTAAGGCTGAGTATAAGTTTCAACTTAGATTGTAATAACTCAGCCCCCATTCCATAAAAAAACACGAAGGAAAAAAATAGAAAAGAAGGTTCGAGTACATACCTTATTGAGTACTTGAATAGGATTGAGGAAATTTCCCGATTCTGTTCGTTTTGAGCTCAAGATTGTAGCCAGTGGTCCGGATTCATTAGTGACTGAGTTGTAGAGGTTTTGGGAATTGAAACAATGACTAACGACGTGGATGATGGTGAAGAACACAACCAAGTAGGCAACCACTTTGTGGAAGGTGATGTTCTTGTCAAGCTGACGTCTCAGATTACGACGATAATACTGAAACAAAGACACTTGAAACTTTGAATGATGATAAAGGCAAAATTGTTAGTGGGAAGGCATGATTTAACAGGCTAGGGTAGATTTAGGCTTAACCCTCCCTTTTGTGCCTTTCATTATTTTCAAGAGAAATCTTTGAAGATGGCATTTTCCCCAAAGATTCATAAAATCTAACTTTCAAGAATATCTACATTTCAAATAAATGCATCCTAGTGAACCAGTTGATGTTAAGGAGAACAATTCCTCTTGAGAAAGATGCTCCTAACAGAATCAAAAGAAACAAGATGATGTTTCAGAACACTTTGGGGGTGCGGTGTTGTGGTGCGGGGGAGGAAGTGACAACTTGGGTTGGGGGAGGGGTGTAGTCTTACCCTATTTGTCTCACAAGATCCTCTGAAGAAGGAAATGATGTTGCGACAGACTGGGAGCAGGATCATCATACTGTTGAGGTTGAGACATGTAGCACTCGCCCTAGCAACGGGAAGACTCGCCTGGTAGCAACAATAGACTAGATTCGTTACAAATCTATTCAACCTAAATCTTTTTATAAAATTTTACAATTTAGGAATCTTCAAAATTTAAAATTGTAGGTTTTTTTTCCCACCAATTTGTGGGATGACAAACTTACCCCCATGAGATGCCGCATGTAGAAGAATTCATCTGAGTTGGCGTAGGTCAAGTAGGACGCCAGCCATGCGACTAGATTGGCCACAAACCACAAAAACTGCAAATGAAATGGACAGACGTCATGAAATCTAGCATATTATTTTAAATTATAAAAATGTAAATGTTTGTGTACCATTTTTTTTACCATTCAAAAAACCATCAAGCAAAACATTGTAACATGAGTCAAATTTCACAATTTATCATGTTTATGAGGGAAAAAAACATAACATAGAGCTAAGTGTGATTGTCCTATGCGTTGCAAAGTTTATCATGCATGTTAAAGATTTTTATATCATTTTAATTCATAAAAATCACTCCCTGTTGCTGTTGTCAAATAGACAAATGTAATTAAAAATTTAAATGCACACAATTTATACTAAAGTACTTTTTTTAGTAGGCATATGTAGACTTTTGCTTGCCATCACTGCATATGGTGACTTACCACCAACATCCATTTCACTCCTTCGTTGATAAGTCGATCACTCATCTCTGGGCAATCTTTCGAACAATTCCTAAGTCAAAACTGGAATGTTAACAAACTAAACACATCAGCAACATTAACAATGACCTAAATTATGTGGTGATCAATTATGTAAAGGCGGCGGAGGCGGGACAACACAAACGTACTTCAAGCTTCACAAGTTCGAATCAGTCATAAGTATTCAACTGATCTTCTTCCAATTATCCCAGCTTTTAGTCCATCAACTGATTAATCAATTCGATGGATGTGATGAGTAAATCGTCGTCTAGTAAAACAAATGCCAAGAAAGTTTTATATTGGCTAATTGCGTTTTCACGGTCACGATTGTTGACAAGATAAAATAGGAAGTGGTTTCGTGTAATTGCGCCCTCAATCTGTCAATAGACAAACTATTCCAAAAAAAATAATGATTTCAAGAGAGGGCGCTATTTACAATTAACAGTGGTGCCGGTGACTGGACTTGGTGGCCCGTTTATCTGATCTATTTCAATCAAAGTTGTCTTAATTTGGAACCAAGTGCTAAGTTATGTAATCATACACTTGATCGTGATTTGTGGACTTAGCTGAGCTAAAAATAAGATCGCAAAGTTCAGAGTGAATGGTCTTTGAGAATTGAGACCGTGATTTCTGCGTGACTTTACCAACGAAAACTCGGCCGTGTCATTTCCACACTGCGTTGAGTATGGCAGTTTGTGTACGATCAGCCGCCAATCTTTTCAGCAAGAGAACTGCACGTTTTATAAAGACACAGAGTCATGTTTGCCGGCGATTCGCTGCTTCAGACGGCACTGCAGCGGCCAAGAAACCTGTGCAGACAGAGTTGACATGGGGACAGTATTTCTTCAGGTTTGTCATTATTTTTTGGCGTATTATATTAAATTGAAATTCGTTATAAAATAATTTATAATTGAAAATAACGAGTAGGCGCAGCCTAGGCATAGTATTATGTCCAACTAAGTAAGATTAGATGTGTTTATTTACATTCAACATTGGTCATTGCATATCGTTACTTTTTTTTGGAAAAAATGTTGTAACCTGACGCAACTTTTTTTCTTCATATATCATCTCAATGAAGGTCATTCGTCGCAAAAATGATGATAAGACTTGATCATCATTTTCTCGTAGTCGTATTCCATGTTTTCAATACCTTAATTAGGTTTTGGGGCTCTCAAACACGGGACAGTATTGAGAGTCCCAAATTTTTGGACTAGCCTACACCATAAAAAAAGATATTAATTTACCCGGGTACTATTTCTCGTCAAGCGAATGCATGGCTTAGTGGATAGCAGGCCCACCTCGCAATAAAAGCTGCTCAAGTTGAGTCCCAGCGTGATAGATTTTCTTGAAACTATATTTTTTGTGTCCAAAAAAGAAGAATTTTCTTTTATTGTTCTAAATGGAATCCTAAGTTTAATTGTAGAGTATTTCATCTTTTTCTCATTCGTGGCTCCGGAGGATTCTAAGGGAACTAAAGTCTGAAATAAAAATTTGGTCCGATTCCCAAAAAACACTCGCTGCACATGTTCAGTGCCGTGCCGGTACAATACTGAAAACAATCAGGGACCGGTTCACGGTCAAATATCCACTGCCTAATATTAAGATGAAATTTTAAAAGTCTTCATTGAAATTGTGATGAGGCCTAGGCCTGCTGCTGCTGGAAGTGGAAGCTTTTCATAGTATGTATGTACATGTATGAATACATGTACATATCTTTTTGAATGCTGTATTTTTACCACAATGAAATGTATTATATCTTCATTATACATGCATGCTTTTGTAGGAAAACTTGTTTGTGTCCAGATACTTGAAATATTAAATTTCACATTTTCCATTTTCCTCCAACATCTGATGCTACGCTGTAGGAAAACTTGTTTGTGTCCAGATACTTGGAATATTAAATTTCACATTTTCCATTTTCCTCCGACATCTGATGCTACGCTGTTCCGATGTCACAGCACAGTAAGTATTTTTTCTAAACATAATAATTTTACCATAATGTAGCAACTTGTGCAGTAGTCACAAAGCTAGTTATACAGTTCATATAAAGTGGGATTTTTCATAGATTATATGCACCCACAATTCATACAACTGCATACTGTGCATATTTTTGAACTGAATTATTTTTTTTATAACATTTATGTGGTAACATGTTTCTACATTGATGTTTTAAAATGAAAATAAGTAAAAGTATTAATAACAATACCAAAACAAACCCAAATGCTTATTTTCAAATAATTCCTATCATTATGAATCCTATACTGTACATGAGTCCTATTTCCAAGTAATCCTGAGCACTAAATGGTTTTAAATTTGTTGTTCTTTTCAGCATTTCTGGGGACCAGGTAAGTTTGATTATTTAAAGAATTTTCATCTAGCTTATCAGATATTTAAAAATAGGTCATACGGGGAAAAAATAGAAACATTTATCGTTCGCAGCAAATTTAGACATTGAATACTGTTTTCATATTTGTAGTGATAAGGTAATGGTATTTTTAAATCACGTACCAATATGTCAGTTTTGTACATTATACATTCCATAGCATAAGTGCACATTGTCAAGATAAAATTGGTGAACATCTGTTTCCGAGTTATTAATAGATTGGACATTGCATCATGGCATTACGTATTGAATTCTATTTGAGCATTGAGTTCCAGCCATGTGGATTTAGAAAGGTCAAATTCTGAATACATAAATAGAAGATCGTAAATGTCCTTAATCATTTTTTTTTATGGCATGATTCTATTGGTTTATTCACTTGTTTTAAAAAAAAACCTACCTGGATAAGACGAGTCGAATTTCGAAGACAGTGCAAAAGTTGTTGTCAACTTGCAGTTTTTGATTCGTGAAGTACATGTAGATCATAATCAATAGTTCTATATGTTAATATGCCACCAATGTGGAAGGTATTACAGCAATCATTAATGACAGACGGTGTTTGTTTGTTTGATGACATCATGCAGTTGCCAACTGGGGAATTCCCCTCGCTGCAATGGGTGACATGAGGAGAGACCCAGAAATCATCAGCCCAAGGATGACAGCAGGTAGGCCACACGAGGGCGCTGTTGACATCAATCATGCCAGTTTGAAAAAAAAAAAGATGGATGGGTTTAAAAAATTATTAGAACCACACAAGAGCTCACTGATACCACACATAGTTTTCATTGCTATAAAGGTCATATTTTCATTTTACCATTTCTTTAAGTTGTTGACTTTTTAGCAAACAAAAGGACACAATTCTCTAAAACTTTTGTGCAGTAGTTCTCCATAGACATTCAACTTTTGTTTTGAAAATTTAGAAACATTTGTGTACCTTCTCGAGTTTCTGAATATTTTTTGTCATACACAAAATGCACAACTACCAAGTGTGGATAGCTCCCTCTATTGTTGTAAGACAGACAGATTTTCTGTCAAAAATGCACAGCTTCTAAATGTGTAGAGCTTGCTCTATTTTTGAAAGATTGAAAATGCTTTTGCCCTCTGGAGTTCGATAATGTCTGAAAAACTTGAGATGAAAACCGCCGAATGCTCACGTGTTTTTTAGGGGGCTGCAAACACAGGGTATTACATTTAGTTAATTTAATTGCGTAGTTTAAGCTTCTATGTAACTTTTGTTTCATGTATTTCTACTTCAAGCTCTGTGTATCTACTCAGCCCTATTCATGCGGTTTGCATGGATGGTCAAGCCACGCAACAGTCTACTGTTTGCATGTCACTTCACCAACGAATGCGCTCAAATCGGCCAGTTGGGACGGTGGTTTAAGCATAACTAGTAAGTTAATCCAAGTTCAGATGATTGTGTAATCAGAAAAAAATATGTGGAGGTAGTTGGAACAATGGTTTAAGCATAACCAATGTGTTCTGTATTGTTATGTGCCTTCTCATCTTGAAAGATGGATCAACGTCCATTTAACTTTTCTCTGAAGAATTCGTGTCAATTCATATCAAATTCACTAAACTACAATATTTGGCTCGTACCCCGGGGCCCTGCAAACAGGGCGCTGGTCAGGGCTGATGAGCTTCACAGAATCTTGTAAAGGAAGTACATATTGACCTTTGCATGCAGCTAGCGCGCGCTACGCATGATGGGCACCGGAAGCTAGTTTGTGTGACGCGTTCTACGTCACAGGTCACGCAAATCTATCCAATGAGAGCTCAAATGACGTCAGCCCTGACCAGCGTCCTGTTTGCAGGGCGGGGGGTACGAGCGAACTACAATATCTGATTGCATGATTTTGAAATGTTCCGCACTCCAGTGCCCAGCACTCACTGACAATTGTTGATAGGCAATAGCGCCCTCTGTTGATCAAGAAATGGGTTTTATTTCTTGACAGTGGTTCTAAAGCAGTAGGAACAGCAGCAACCGTAGCGACATCAGCACCTGCAGCAGTAGCACCAGCACCTGCAGCAGCACCACCACCACCTGCACCTGCAGCAGCTGCCTCAGCAGTTCCTGATACAGAAAGTCCATCACCAAAAGCAATAAAGTACATGTTACTCCAGAACTTTGTTGTAAAATTGTTGTCTATCAGTTATTTAAGATTCAATGCTTTCCTATTACAAAGTTATCAGTGGCTTATAACGTAGAAGCAGGGTTGTTGGTCGTTGTTGTAATGTTGTAATTTTCCACTTGTTTCTTGGGAATGGGATAAAGTAGTTGTTATTAAATAATTCTGCCTTGTAGAGTTTCACAAAATGCCTTTCCCCTGCCGCGCCTGTCAGCACCGACACCCCTCATCCAGCCCACCCCCGACTCCCCGCCCAATCTCCCCCCCTCCAAAAAAAAAAAGGGAGCAGTGCCCCCAAAATATCCTATAATCTATTTGAGTAATTTTGCTCTTTTTTATTTCTGCTGCAGATCCTCAGGAGATTCAACAGAAGATAAACCCACCGAGTCGGCGTAAATAATCTCTGGTACTAGCATCAGGGTTAAAATAGGAAATGGAGAAAAAACCACTGCATGTAGTCCCATTTTATTTTTAAAGGTTTAGGAGAAATTTAGATTTTCAAAATGAATTGACAATTTTCTAGAATTACATTAGTTATGAGCTTTCCAATGAGACATCGCACAGAAAAATCGGCCCATGACAAGTAATCAATTAATTAATTTCAACTTTTGAATTAAAAACAGGACTGCGATAAAGTATGCTCCTAATTTATTCTGACTAGTGTGCACAATTTCTGGAGTGGAGTGTACCATTTAAAATAAATTTTTAAAACTGTATAAACCCGCAAAAACAAACAAGTACATTTTTTAAATTTGCTATAGGACATATTCCTTTAAATTTTGTTTGGAAAAGAAAATTTAAATTTTATAAAAGCAGGTATATACCAACTTTAATATTTAATTGGTAGGTTGGGATATATGATTATTATGTATGAAATTGAATTAAAATTTGAGTTGTCAGTGGTGTATTGGTCTGCTCGGAGGATAAAAAAGCTGTGTCCTTGGGCTGGCTATTTTACAATAATTAATAACAATTATGCTAGCACTGTACGATTGAAGATGAAATTTAAAACAATTTCTGTTGCTTTTTTTCCCACACAGCCAGCTGATTTACTTTTATTGAACTAGCTTACTAGATTGAAGATGAAATTTAAAACAATTTCTGTTGCTTTTTTTCCCACACAGCCAGCTGATTTACTTTTATTGAACTAGCTTACCTGGCCTTTTTCCGATTTTGGTTTGTTTTTTTACCAAATGAGGGTCTTTTCTATAGAAAAATAAAGCCGTCTCTTCCAATGTTAGCCTAAAATACATAATTTTGCTACTTGTGCAGGCTTTAAAGAACTGTTTTGGCAATCAGTGAGTTCAGAAGCTTTGTAGTTTTTTATCGAACTAAATTTTGGGTTTGCAGTCTTACCTCTGAAAAACGGAATAGAGATCATGTTGTTCACTTTCTTGAAGTGGATTTTTTTAGAGTGACTTGTATTTAAGAACATATATAAAGGTCCGCACAAATAACGATGACTCAATTACTATTGTAAAATAGTCTACAAAATAATTTGGTAAAAGGTTTTATTTTTGCACAGGTGTTTACTTTGAGAAACAACTTGCATGGCATTTTACACGAAGATACAATTATGCAAATTAGATTAAAACTTTTATCTTTGAGTTGTAGAGGTCTTCAAACAGGGTTTAGGTAGGATAGATACATAACTATTCAGAAGTACATTATGAGAAATAGAATGTTTGTTTTCAATTCATTAATATACATTTTTTTTAACCAACGTTATTAGATGATCGGTTAAGCCCCGCCCACTGCCCCGTCAGTTTCTTGACCACGCCCACTGCCCATTCAGTAGCATTGGAACCAACTTGAGATGCTTATCCAATGGGCCCCAGTAATCAGTAGTGCATGCGCGTGTATGACAAGTCACTAACCCATATGCACGGCTGTGATTGGTCAAAGAATCAAGGGCGGGGCTTAAATGATTAGATATCATTTTGTGTGCAATCACAATGACGATGTTACAAATTGAAAGCTGTAGTTTTTCTTCAAATGTTTCACATTCATTCAAGCAATGAATGTGTAATTATAACATTGCAGAAAAGACTGATCATGAACGGAATGTTTTTATATTACTTGACCGAACATGTAACACAATAAATAAATAATTTTGGTATAATAATTGTGATACCGATCGTCATGTTTATTCAAATTATTTGTGTGATCTAGACATTAACAAGTGTAGGTTAATGCAACTCTAATATTTTTGTCCATAAACGTTAAAATGCCAGCTTAAAGTTTTTTATTTTTTGACTGATTTAAAAAAAAAATGTATTATACCATCAAGTTGGATTTTTTTAATCCAGCAACTCAAGACCGATTCTCAAAGCCACAAAAATCCAGAAAGCGTATGTTTGTAACACGGGTAAACGAGGTCGGCGAACAATCAAGCCCGCCCCATACTTCACGCGAAAGCGAAGCGAAATTCGTGACGTCAACGGGGCGTTCGGGGCGCGTCCACCATTGTTGACATGAATTTCGCTTCGCGCAAGCTTTCGCGTGAAGTATAAACCGGGCAAACACGCCCACTGTGTTTTTGTGTGTTTTACCTCCATGGGTTAGAGAGAGCACGGATATGTAATACATTTGTATACATTACAGCTATTGTTATGTTAAGAGACGCGGAAGTAAAACTTGCACAAAAGTCACCTCCCTAGCAAAACAGACTGCTCATCCGCCGCGGCCGGTATTTAAACCAGGTTGCTATTTTGCAGAGACGTCTCTCGAAATATGTAACTAAGTTCGCAAGTTCCGGTCCGTTCCAGCCTTTTCGGGTGCATGTACCAAAGTTTGTCGAGTAGCACTGAAGTGCTAGGGCCCACTACTTTACTTTGTGAAGCTGTTGGCTTACT
The DNA here is from genome assembly GCA_029964075.1 of Patiria pectinifera. NCBI lineage: Eukaryota > Metazoa > Echinodermata > Asteroidea > Valvatida > Asterinidae > Patiria > Patiria pectinifera. Next base: position 15,013,059 of record CM057140.1, on the reverse strand, counting down.
TACTTGTAAAGTTGGGTACGGGTGTACGCACGCATCGTAAAAGCGACCACCGTGTGTCATTGCAAGCTCCGCCCGGCGTTTCGCATCGCTGCGCCCGCTATACCTGGAGGGCGGGAGCACGGTACCCTGCAGAAAACACGGACTCTCGTCTTGGACAGTTACAACTGAAGTTTCGAGAAATATCGCCTGAGGTGAATTGTCATAAGCAGAATGGGAGATCGGCTGATCAATGAAGGCCTGAAGACAATTTTCGTGGTGAGTTTTATCTCATTAAAAAAAACACAACGGCGAGCAGTGCTTAAAAAAGGGTAAAATTTGCTGTTCAGAAACATTGCAACAATCTCGCTGAGCAGATGTAAACACCGTAGTAAATTTGCTTTGAAACTAAGTGACTGAATTTGGTAATCCACTTGCATACAACCGGCAAACTTTGGTTTGAAAGGCCTTTAAATTCTCTTTGGCAGGGGGGGGGGGTAATTTTATAATTAGAAATAGAAGGCACCTGTGGAAACTCTTAGTGATGTTATTTACATAATACATACTGTGGTTGTTGATTTTGTTTTAATTGTTTGACCCTAATATCAAGACCGTGCATGCACAGATCAAATAAATGGAGACAAGGACTGTGAATTCCAATCAATACTCATATTTTCTTATAAATTGTAACATGCTTGTTGGATGCAATAGAGGGAATGTTGTACCTAAGTTGGGGGATATATTTTGTTGTGATGCATAACCCAAAGTCCCAGCCAAATCTGTAGTCACATGCACCATAGTTCCTTTTGAGGTGTTTGGAGATTGAGCCAGAATTTCATTTGTGCGCGCAACCTTGTCTATGAAAGGGCTCGAACACCTGTGTACACCTATTGTGGGTCACAAAACCATTGGCAGGACACTGATTCCATGTTGTCACACATTTGCATGACAATTTTGCTGAGAACAGTGTGCCACGGCTAGTATAAACACCCCCCTCCCATTGGTACAACTTAGAAGGGTGTAGAAATTATTATTGCAAAGGAGTGTGTGCATAGGGATATGGTCAGGGTATGTGAATCAAGATCAATGTCGGATCCAGGAGGGGGGGGGGGGTGTTGTTGAACCCCCCTCCCCCATGCAGTGACCAAACTGTTCTCAGATAAGGCCATGTTTCACTTGAGATAGCCCTTCTCTCCCCCCCCCCTCCCCCACCCAGCACACCCTCCGCCCCCTGAAAATAACCTCTCTGGATCCGCCGAGGAGAGTTTTAGGTTTGGAATGTGTGCCAGGTTTTAGGGTTTTTTCGTCCTGGTTTCAGGAAGGTAGGTTTGTTACATAGCTCAACAAACCTATTTACATATCAAGTTTTCAATATCTAATTGTAAATAGTGCAATTCAAAGCCCTAGGCAATGAATTAAAAGTCCTTAAAACTTACAACTTTTTTTTTTCAAGCAACAGCCAACACCCAGTCGGCAAGGCGCATGCTTCCAAACTAATGATCAATTACACAATGTGACAGGTGCCCCTGCTGTCCTTGAATGCATGAACCAATGTCATTGATTGTACTTTTTCATGGCTTAATGGCCTCCGGCAGTCAAATTTTTCCCATTTGACAAATTTTAAAGGCTAAAGGTCATTGTACTCTTTGACGGAAAGTTGGCAAACAGACTCTGAAAGCTCGTGTATTTTCTGGAAAAGACCAACTTTTTTTTCAATTTTCAAAGCGTAAAGTTCAAGTGGAACTGAATAACAGGATCTTGTTTTGTAATCTTAATTCCAGAAATGCTTGCAAAAAATATTTTTTTGTACAATGAATTTGCTAAAACTAGTAAAAGGTCATAACATTTGGGTGTCAAAAACTTCAGAGACCAGTAGCAGATCTTAGGGGGGGGGGGAGCCACTGAAGATTTTTATACTAGTAAAATGGTGCCCAAAAGAATACTATTTCATGCAAAAAAAAAACTATTTCACACTAAATTTATTTGTTTATTGCCTTAGAATGAGGGAGGGGCATACTCCAGACCCCCTATAGCAGGTATATGCCGTCACTCAAATATTAAAAAAAACCAAAAAAAAACCAACAACACCTGTTTCCATGCATTTCCTGAAAGCTAAGATCCACCCCTGGAGATAAAGGTGAAATTAAGCAACTTTCCCAAAGACAGGGGAAATGGTTTGGTTAGTTTGGACACAGTTTCTTGGATTATATAAATTTTTGGATATCGTTATGTCCTCATTTCCTCAACTTCAGTCCTGGTGATTTGCTTGATATAGTAGACAGTTTACTATAGGGCAGGGTGGGGTTATAAGCAACTTGGTGAAAACATTCATTTATTTGCATGCCAGTCTTCACTGCTCTTATGTAAACTTACTCTTCAGTACTCTGCATGGAGTAATAATTATTCAGTCTGAAAAAAAATGAAAGCAAGGAAGAACATTCTAGCAATCTGTGCTCATCCACCTGACAACTTTTCCTTGTGGTTTTGAGCCTGTTGCTTCAATTTATTTCCTGGTTGCTGCCGGGCTTCTAGGAGGAAATTGTTATGCTGACTAATTCCCTTCTATTCATTGGCCACAATGACTGGTCTAAATCTTCTGATGGTTTAGCAACCCTGACTTTTGTGCCTTTTGTGTAAGTCAGTTTGCCCACCCAGCAACCCTAATGCTTCATGCAAATCTGGGCAAGAGGAAATAGGGTAACATCTTCAAGGATAATCAAACTTTGGAAGTACTAGCAAGATTTTGCGTGATCATGCGATCCTCAGATTGGAAAATAAATGATGCAGACTGACAAACCATGCAGATTTAAAATGCTTTCCTACAAATCTTGACAGTTTAAAAAACATTTTTCCCATGAAAATCATAAGGCCAAGTAAAAAAAAACCCAGATGTTTGTGCAGATTTTTTTTCAAAAAGAGGAGGATGAGGGCCTATGTATTTTGTATTTTTGATTTTTTTCCCCAAGTTGGCCATCAAGTATTTAAATTCAAAATGGCCACCAACTTTGCTTTAAAATGACCACCGGCTTTTAATGAGCTACCCTAATAGTAATAGAGTCACAAATATTTATGTTAAACATGTTCTCTGTATTTTATTAAAACAAAATACAAGAAAACTTAGCTTTATGAGGTGAGAAAAAAATTGAAATATTTTTATATGTGGGTGGGGAAGATAAACCTTTTTTTTTAAACTGGGCCTAAACCTACCAGTCAGCAAATTTGCAGAAATGGCCTTCAGTGAGAACTATGCCAAATTTAGTCTTGCAGAACTTTGTTTAACAGCAGTTGAAAACCTAGCGCTTAGGGTAGATTGTTGTTATAAAAAGTAACAATGACTTGACAGTTTGTGTTAAAGGGAATATACAACATTTGCAAACATCGAAAAATAAAACTACCAACTTTTTACGAAACACCTTACTAGGATGTTGGTAAATGACAGTCTAAAGCGTCCTGTAAAATTATGGCACCTGGTGTGAAGTCATTTTCAAGAAAAGGGTATTTTTGTATACATTTCTGAAAATTACAGCAATAGCCAATGATGTACATTCCCTTTAAGCAACATTTGTTCCGTGACTTAAAAGGGAAAATCCCTTCTTGTACATGTATTTTAAAAAGGCTTCATAAGTGAACAAAAGATTTACTGAACCAAAAAACTGGGACACCAGCCCAAATGTCAAATGTTACAATAATTATTTCTTTGTCCTTAGCTCACCTTAGTTTGCATTGTAAATAAATATTATTGACACAAATTTCTGCTGAAATACCACTTGTGAGTAATATTTCTGTACTTGTGAAGATCTGCACTTTTAGGTCAATAAAGCTTCTTACATCCTTTTCAAAACAGTGACAGACCAGAAACAGACAATACAAACACTGTATTTTCCACGTTCATGATAACCTCGGCTGTTTCCTGTTCTGTTTTTCTGTGTGTTGATCAAACACCGTCCAGCAACTTAACGATTCATTTCCTGCATGGACCAAGCTCAGGAACTCTAAATGATTGTTATCAGTGAGTTTCCAGATCCTATATACTCTTTGAGAACACATCTATAATTTTGTAGCTAATCCTACTATCAGGACCAAAGAACAGATTTAAATTGGGGACAGTATTTTTTTCCAAGGATGGTCGGCCAACCATTGTTGGAAATTGATACAAAAATTCCACCTTTCTTAACAATGACAGCTCACCAGGTGCTCTGATTTCACAAGATGCTTGGGACTATTAAATAAATTATTATTCACTTACATTTAAAGGGAATGTACAACATTTGCTTTTGCTGCAATTTTCAGAAATAAATGGATTTGGAGGATTAGTATGTTAAAGCAAATATTGTTAAAATGACTTGTTTTACGTTTTGGGCTTGTAGATGCTAGAAAAACCAAGAAAATCATTCATGTTCTTGTAGTCTGATTCCCTGACCCCACTTAAGATGAAACAGAGAATTTATAGACTTTGGGGGAATTGTAAGTTCAGAGAATCAGTCTAGCAGGCTTGTACCCCTTCACAGGTGTGTAATCAATTGCAAATAGTTTTTGCAGTTTTTGCGGCAAAGAGTTTGCAAGCAGTTTTTGAAAAAAAGCTAGTTTTCTCCAATGCTGGTCGGCCGACCAGCGTTGGGAAAAATACAATTTTTCTTGAATATGTTGGCACACCAGGAGCCACAGTTTTACAGGATGCTTTAGACTATCATTCCCTAACAATCCAGTAAGGTATTTTGTGATAATTTGATCATTTCGTTTTGAGATGTTTGCAAATGTTGTATGTTCCCTTTAACATTGTTTTTCTTTATGTGTCTTTTTTCTTACTTCACTGTTTTATTTCCAATTTTTCAGTTGTTGTGGTTGGGTGCCAATGTTGGCTATTGGATCCAAGTCTTCTGGACCTATGAGTTTGGGCCGCAGTATTTCTACATCCGACTCATTATTGGGGTAGGTACATGAACAGGCAGTGCGACTATCAAACTGTAGAGAAAACTTTTCGAAAAGAAATACCAAATTTGAGAAGTATGAGGGAAACCCTTGAATGTTATACAGGAAAAAGCTGTGGAACTTCAGGCAGGAACTCGGAACTCATGAATATGTTGACCTCGGTGAGATTCAAATTCTAGGTCACAGAGGTGAAACTAAGACAAGTAAAAAAACCACTGCACCAACCCAATTTAACAATGAACAAAAAAGTCTTTAGGGATCCTGTAAGTGAATGTGCCCTCTCGGACTCACAGAGATTCTTCAAATTTTAAATGTTTTTAAATTATTAATGTTTTCAGTCTGAAAAAGCCCATTATCCAAATGTTAAGTCATAGTGTCGGATTTGTTCACCATATAACTTTAAATACCACAAGGAATATGTCAAGTATAATTGTTTTCCCCCATCTGTTTCTTTAACACGTTGGTTTAGTTTTCTCTCATCTAGTCTCAACCACAGGACATGTCTTGTTAACGACTTGTATGTTCTTTGATTCCACAGCCCGGTGTTTCCATTGCCAAGGCATGCGGAGCCTGCCTCAACCTCAACAGCATGTTGATTCTCCTCCCTGTCTGTCGCAATCTCATCTCTTTCCTCCGAGGATCTTGTGAGACAAACCAGGTGAGATGATCAGTCTGGAGTCCGGACCAAGTCTATCTTGGCATGTGGCAAGTCTGTCTTGTCAGTTTGAATTTGGAGAAGATCTTGCTGAAATGTCTGAGGAACAAGACTAAGCTTGCCTATAGTTGACTTTGACCTGAAAGTTTTTTTTGTTTTGAAAGTTTATAGCTTTTTTGGAGGGGGAGGGGGTGTGTTACCAATTTAAAAACAGTTAAATGGAAATTTTAGGTTGTAGAAGAAATTGCTGAATTTTGTTTTGACTGATTCAAGAACAGTTAAATGGCATTAAAGTTCAAAGCAAAAATTTAGTGCAAATTGATCTATTAATTTTTTTCTTTCTGTAAAATTTGTGACATTTCAGTAAACAAACATCTTGTTTGATTTGTCTAAATTTTGTTGTTGTGTTGTTTTCCTCGTTTACTTCCAACACTCCAGCTTTGTCGACGTAGTGTTCGTCGCCAGCTTGACAAGAACATAACATTCCACAAGACCCTGGCGTACATGATCTGCCTGCTGAACATCGTCCACTGCATCGCTCATTTCTTCAACTTCCGTAACTTGTACGACCACTTCAACAGCTGTGAGACCTACTTTCCTGTTGGTAGCCCCTACACCGGCATCTCATGCCAGCTGAGAGATTTACCCAACAAGGAGGGAGGAACTTGGATCAACCCAGTACTGTACAAAAACAACGTATGGATGTCCATCTTTTTAATTTTCTTGGTCAATTTGGCATAAAAAATTGTCAGCTCCATTTGGCCTAATTACCAGGAAACATGTTCTCACTGGGTGTTTTTACAGAATTTTTTTTTTTTTAATGATGACTGCAGATTAGACAGCCTACAACTGTTCCTGAAACTTAAACAATTCTGAAAGTTTCCAAACCTCAAAGACAAACATTTTTTAACAAACACTTTTTAACATTGATAAAAAAAACCCTAATTTGATTTACATCACCCCGATGCAAAATTCCATCTTATAATTTTTTTTTTTTTTAACATTGCTCGTAGTTTTTGAAAAGAAACAGTGTTGAGGTGTCTTTCATTTTGTTTCATTTGTTTATTTGTTTGTTTGTTTGTTTCCCCGCAGGCTCTACCCTTCGGTTTCCCCCTCATCGAGCAGGGCATCATCCAGATTGCCGGATGGTCAGGCGTGGTTCTGACGCTAGTTTTTATCATCATGTTTTCCTCGGCCACCGAGTTCATTCGGTAATTACGTCTTCTTTTTCTTCATGAGCAGGGGCATGTCCTGGAGCTACTAAGCGCAGAAAGTTGCTAAGAACAGAAAATACTAGCTAAGCAAAAGCGGGTTACCAGCCATAATGCCATGCATTGATATTGCTTGTGACTGGTCCCCCGCTAACTTCTGCTAAGCACATAAATTTGCCAACCAGTTTTTTTCTGCAAGCCCAGGAATTGAGAAGGAAGAATGACATAATGGCAATCATGAAATTGTGAAACATCGAAATTACAAGTGAATGTTTTCAACTCTGGTATCTTGAGTTACAGAAGGGTTATTCTAGTGGGATAGTGTTCTATAAGATACTAGTAAATGAAAACCAATACACGGGAGTGAAGCGTGAAACTTTGTTCTGCTTTCTGTTGGGAGACTTGTCTGGGGATTTCCAGTGTTGGAAACATCAAAGGGAAACTTCTCCAGTTTTTAGTTTAGTAAAATGAAAGTTGTGAAATGCGGAAACTGTACTCGGACGAGAGACACTGCCTGGTAGTTCAGAACAGGAAACTTTGAGAGAGAAAAAAGGAAGTTTGCGGATTGAATGTTTTGTTATTGTCACATGTTTTTTCCTTTGCATCAATACATGTCCGTGTTTGTATTGTAAATTGACTCCTGGATCGTCTGCTTTGTCACTGTAGCAAAACTTGCAATTCATGCCGGTTATAGTCAATACTTTTTACTGGCCTAAGAGAGGTAAAGTGAAAGTAAAGTCTGTCACGAGGCAATGTGGCCCATCAGGCCGGCGTTTATCTCAGGTTTCAGTAGCATGAAATGACTGAGAATATTTCTATTCCCCCTGGATGGGATGCCAGTCCATCGCAGGTTACTCCCCAGCTAATGCCGGTACCCATGTATACTCCTGGGTGGAGAGAGGCAAGTGAAGGTGAAGTGGCTTGCAATTTCCAGCAGCTGGATTCGAACCCCTGACCCTCTGATCATGAGTCACAAACCCTAACCACTAGGCCCCCCCCCCCCCCCCATTGAAAGGCACTGAAAAAAAGTCAATCATACTACAGGGATATTAAGTATTGTAAAATTAAGGACAAAACTTCAAACAATGAACAAAATTTCAAAAAAATTCAAAATATGAGCCATATAAATTAGAAATCTTTTGTAACTTTGTAATATTTTATTGTTTTGCTGTTATCTGTATTATGGATGGGAAGTGTATCGGACAGTGGTTTAAGAACATTTCAATTGATTTTTTTTTTTTTTTACCTGCTAGACGTTCGTACTTTGAGACATTCTGGGTAACTCATCATCTGTTTGTTATCTACTTTGCCATGTTGCTTGTCCATGGAGTCGGGTAAGTCAGGAATAAAAGTAACTTATTGAGAAATAGGTTCAGACCAATATCATGCATATCTTTAAATGGATTTTAAGAGGTATGGTTTGAGTATCAGGGTGCAACACAGAAATATGGGAGTATGTGAACTAACACTTGATTTCAAACCAGTGTCTTTTCTTTGTGTTATGTTTTGAATGAATGACACATCATATTTTTGAATATTATACTTTAATTTTGAAGACTAGATATTTTCAGAAATCCTCAATTTGTTTTGATCAGCACTTTCATGGCATTGAGATCAGAGTGATGCCATTTGGATGATAACGAAGATAGATTTCAAATCTTTTTATTTTTCCCAGAGGAGTGATCCGTTCTCAGTCCAACTTGGTTGAGCATAACATCACAACCTGCTCCATTCAGCCGGAGCTGTGGGGACCACCGGGCAGCCAGCCGTGTCCCTATCCTAACTTTGTCAAGGGCAGTGCAGCTGTAAGTAACCCCTCTTATTGATGTTAACAACTTAGTCCTTAAACTCATGACTGAGAATCAGGGGTCTCCCACAAGGGGGGTGGGGGCTACTTGCCCTGCCTGGTGACATTTTCCCCTTTTGGGGGGGGGGGGGAATTAAAGGTGTCCTGAAATTAAACATGGCATTTCACAACTTGCAATAACACACCAACCAAATCCTGCCTTGAAAATAATTTTATTGACCATTTTGAAAAAAGTTTCAGAAAAATTACCTATATCCCCAGACCACAACCTGAAAACGCAAACTGCTCAGAAAAATGTTTCTTCCCATACCAGTTGCTTTTGTACTTTTTCACATGCATTTTGTGGGTATCACTGACTTGGACTTATAAATCAGATGAAAAAAATCTGTCTCATTTTAACTTGTTACTTCTTGTACTATTTGTACTTGTGCCCTTTCTCATCTCATTGTTTATTTTGTTTTTGGCCCGTTTTCAGAGTTGGAAATGGGTGGTCGGACCCATTGCCATCTACATCCTAGAGAGATTCGTCAGGTTCATTCGCAGCTGTCAGACTGTGCAAGTCATCAAAGTAGTCAAGCACCCGTCTAAGGTGAACAATTGATTAATAATTGATAATTACTAAGAACTAATCTATGGTTATTGATTATTGATTACAGTGCGATACAACCAAAGATAGTGATTTATAAATGACTATTTGTGACGAGTTGTGGCATAGCATTTAGTAAATGGTTATTGGTTATGAATAGTTATTGGTTATTGATGACTATTGGTAATTGATGATTGATTGATTGCTGACTGGATGTATTGATTATCCATAGGTGATTGAGCTTCAGATGAAGAAGTCTGGTTTCAAGATGCTGTCAGGACAGTACATCTTCCTCAAGTGTCCCTCCCTGTCTCACATCCAGTGGCATCCGTTTACTCTCACCTCGGTAAGACTTGAATCTTTTACTGTCGTGAAACTCATTTCAGTTGATGCGTATTTGCAGTATTTCCAGCGTTCGTCTGTCCATCACAAGTCAAGTCACAAGCTATTCAAACAAACTGTGGCAGAGGCATTCCTTGGATATATAGTTCCTCCTCCTGGGCTTGTGAACGGACTTGTGATTTACTTGTGACTGGACTTGTAATGGACTTCTGATAGACTCGACTGGTTTTAGTTTTCCGATTTTTATTTGTGATAGGCTCCTGAAGATGACTTCTTCAGCATTCACGTCCGTACCGTCGGTGACTGGACCACAGACCTAGCCAAGGCGATGGGAGCCGACGGTAACACAACCACGGAGTCTACCGACCTGGCCAGGGTAGCTGTGGACGGCCCGTTTGGCACGGCTAGTCTGGATGTCTTCAAGTATCAAGCGGCTATCTGCGTAGGTGCTGGGATTGGGGTGACGCCGTTTGCATCCATCCTTCGTTCTATTTGGTGAGTTGCAATTCAGAGCACTGTGGTAGTTGAGTTCTAAATCCTCACATCTTTAAGAAAAGTCGTCCAGTCCTGAATCAAGTCACAAGCTGTTCAAAGGACCTGTGACGACGGCATTCCTTTGTTGTTGTTCATCTGCTGTTGCTTATGATTGGAGGTGTGATTTACTTCTGACTGGAGGATTTGTGATGGCCTTATCATGAACTCGACTACACCACTGTTGCAGAGTCTCTAAAAAAAAATTGAGAAACCATTTGATGAAGATGAGCAAACTTAAATGTGTTACCCCTTTCGGAAACTTCTAGTCAAAGTTCAGTCCAGGAAAATCAGTAAATAAAGATCCTCTGTGTGACACTGACTTCTGTGTAGGTAGACTTTAGTCAATCTTAATACATTTTTGCTTGGTGGGAAAGCTGAGTCTGAAATAATTGTAAAATTACTTTTCAAAAAGCACTGACGGGAATCTTTGTTGCTCTTTTTGTTTTTTGTTTTCCTCCAGGCATCAGAGTATGATGCCAGACCTGGAGTTGAAGCTGAAGAAGGTCTATTTCTTCTGGATCTGCCCGGACACCAACGCCTTTGAGTGGTTCTCAGAGATGTTGGACGCATTGGAGGTTCACATGATAGAGCAAGGAAAGGCTGATTTCCTCAAGTATAACATCTACCTGACCAGGGGCTGGAGCACTAAGCAGGTTAGTCTGAGCAAGAATCATAGAGCTATATTAAATTACTAGAGTGCTAACAAAATGAAACGCTCATTTGCTGATCGTGCATTTCGGTTTTAGGCGTATCGGCTTCAGTAACGCACCTGTATAGAGCTGCCCAGCAGGCATCAATTCGTACATGAGTCAGTGCTCTAGTAATTTAATGTAGCTCTATGGCAAGAATCCAAACGTTCAGGGACTATGAGCTCCGTGTGTGAACAAGAGAGGGCGCTGTTGACCACTTTCGAGAGCCCATGGATGGGACACACTGCGTGAGCGTACTGGTTCACATGCATGTAGCGCGAAGTACGCATTACTTATTTTATTCTGAATGTACACAAAGCCATAGCGTCTTCGTGTGAGCATCAGGCATCGGCAATGCATTAAAATGTCCCTCCCAGTGGTCTCCCCCAACTCTCCCTTTCTTACCATTGAGGGGGTACTTGTGCACAGAGCCCAAACAAGCTGATAAAAGTGGTGGTTTTTTTTTTACTTTCTACCTAGAATACCTAAGAAGACAAGCTTTTCCCAAGATTTACTCCTTTGGAATTTTTTTTTCTTGCAGGCCAAGAACATCTACTTGCAGGAGGAGGAGGAGGTTGATGCCATCACCGGCCTGAGACAGAAGACCAACTACGGCCGGCCCAAGTGGGATGACATCTTCAAGGTGATCGCAGAGGAGAACCCAGGGTAAGCCAAAACATTGCATAGTGGTTTTTTTATGGGGGGGGGTGTTTATTTTGTTCATAATTCATAGAATTTAGCTTCTCATAATAAAACTTGAACCTTCTTTCATTTGCCTTGTCTTAGCACCAGTGTTGGAGTCTTCTACTGCGGACCCAAAATCCTCTCCCAGGTTCTCCACAAGTGTTCAAACAAGCACTCCAACATCAAAGGAGGAGCCAAATTCTTCTACAACAAAGAAAACTTCTGAGCAAATTACAATGATTTGGTGTCTGCTACAGTTAAAATAATTGTTGATATTATCAGTTAAGTGTATTTTTTACAGAGTTATTTTTTGAAAGCATTTAGATAGTTTTAAAAGAAAAGAAAACTTTGTTTGAAAGCAGTCCTAGTTACATGTACATGTATTGTGCTTTGCTCGCCATGTCTTGAATATTTTGTATATTCCGATAAAGTAAATACAAACGTTTTGAAGTCTAGTGTGGAGCAGGTTTTAGCCAGTAGCAATGACAACTGTTTGAGTAATGAATAATTCCTCATCTCAGTTCTAAAAGATCCTGATTGTAAAATTTTGGCAATAGGTCCTTACTCAAAAACTTGCTTTAAATCACAAACTAAAGAGCAAACAAATTGCTAAATCTGAGCAGATTGTTGTCGGAAAAAATATTTCTTTTAAACAAATTAGTAGTCTGGAAGTCATTTTAATCTGAAATAATTTACTTTTTCAAGCTTGAACTCTGAGCTTAGAGAGTCCGCCAGAAATCTTGTACTGCTGTAAGGACCTTTTAGAACTGAACCGATGAATTATTCATCATTGAGAAGGTCATGTGACTGAGCAGTTTAATGTTACAATTAGTATCAGGCCTGATGAATATTTATAGGCAAGTCACATTGGAGATTTGAACCAATCAGAATCAGCTTTATTGGTAATTGTATATTGATGCCTGCTGTACTAGATTTAATACACTTGTAAACGGTCACAAGTATTTAAAAAAAAAAATGTTTTACTATTATTTGCATAGGTGGGTTTTGTCTTTTGTCCTTTTTGCCGTTTATGAATTGTGTAATTTTAATATATGCATGTTAGTGTTTTATATGCATTTCTGATCTGGTTTTGTAGTATTACGTGGTATAAGTGTGGCTACAAAAGTATTTGGTGTGAATTTTTTGGTGGAGTTTTGTTTTCCAGAAAATGAATTGGCACAGAAAATGTTTAATGTGGTAAATGTGATGTTAGACATTTTGATATAAGTCATTTGCATGACGTCAGCATTACTTTTTTCATATTAATGTCACCATTTTTAATAATTTAATATTTTTAAGACACTAAAATGCAAGCTTGTAGGTCAGTCCAAAAGAAGCAATAAAATGTGTTATTTTGCAAACCTTGATTGTTTATTGTTTTGTAATGTACAGCGTATGTAACATGAAAATAACTGTGTGCTTAACTATCCATTTGAAATTGCAGTGCGATATGTGGATGAAAACGAGATAGTCCAAGTACAAATTGCAAACAACATTTTGCTCTACATTTGAATAAAACACCATGTATTGAATGTTGTTCATGTTACAAAAATTATACCGTAAAATAGGCCCCTTTAGAGAAAATGGAATCAGTTTCAAAGTTGTACAACATACTTTTTAATACAGCTGTTAAGGTTTTTCAATATAATTTGTCTCATTATTTGCTTTCGTTAGCTTGTTTTGAATAGTGCATAACGTAAATTCTGATATTTTCAGTAAAATCTGCAATATAAAATCATATTTACATTGTTCCTAAACCCCATTGTCTTTAAATACACATGCACCTCTGCAGCATATTGGCTAATTGATTGAAGCAGGTGAGCAGACGACAGGTGAGACGCGCTGTGATTGGTCAAAAGTTGCTTCTTAAGCTTTTGGAATCAGGCTCTCGATAGAGCGCCCTCTCTCGAGCTGCTTCTCCATTTTGATCAGAGCGTCCACACCGTCAATGACTCGCTGGCAGAGTTGGACCTAAAAAGCAGGGAAATTTCCATGGAAACACAAAGGTAGGAGCTCGCCCGATAAATGTTGACACTTGTAAGGAGTATTGACAAACTTGAAGATACATTTGTGCAGTTTTCGTGGCCCAGTAGCTCAAAGCAACTTGCAGAAAATGGAGAACTATATTTGGAGGGAAATTCAAAATGGCCGCTCGGCACGACGAAAAATTGACTCGGCTACGTACAAATTACAATCTGACAAATTAAAGTTTTTCTAAACCTCTGTGCTTGTCAGCTTGTAACCTTCAGTCCCGTCGTATTTTATAATAGATTCTCAATTTTTAAACAATAAAATTGAACGGCAGGAGTTATTCATGAATTATTCATGAAATAAAGACAAGTATTGGTTTTTTGCTCGATTCGATAATTTCACGACAGTGTTTACATAATGTTTTGAATTGTCACGAAAGAGGGGTTTCGTTATTATTGTCTTATAATCCAACCAGAAGCCATGACCTCCTCAAGTAGACCCACCCATCTGTTATTAGGTAATGACTAGTTAACTGACCTCAGACTGTCCAAGTCGGTCCAGGTTGGAGATATCAAACACGCCTCCCACCGAGGCCGTGTCCACGCCCCCAGTCCCTCGCTTCTGTAGTCGAAGACGCTCCAGGATCATGTCAAAGCGAGGCTCCTGTACACGCAACAAAAAATCCATTTCACTTTTTGGTTGGACACTTGCATGGAAGTATATTTTGTCATTCAGTAGTACTGTATAAAAGGCAATCACTGAAGTAAACAATGATGTTTGGAAAGATGCCCATTACTGCTAGAATTCCAATCTGTGTTAACCAAAGCTCGATTTTTTTTGTTATTTTGCTTCAAGGTTCTTCAAGCTTTCGTTTTAAACTTTATTTTAATGTCTCTCTGTTTTCCTTTTTGTCAGAGCTGCATTTCTGTATTCACCAATGGGTAAACCATTCACACTTATTCAAGAATATAGTCAAGTATTTTTATTTCTAACATTATTTCCATTTAGGCCTAGTTGTTTTCTTGGTTAATTTCTTTGGAAATCCCTCTTCAACTCTGCAAGCTTTTTTGCATAACTCTCTGTTTTTGTGTGTGTGTTGGTTTGCTCCACTCCTTGATTAGCTCCACTTCACATTTTGTTCGTACTTTGGCAAGGTTGGGCAGTTTGACGTGTACCCCGGCCCTCATGCCCGTTCCCAGATTGGAGGGGCATGTCAGGACGTAGCCAAGATGCTCATTCCACATGTACTCCCATCCTTTGGTCTGTATCAGCTTCTCCACCTGGAAAAAGAATGGCAACAGATTTTTTTTTTTTAGCGGCAATTGAATTGTGAAAATTTTCATTAATGATTTTTCTCTTCCAAAGTTCATATGCAAAGTTATCATTATTCATGAAAAAAAGGTACATCGTCATTTTGAGTGGTGTTATTTCTGACCTCGTTCAAGCCTCGGCAGAACCTCTCGAAGACGCTCTTCATGTTGCCTCCCTTCTCCATGGAGATGAGACGGGTGTGATCCTCCTCGTTGACCCAGACGAGGAAAGTCTTGTCGTCGTTGTGCCTTGGCGGCAGATTGGGATTAGGATTAGGATTAGGATTAGGATTAGGATTGGTATTGCTGGATTGGGATCGCTGGATTGGGATCGGATTAGGGTTGAGATTAGGATTGGGATTGGGTTAAAGAACTGCTATTAGGAAAGGGATGGGGATTGGGATTGGGATTAGATAAGAATAAGATTGAGGATTAAGAGACAGTCAAGACAGTGCCGTTTCCTTTGGTCTACGCAAGCTCGGATCTGTAGCTATGGTAGCGCCAGATTGTGGCGAGCATTATTAGACAGCCTTTGTTATGCCTTTCAATTGGGCTTTTCAGTATAATACATGTTATTTCTCCGTTCAATTCGGTAACCAGATGAAATATAAGATAAAAAGATTTACATGGGGGCCCGGCGACGTCGGCAATATAGGTTTTGCGGCTACACCGTGTGACACGAAATCTCTCTTTTATGCGTTTGTGTGGAGTGAATGGTATCGGTTGAACTCAACGTTTCGGACAATATGCTCTGCCCGTCGTCAGGAGACTCAGGAAAATTAGGTAACTACTTGCCTCAATGTCATGTGATTGCTTGTGACTGCTATCATCGTCTTAACTTCAAGCAACATTTAGGACTTACCAGATACCACGACCATCGGGCCAATCCCGTGCCATACCGGCGCATGTCAGTAACGGAGACACGGGCTTGTCGAACAGGAAATGGTCGTCGATCAAAGTCTGCTGCTCTGTCTCAGTCATGTTGGTCAGAGGGAAGTATTTTCCTCTCAAGTCGCCGCCCAGGCCGTCCAGAGCCTCCGCCACGACCTTGGATGTGGATTAGAGCAGAGGGGAAGACTTTAATATCAGCCTGGAGTTGAAGGCTAGAGTCCGTTCATTGTGAAAGGTGGATATCAGTCTACAACTTGGGTTTGCAGAAATTTCAGTCCCTGTCTGATTCTGTGGATTTTTTCTTGAAATTCATCGCGGTTTTCCTCCTAAAACAGTCAACATGTCTTCACCATCTCTCGTATTGGTCAGTCCTCTACGGGCTTTCGAGCTAAGCCTATACACTTTACTTCAGAAAATAAACTCTTGGTTTCATTGCCACTAAAGCAAGTTTATGTTTGGTCAGATTTCAACCCATCTTATACCTGTTCGACCATGCGGCGCTCAGCCCGCGAGCACGCCGGCGGCAGGCTCAGTCCACGGATGCTCCGCCCGGTGCGGACCCGAGTCGACAGCACGTACTTGGGATCGAAGTTACCGCCACGGATCTTGGAGGCGTCCAAGTCGGTCGGGTGGGTGTCGTTAACCCCGTAGCCGTTGTGCCTCTCATCGATCACGGGATCAAACAGCTCCTTGAACACCTGCAGACAGATATCAATTAATCATACCAGTGCTATTTCTTTTTCTCCTACCAGCAACATCTATTCAACTATTGCTTTCTGTATATTTTGTTATTTGATTTTGTTATTTGATGTGAGTTATTGTCACCGTCGATTTGAAGAATATTGAAGAACTTACGGACTTGTTTTTCAAGAATTTTGCTTAGTTAACATTTCGTGTTGGATGGAAATCAATAATGTAATTTGTAAATTATTGATATTTATTGGGGTTTTTTTCTCAGACATTGATTTCTTTTACAAAAATCGAATTAGCATTAACAGTTCTCTACATAATCAAAAAATCCCCGCTGCTTTGGACGGACGTCCTCCGTGTTTTCCTCCAATTGTAGATAATGTTAACAACCGTTAAGTTAACGTTATTGTCCATATTATCATTTTCTTATGGAAGAACAATAATTCAGAGAAAGTCATTGATAAAACGACAAGGATAGTTTCGAACCACATAAGACTCCTCATCACCAGCCACGCATCCCACCGTCTTAATGAACGGATGTCCCGGGTTGTCCACCCCTGTCTGTATGGCCTGGTCCAGCGTGTACCCGTTGGGTGTCTTAAGGTTGCAGAGTTTGGCGTAGACGTTGGGCGTCAGGTGTGACGCCATCACGTTGTTGTGTTGGCGGAGATCGGGGAAGTTGGCTGACGGGGGGAAGGTGGTTTGCACCCCCATGTAGGCTCGGCCTCGCTTGGTGCGAATGTAGCTCAGACCTGCCACGCCTGGCAAGATATTTTTTCACCACAAATTATAAAGTTGTTTGTAACAAGTGGTTGGGAGTGTGGCCTATAGTGGTTATAGGGTTCGTGTCTCATGATCAGAGGGTCAGGAGTTACGATGTAACTTTCCGATAAGGATGTTGTGTGAAAATGTTTCTTTTATTTAATTCTTAGACCACAATGGTATTTAAGAGTTGATACTTGACATAATTATGTTTTCCAGTTTGGAGAGATGTATCATGACAGTTAAAATATTCTAGCTGTTCCCTTCAATTTAATTCCCCCTCTTTTTATGCTAAGAATAATTTAGACTTAAAGTAGCCGAAACGGTACTGATTGGTGTAAGGCCCTGTGGCGCCCTCAACGGATACTGCGCAGTTCGATTGAACGTGACTTACCAAGAGCCAGAGCTGCTGCAGCCGACAGCTTGCCTCTATAGGAAGTGAGCAACCTTGCCGCCATGTTGGTTGATCGCTAAGGGCCAGATGATAACCAAACAAATTTACTATTTGCGACGGATAACTATCTTGTGCATGAATTTGTAACATTTTTTAACTTTCAGGTTTAAAAATAAAGATACAGTCGTTTTCTAGTTCCGGATTTTTCGGAAGGTATTTCTTGTAAATTATTTCTTGCAAGGCAGAGATTGAAACAAGCAGCAAGATAACACATGAAATATCAAGTTCATATCATCGGTTGATAAGTTATGGCCATTTTTCTGAAGTTTGTAGATGGTAACGATCATTATTTAAAAACAAAAATATTTGTGCAAAATATCTTCCAATGGTAGCCTACATGTCACTAGAGGTCAAACTTTGAATTGTTGAATTTTATTGAAGAAAAAGGTTTTTGATTTTATGCAAACATATCCTTCATCCCTATTGAGATAAAAATAGAATCTTAAATGTACTTATGTTCCAAATGGCCCTGATTTATGAAAAGAAATTAAATATTAATGTATGCACGACGTGTCCCATAAAAAATATGTATACATTTTATAAATGTTACAAATGTTTTGATCAAATTAGAGTCAAGGGTGTTTTTTTTTCTCATTCCAAAAATGACTTTTTTTCCCAACAGTATTACAGCAGACTTCTCTTACTCTTAGTCTTAATTCTAATGACAGCATTTTTTTTGTACTTAAGTCTTAAGTTTGGAACAGTTTCTTACGGTAGAAAATTCCTTTACAGAACGCGGAAAACAACTGCATATACAACCGTGAACTGAACATGCAGATCTCAAAACGTTTTTTGTGGCCAAGGTTCTGCTTAAAATATGATTTAAAAATGAAGAAAAGAACATTTTAAAATAATTTTCATCAGATCATTGCAAAGGAAATTGAAAATGAAGGTCATTAACATTTTAAAAGTCACTTACTGTAAATATGGCTGCGAAGATTTTAGAAGTGAAATCAACTCAGATCCAGGAACACACTCACTGTTGTTTTGTAGAACAACAAAACGAAGATGACACTGCCAAGGTAACTCACGCGTAATGCGTGCGTTTCCAAGTCGGACGCGCGCGTTCATCACGCGCGCTGCTTAATATCGTAAGAGGGCGCTCTGTCTCATCGTAGACGGACTGTTCTCATCCCACTTTTCTCAGAAAACTCACTTTTTTACTCACTTTGCATGAAAGCAGTTTAACTCTGAGTAACGAGACAAAAGGATCCGAATACAGACGGAATAAGGTTGATTGAGTTATTTATTACAGCGTGGGATGAAGGTCATGTTGGAATTTGATTGCAGTTTTTATTACCGTGAATAATTTATCTTATTAGGCGCAGGCCTCTGAATATTCCTTTAGAAATAAAATATACAACTCGTTAAGGAAGCTACTTCAAACTTTAATTTTCAAAGTTGGTCCTGCTAGTTTTACCTATTCTATGTTGAATTGTTTTGCAGCACAAAGGCGCCTTGTTCTTTTAAAAATCGTGCGAAAAGAAATAACGGTGTAATTTTTACAAGAAAATATTGTTCAAGACGATTGTTTGGGGTTGAAATAATCTTTGGTAAAATGCTTGAAAGTGATAGTGTTCTGATAAACCTATCTATTCTGGCTTACAGGAGAGTATAGTGCACTACAGACCCATGGTATTCAACGTACCAAACAGTAACAGTTCCGATCTGTCGGTAAGTTGGTTTACATTTTTTAATTCATAAGTGTAACTAAAACTTTTTTTCTAAACAAAATGCTTACATTTCTTTACTTTTTAGATTCGAATTCATATTCCTCTTCCGTGGTCATTGAAAATGTTATTTTGTTGGCATTTTTTGTTTCTTGTGTGGATTTTAAGTACTAGAATGAAACAGATTAGAAATAGAATTTGTATACAAAGAGCTAAGACCTTTCTTAATTAGACTTTAAAAGTTAGTTCTTAAATGTACATCAACATTTACAAAATGCACAAAATAATTTAGCTTCGACGAATCACAGAGCAAAGACACATCTCAGCTCAAGTTAAGACGAGTTGGAAGATATTTTGGTCGTCCGCTAGGCTCTTGGAAGTCATTCTGTAGATCTTCTCATCTCGCAATGTTCAGAATTCTTGGACTTTGTGCAAGTCTCTAATCAGCCTGTGCACGGGCGTGGCTCCCACCGTGTGACGGAAGAAGAGTTGTTCCAGCGTGCTGCCGCGTATCGCGCGCAGTGACGGTAGCAGCAAGAGCAACTTGCCGAAACGAAACGGCTGAGAGGGGTGGCGCAATGAGATGTACTTGCTGAGCGTTAGTTGCGACTGGTCTTGGAGACTAGCTATCGTTGGCACGTCTTCCAATCCGGGGGCATCTGAGATTTAAACGAGGAATAAGCAAATTGTTAGTTTGACAGAGGTTGGAATAAACGATAAATGAAGAGACTTTTTGAGGTTCTGGAATCAGCCATGCCCGAAAACATTACGTATTTTTAAAGCAATTTTGTGTACAGGAGAATACAGTTAATGTAAGTTCAGACGTTAATTTATGAACAATATTTTGATTAAAAACTATTTTTAAAAGCACTTAATTATTGTAGTATGAAAGCAACACTCGAGAAAGTGCTTTTCTTTTTTTACCAAAAATCTTTCCTTTTTTTTAGCAAGTTGAGTTTTTCTGCTTTATTTATGTTACTTTAAAGGGTGGCTCACTGCTTACCTGCTTTGAACATCAGGATCCCCTTCAGGCATGCATATTCAGTAGCATCCACCTGCAGCTGATGGAGTTTAGCGATGATTTCTTGTAAGACGTGGATTTCGCTGGTGATTGCGGCACGTTTCTCCGGCGCCGTGTTCTCGGAGTTTAGACCTGAGGAAAAATGCGAAAAGAAAAAGAGGAAATATCATTTTTGGAATCAGATCCTGTGATTGTCTTTGCTCGGCAATCATTCATTGTTTGAAAGTAATTAGGTTATGTTGACATCTACATGATGGCTTACATCATTAATTTCGATGCCTTACTTTGAAGACACGCCCAACTAGGCGTGGCTATGATGATGTCATCTAATTATGCAAAAGATTTGACCACTCACCTGCCGCACTGATGAGCGCTTGACTATCAATGGAAAGTTGCCATTGAGAAGCTCCAAGGATGAATAGTTCCCGCCATCCGTCCTCGAGCAACACAAGCTACGAAAATCGGTGAAAATATTGCAGAGATTTAAAATCAAAATTTGCATAATGAACTTGACCGCTGAAAATTATTCAACCATCTGTTGCTTTTGTGCATGAAGACTAATAAATAATTCAGTACTTTTATTTTTCATGGCACGTCGTTCTTTCATTGTTTATCACTTGGGCTATACCGGTAGATATTTATGATCTATTTGTACTGTTTATATAAAACAGTTCGAAAATTATAAGAACGCTTCATGTAATTTCTGGCGCAGCATTTTAAAAATTGAAGCCTTTTACATTTTTAGCCTGCCTCTTGCCCTTACACATAGCTTTATTCTGTCTGTGGATTAACTTTGGTTGTCGATAATTGTCTGTGACTGTCTTCAAATGGCAAGGCTACGGCTAGCATTCACACAATGTCAATGGGAATGGCTTTCTGCATACCTGTTCTCGTTCGGGAAGGCTACCGAAGGCAGGCACGTTCTTGGCCCATCTGATGCTCATGAATAGTAGCCTGGCTGCCATCTCACAAACCGCCTCCACACTGTTAGTGCATGATCGGATAGTCTGGCGAGGATGGTACTGTCAATAATAAATCAACATAAAATAATCTTCATTAGGAATCGTATTTGTGGAAATCAATGAGAAGCATACTCGCCAGTTAAAGGCTTGAACATAAAGTGAGTTTCTACTTTTGTGTTGTCCCTAACCCCCAAAAAAGTTCATTTGGGGGTAAAGTACCACATGCTACAGAGTATATCTACCAAAATTATGTATGCAGGTACTACTAAAAAATATTATGAGTGATGTGCCCACTTATAAGCTTAAGTACTGCATACTACAATTTACTACTAGTAGTATTTGAAGCTTTAGGTAGGGTTAGGGTAAATTAATTTTAAATTCTTAAATTAAACTTCTGTGTTGTTTAGAAAACAAATCTGTTCTGTCTGGCATAGTTTTATAATGAGCCCATAACTTCACTGTTTTGTCCATTCTTCGCGACGTTACTTTGTTTTTGTTTGTTTTTTCGTCATAGGATGATATTTCTAAGAGTCCTATGAAGCAGTTCTTGGAAAATGATGGATTAACAACAATAAAAATCAAAAGAAATGTTACTTTGAAAAATCTTACTCTTGGAATAGGCTGACATAGACTCAGCGCGCTCAGCCCAGGCCCCACGCCGTGAAAGGTGAAATTCCCCGGCGCGATGGCAACGGGCGTCCCGCACCCCTCAACACTGCCGCCCGTAACTCCGGTAAAGAAAGGGCGGAAGTAGGCGGGGCTGTGGGGGGAGTAACCAGGGCTGGCTGGGTGGGAGTGTGCTACCAGGTCGGTAGAGGGCGGTAGATCACGGAGATGGGTGTCCCTGAGGTACAGTGCCATGTGCTTGCGGAGGGTGGAGTTACGAGGGCCTCGCTCGTGTTGAACAGCTGGAGGAGAAGGATGCAAAAATATTCTAAAAGTTGATGAAAAATTACATAGGCTATGCGTAGAAAGCATTGTTAACGTGTTCGTTTGAAAAGTTTCATCTTTATCGGAACTATGTTTTGAAAATTCTTAATTGGTTTAAAATCGTAATGTCAGTTACTAAGATACGTGAGTCATTTTCACAGACATTGTCTCAAAATATGGCCACATAATTATTCTATAAACTCTTCATACTAGCAAACCAACAAAATAAACTACTCAGACAGTGAAACTGACAAACAAACATTGATCGTTCCACATCGACTTATAATGCACTTCTCATCGTTAGTGGTCCGGACACTTATAACAAACACCATAAACAGATTGCGCCATCCACCTGATCAACCCACTCCAATCAATCAATCAATCAAATCAAAACAAACTTTTCATCATCTCTAACCAAACAATCTGCCACCATATGACACAATAACACCTCTTTTTGATGACCATTTCACTGCAGGAATTGAAAAGACAGGAAAAACTACTTGGACGACTCACCGATTGTTGATTGAAAAGAGGGAAAAAAATCACGGTATGCCACCACCTTTTTAACCACCCATTGAAGTCGGTTAAAAAAGCAACCGAGCGGCAAAATGGGTGAAGGGCCCTCAAAAGGTAAGACTCTTCAGTTTTGTTTTCAGAATTAAATGATGATTTTTCTCTGCCATCGTTTGAGAGGCAGATGGGTTAGATGGGAGAAGTGGCTAGGGTGGTGACAAGGACTCTCACAGGAATCTGTGTATCGTGAGTTGCTCATTTCAAGTGGCAGTTCCAGTCACAAGTCTCTATGGTGAGACAATAGAGAGACTTGGGAGTTCTGCCGTGCATTTTGCAGTCACCAGCTGCGAGCTACCATTTCGAGAGATAGTTTTTGTAAATATTTTCGAGTAGATTTTTATATATATCCATTATCATTTATTGCGCGTTCTGGTGAAACTGGCATATGTCTGCTAACTTCAGAGGTGAGATTACCACACTCAGCCATGGGGGGGGGGGTTGAATATCCATTTCCTCATCTTAAAATATCTTCTCCCAAAGTTCTCAGCTCACCAAAACTTCTCAAAATTTCTCAAGTTATTCCCAGATCATTTCCAAGTATTTTTGACTCGCATTTATCTAGTCATGATTCTATCTGAGTTTCCTCGCCCAAGTCTTCACCATCTTGTAAGCTTAGTTCCAATATAAGTCTTAACCATCTTCCAATTTATACACACAATCACGCCGAAATCTTATAATATTCGCAAAGTATATAAGTACAGTAACGATAACTTCATTCGTCATCCTCCCTCTAATTTTTTTTAATCACCCCTCATCCATCCTCCAGTCTCCATCCTCCTTTTCCATCTTCCTTTTCCATTTCCATCCTCTTTCACCTACCGTCTTTATTCATCTCTGCCTGCACGCATTTCTTGAGGCGACACGCCCTACACTGGTTCCGATGTGTCTTGTCGATAGGGCAGGGACCACGCCCACGATTCTTACAGACGTAGGTGCGGTTCCTCCTGATGCTTCGCTTGAAGAACCCACTGCAGCCGTCGCAGGCGTAGACACCGTAATGCTTGCCCGAGCTACGGTCACCGCAAACCTTGCACGGGATGTCTAAGATGCGACCTGGGTAGAACAGGATAGAGGGAATTTAAAGATTAATTCACTTGGAAATTTCAAAAATGCAAGATTGAAGTATTGGAGTATGATCAGCACTTTGGGCGTGGTCCCTGCCCGCGTTGCACATGCATGAAACTTTATAGTTTCTGATGACATCAGCTTCCACTGTCAATTTTACATTGAATTCCCCCTTCCTACAAAATTACAAGTGAAATACAAACCATTGACAACGAAAAGAATGTGTCTCACATCCAAAGTCTCAAAATTTCACCGTCTTGGGGTTGTTATTAATGTTGGTGTTGAGGTTAGACCAAAGAAGAAAAAAAAAATATCACATTATTTCTGGTCTATCATAAAACACGAGGTTGAAACCACTTTAGAGAAACACACAACTGAAAACCTCATACTATCAACCGGATAATGACAAAGAATTGAGTACAGAAAATATTTCAATTCCGTAATGATGCTTGCAGAACCTATTTCAACAAACTCTTGCACTACGCTGCCGAATCCTCAACAGCGCGCTATTCGTGTCGCCACGTGCGTAACCGCTATTCGGTTAACCGTCGTTCGTTTACCCGATCGATATCGGCAGTCAAACGGTCTTCTCAAAAATCGATTCTTTCAATTATCCACACCCCTAAGTGTACAAAGACTGTCCCCTAACTGCGCGGATTTCCTGTACAAGTGAGATGTAAGCCAATACTACACTGTCGTATCGGGTATCATTGTTGGCTAGCTTGTACAATTTTCTGCCAACTGCTGCAAATAGAGAAATTTTGAAATTAATATCCACAGGCTGGGGGAAATTGTGAGGACAAATTGGCGTTGGCCTTTGTGTGTCGGGACAGAAATTATGGAATTGTCAAGAACAAATGCAGGATGGAAAATGGAATCAGTTGGAAATAGGCACATGTGTTTTGCTCTTCATCGACTGAATTTAAGTCAAGTCAACCATCAATTAGTGTGTCACTAGTCAATTCATATGAGACAATTAATCCGTGAATGTTTTCTACCGAACACAGAAATCTTGATAATAAGTGTGTAAAAAGTGTGTATAATTTCGTACTTTAGTACTACATGTATATTGTGGATTGCTTGCAATGACTTGTTTTGTTTTTTAAATGGAAGACCTGTAGTTATTTGTTTTCAATTAGTCTTATTTTCTTTTAAAAACTTTTGTTTATTTCAAGTTTTGAAAAATGCCCATGTTGACTTCGTGTCCTGTTCTGATCGTCAGGTTAATCTCAGCCAATCAAAACTTGAAGGAGCATGTGTCTGGCCAAAGCTTAAATACAACAGAGCATGGCAATTTAGACCCACGTGAAGACTTTAATTGTCAGCTATATTGCAAATAATGATCAAATCACGCAGAAAGAGTGTGTGAACTGTTGCAAATTAAAGGCCACGTGATTGACATTACAATGCTTTCGTGTTGACACCTTGCAACAATACACAATCTGAACAACATGGGGATTAGCCGGGACAAGAGGAAAGTGTAGCAATCTGAGATTTAAGCCCCGATTAAGACCTCTTCTGTTTATCCCCACATTGAGGAAGCTCAATCTGCTTGGCGGGTTCCCATCCTACAAAAAAAAGTCTAGACAAACCACTCCAGGAAACTACCTCAAGATCCGGTGTTAGGGATTAGGGCGACCCCCGTGGATGTTGCTAAAATCACGAGGTGAGACCCAATCGTGGGAAATTGGAAGTGGCCTTTTATTACCCGTTTTTATTCCCACGAATTAATTGATCGGCTTACGATGCCTCTGTCCCAGGATTCACCGATTTGGACTGATACTGTAAACATCCCTGACAACTTGTAGAGTTTCCCATTGGTCAGCAATCATCAAATGCTCGTTAATTAAGCCCCTGATACAAAAAAATATTGTGACAATCTCAAGTGGTTGGGCCTTGGAGTCGTCTTAAAGTTTTTTGGGACGACGGGTTGGCAGGTTGGTGGTCGGACAATGCCCAGAAAAGACCGGCACAAGCTGTGAGATTCACCGGTGTTTGACTATTCAGCCAGCCGGATCATTGGCCCGTGAAGCCCCGCTGGTTTCACGCTGGTTTCACGCTGGGTCCCCTTGTCCCCGGAGCATGTGAACACGCCGTTTGCTGTGTCCCATCCAGTGTGAGAATCAAGCACAAGATCCTTCAAGACATCACTTCTCATGTTAGAATGAGGAGGAGTCTTTTCACACGTCTTGTGAATAGGCTGTGTTAAGTTTTTATGTCATGTAAAACAAGCTTTTAGGAGTGGCTTTTGTGCATTGGCAGCAGATGTTAGGTTGGGAGGGGGTGAGATAGGAGCATGACCTCTTTGTGAGGTCATAGGGGTGAGATATGACCTCCCTTGGGCCAGAACTGGCGAGGGAGGGTTTGAAGGGACAAGATAGGGGCATGCTTGTGGGGCCATAATAGAGATGAGGTATCACTTCCTTTTTAGTGTCATGATGATGAGAGAATGGATAAACCAGGACTTGACGTCATTGTGACGTCATGGATGTGACCTATGACCTCTCCTAGAGGTCATGATGATGAAGGAGGATGGCATGTGGTAAGGGAGAGCTGAGATTGGTGCTACACCTCTATGTAGGGTCAAGGCGGTGAGGCATGACGCCATGGGGTCATTTATTTTTAGGAAGGGGAGCAGATAATTCTAGTATCGATGTTCTTTATTCCGATTTTCAGTAAACAAAAATATGGAGGCTTCAATTTCAAAAAGAAATAGAAAAAAAAATATTCAGAGGAATCGTTCATCACAGTCCAACTCATATGTTCGTAGTTTGGCGTGTATGAACACCAATATACAATTAATCTAAAGAAATTATTTTTTTTAAATTACAATCACAACTTAACTGCAATTGGTAAGAATTATAAAACAAAGATATCCATTTTGTTTATTGCTGTGATAATATTCCAAATGCTGTAATTATTTGTCATTATCATTTGAGGATGATATCAATATCGTGCCGTTAATTAAAAATGTTTCATTGACGCACCAGTACCCTGACATCCGCCACTTTTAGAATTCGAAGACAAAGCATAATTGTCTTCTTCATTATAATGTCATTGTAAGCTAATATGCTGTCAATTATACGGTACGATTGAGATTGGCTTTCTGGCTATTATATTCCATAAACTGTTTCACTTAATTATTTCAGTAACGCAATAATAGTCATCAGATTCATCGTAGCGTAAATATTAATATGTTGTTACTACAAAGGAAGACCGACTAAGAATCTTGGTGGAAAATTTTACATGGATAAAAAAAATTTCTTGTGAGAGATTTCAGATTTAAATATCCTTCAATCCGTTCGGATTACGGTCTGTTTCGTGGTGGCTAATGGGTAGTATAACCAGAATTTGAAATGTGTATTACATGCATGCCTGTAATATTGCCCACTTTTGTTAACAGTAAGGGAATTTAAATTGACATTAAATTCTCCCAGACAACCATTTTGTTTGGATTTGTACTGCTAGTGCCTCTCTTTTCCCCATCAGGATATTACACTCTATTCCAATCAACTATAAAACGTCAACAATTCTCATGTCATTCCTTGATTGTTATTATTGTATTCATTGATATCTTTTTCCTTCAGTCCGCCTCTCCCCCATCTCAATCGATGTTCTTTCATTCTCATCCTCCACCCCTGTCCGATATTGACTTGTCTTATCCTTATATTGTCCTCCCAAATTAAGAAATTGGTTGACTAGTCCTGACTTAACGATCTCTGGCTCCCAATAATCCCCTCATCAGCAGAAAAATCACGCCCGCTGTGTATGCTGCTATCCATATCCTGAGACGTGTTACACCGTCTTAAAATAACTCATCAATACATTGACATGTTGCTCAGTGTTAGGATTCTTTAAGCTCATATACAATTCGGTTATTTCCCAAAAGAGCTTTTCGTGTAAAGGGTGAGTAAAACAAAAAAAACGAAACCCAAATGTCAGGACCAATTTTTGAATGAAGTTTTGCATGTAGCGCTTTCAAAATCTAGGATCTGAAAGCCCAATTCATAAGCTTTCTTTAAGTACAAGAATCATTCAAATCACTTGTACTTTTTAAGTTACGGAATTGTAAATACAAACACCGTTTTAAAGTTCTGTCCACTGATCGCCAAAAAAAGTAAGTGTTCTTTCAGCAGATCGAGAAACAAATGCTCATAGGGATGCATGTGATTGTTTCAGTTTTGCTATAAAAGAACACTTACGTTTTTGTGATCCGTGGACATAACTTTAAAACGGTGTTTGTGTTCAAAATTCTGTAACTTGGAAAGTACATGAGTGATTTAATGATTCTTGTAACACAAGATAGCTCATTATTTGGGCAACAGGCAAAATTTCATTCAAAAATTGGTCCTGCCATATGGGTTTCGCTTTTTGGTTACTCACCCTGCACATCATTATCGGTGGTGTTTTAACGTAGTTCGGAATTATTCCGCTGGAATAATAGTTTCATTGAAAAAAAGGACCATATCACTTGTTTAAATTGAATACACCACACGTGCGGAACTTTAATGACCACACAGTGTTGTATTAATCTTTTCCATTTATTAATTACTAGAGTAAATATCTAAAGTTGTTTCCGAAATGATTTGAAAACTCAACAAAAAACTTCTTACGGGAACCTCACGTTTCGAATGCCTGTCTTTCTAAGATGGTGTTTTGTCGGGGATTTAGACTTATGGATTTTCTTTCTGAGCTGATATTCAATTTCCTTTGTACATAATCGTCTCAGCTCGAAAGAGGAGGGGCGAGATGGATGATCCCTTGTTGTGTCTGTCAAGACCCAGACGAGTTGCGTCTAATCCTATAATAATCTAATCGCTCTAATCGACAGTGTACCGTTAGGAATTATAGGTGTTAATTGGCTGAGGATTGGTGCAGTAGTTTATTGATTGGTTGGAGATATGGGGTATGATCTTATGAGACGTGTAGCCTTCTTTCGAGTCGTGAGATTATCAGATCTCTGCACCACGGAGTGCATGCAGATGTCAGTGGCTGGTGGAGGTTTTAATTTGATTCTTAGAACACATCATTATGAAAAATATCATTCTTATACCATAGTTGTAATCAATATGAAAAGTTGTACAATGTTACTGCAAATCAAAAGTGTATTGATTGAATATTCAAGGTTAACACGTGTTGGAGATATAGGCCAAAACTCTCGTCTTTTCTATATATTTTAGGTATACATTTCGCTAAAACTAGTTGCACGAGTTTGGACATGAGATAAAGCCCAAACGTTTTAGGAATGAACCAAAACCAATAAAAACGTGCACTTTTCAACACTGGCAAGACCTGAATACAGAGACAAACTCGCAATTATTTTTAATTAAATATAGAAATGCAATAAGTAGCTTAACTCTCGTATGCACAGACTACAGTTATATTAGAAATGATCACAACCAAATCTGTAAAAGATATCCTGTCTCTATACTGTTACTAGAATTTCAGTAAGCTATTGTTATACTTACTTGACGTTGATCCAACTTTGCCGCTCATTTTGATAATCAGTCAATTTTTTTTCTACTTCGAGCTCCCGGAACAATGAATAATAGTTGAGCAGGCCTGGGGATAATCCTCGCCGGCGGGCAGGGCAGTAGCGGAACGCGGCCGCTGGGTGTAGTGCGTCTCTGCTCCCGGTGTGTGACGAGCGAATCACGCTAGTGGCCGCGGAGATCCAATTCCCCTCCGGTGCTTTTGCCTCTCTGAACCCTCTAGCGTCTAGCTTGCCGTTGAACCGTCTTTTGCCTCGGGGCAATGCAGCTTATAATGAGGCAAATGGTTAGAGGGAGCTTTTTTGCGGTGTAAAAAAAACCCGCCAGTGAAAAAACTCACCGTGTACAGGGCGCCCCGGGGTGACGAACAAAACCCCAACAACACTCCTCCCACTTTGTTACACAAACCCTTTGAGGGTTGAGCAGACGACACAACGTGGACTCGTAAGAACGCTCGCTGATTGGCCCCACCACTTTGGCGAAATTTTGTAATGACTGAAAGTGTTGTGTATATTATGCGTGTATTGCGCTGGCGAGTGACTTGTATAAAGCAGCGAGTTGCGTAAAATACTCCTTGTATTATGGTTATAATTATTTGAAGTAAAGTTGGAGTCTATAGGCCTAATGTATTCATTTTACTTTGCGGTCAAAATCCTCAGTCGTGCACAAATCACTTTCCGAGTTCATCATGATAACTCCATATCCTTGGATCTCAATTAGGACTTGAAAAAACTATTTAAATGTTTTTGGTTATTTGATGTCGAGCAAGAAATACAAATTTTGATATATTTTTTTTTCCAAAATGGATTACTTGATGTGTGTTGTGGAGTGTGGACTGGATATAGGTGCAGGAGGTCAACTTGTTAAGTGATGGGTTTACATCTGAATTGCGAAGAATAGTTAAGCATCATTATTAATTTCAGTTAATTTCGCAAAACATTGACAACTGATAGAAAGTTGGCTTGACTTTCTTTTGGGTGGAAACTGCGTAAAACCCAGGCAATCATTATATGGAATAATCCCCTTACACAGTAAGGGTCTATGGCATGGTGCAGATTCGGCGCTATTATGCAAAACAAGGCAGCGACTTTACCTAGACACATTCTGACCATTAAGCGAGCGCTTTCTATCGGGTCTTCGGGAACCCGTTGTTGTATTACAAAAAAAATGGTATCAAAATTGAAAAATCAACAGCTTAATCAACATTTCTGATCGAAATGACGTCACAATTTCTAAAGTCGCCTCCGATTGGCTGGCGCGCGGGGTTGCATAAAAAATGCATTGCTCACAATATGTCATATCAGACGTTGGTTATACGGAGAGGGCTTCGTAATGGTAGATAGTGATACTCAGACAAGGGCACAAGGCAATCATAGCCTTAAGAACAGAAAATTGCCATCGATTTTTTTTTTTACAGGGAGCCTTGGACAAACCTTGGCTGTTTTTGGAAATAGTTTCCCCTTGTTAACTTTATTTTGTGCATCTTGTAAAGGCTAATCTGGTATATTCTTATTAACCTGTGATCGACGAAATCAGCGATTATTCGCTTGACTGGAAATAGTATGGGGTTAGAAACCTTTAATGAGAGCAATGTTGTGGAAATAATCGAGTAATAATAAGTCGAAATAATAAGTCGAAATACCTTTGAAGATGTGCATCAGTGCATTATGACAACCTGTATTGTCAACAAAGATGAACAATCTTTCAATGTCCCTCTACGATATTACTTTCAGCCGTTGTATAGTGTGAAATTTGGCCTCGATGAAATACAGACTCATCGGTTGTACTGCGCATGCCTACTTAGATCACGTGTGCGGGTTAGAGTCCATATAAGGTAAAAGAGACCAATCAGAGACCAACCATGGGAGCCAAAATTACATATGACTCCGGCCCTGCATTAGTCCCCCCCCCCTTTCAGGCCAACATGCCCCGCCCTCCTCTTCCAACCCCCACATTTTTTTAGCAACCATCCCCTACCGATTAAGACATCGACTGACATCCTACATTAAACTGCTAATCACGCAGGGGTTAACACACCAAGTAGTGTCTATTTGCCTTAATACCTCAACCCCTCGAGGCGAACAAAAGGAGCCCCTTCAGAAAGTCACCCCAAAGGGCGCTAGCGGGCCACACGGCCGAGCAGCCCCGGCCCTCCGTGCCAGCGCGCCGGGTCGAATGTACTCTGACTGCATCGCAAGGCAAACAAGACCTTAAAAAGACCGTGAAAAAAGGAAAACCCAAGCGCGGTAGTACTCAACGCACTACGGGGCTGACACGGGGGGTTGGCAGCGCGG
Source organism: Patiria pectinifera (assembly GCA_029964075.1). Taxonomy (NCBI): domain Eukaryota; kingdom Metazoa; phylum Echinodermata; class Asteroidea; order Valvatida; family Asterinidae; genus Patiria; species Patiria pectinifera. Next base: position 14,981,561 of record CM057140.1, on the reverse strand, counting down.
GCTTGGGGTATAGTAGGGGAGGTTTGGCCACTTGTGCACGCGTTGTTCATCAGTTGGCCCAACAGTCCACCAATCCCCTTGATACCAAAAAGAAGTGACAGCAGTGGGATTCTCATTCACTCAGCACGTATGGAGCGGGGCCAGTGGTTTCAATGGGCTGTCTTTTCTTTTGAGTGGTCTCGTTCTTACCCTATTGCTATTCCACTCCTTGCCTTACAGGAACAACACCCTTGCTCCACCGCCCTTCAAACCCAGCTCTGGCCCCATGAAGAAGTGAGGAAAAAAGGGCAAGTTAAACAGTCGCTTTCTAATAACCTGGGCGGGGCAAGTAAATATTTTATGATTGCTTTAACACGATCTTGTTTCTCCCTTTTGCCCCCTGACTATCCTCAGGCATCTCTTGTCTCCAGCCTCTTTTTTTCCCGGTTCTCTTTTGCCAAATCTGAAGTGTTGCTTGAATTGCCAGCATTTACCCAAGTCCTTATGTGGACAATACCTCTCGAGTACTGAGCACACGCAGACGTATACAGCACACTGAGACTCCGTGATGAAAAACAAAATTGCTCTTGAAGTTTTGAAGATGATAATAGTCACAATTGTAAAAGGGGATTGTTGGGGGGGGGGGGGTAGCGGACCATTCTTGTCTGTCACCGGGGTGATTTGGAGCAGGTGGCAGGGGCAAGGTGGACCAGGGTCATGGTGGCTGACGGACGGGGCAGGTCCTCATCATTCCCTGACCTGACTCCATCTCATACATCTATAATTTCTCAATAATTTCCAAGTTTTTATCCACCCCAAGTATATACGCCACACGGGGTTTATTATGTCGATGTCACACACAAGTGGACGGACTCTCTGTGGACAGTTTATTATTAATTTCATTGACAATGAAAGTACAGTGTCAACTCATGCATAATCACAGAGGAATAAAGACATGACCACAGCGAGGGCGCTCTGTGCAAGCTCTCTATTGGAGTCCGTACAGGGAAGCCTTAAGGTAATCGGACAAGTTACCCTGCCTTTCGAGAATCCTTACAACTCCCTCCAAAACCTTGCCCTTTGTGACTTCATGTGGGAGTCACAGCACCCATGTCTCAAGACCAAGGTAGCACTGACTTTACAATTTGGTAAAGGGTACAAAACAGTAATAAGTTATACCACCTGGATATTAATTCCCATTGAATAGTTATGCATTTATTATGGATTTGAGAAAATGTAGTTTACAATTATTTTGTATGATGTTTATATTCTTTTGCATACATTTTCAAACAGCTGAACTGTACTATTTGGCCTGCCTGAGTGAAAAATATGGGGCCTCAGTAAATCCCTCCCGAATGAAAACTGTGTCATCCTTATTTGCAAAACATCGCAAATAAGGTTTTGAAAAAAATTGAAAACAGTCAAAAATGTGGGCCAGTCTTTTGATCACACCAGCTGTCGATCATACTCGGTCTGAATTGAGTCGGATATATTTGCCCAGGTGCCGTGGACGGGACCGTGAATTGGCGAGTCTCGTCCTACCGTGCTCGAGCACCGATCTCCCCATTGGATGGGACAGGGAGCTCCGCAACCACAATACTCCCGCGGGGGGAAAGTTAGGGGGAGAAATCCCGACTCCTCTTTTGTCAGTCAACAGTTCGGAGTCGCTAAGCCAGACCGTTAGGCGAGACTTTTGACAGGAATAAAACATTAGAAATCCTTGTCATGCGGACAAAAAAATGAAAACAAGAAAAGCGGAGACCTAGTTTTAGATTAGGAAACTAGGCCGTGGATAACGGAGTATTTGTGGGTTTGATTGCCAAGTGCGAGGACAAGAAAGGAAAAGTTGGCGACGTGAGTAACGCTTAGCCTAGTTGTATGAAAGCACGAAACCCACTTTTGACAGGGAGCCCTCACCCCGATGACTACCCCAGAATGGACCGAAGTCCACGCCGTTGTTTCGGGCGTGCTGTTACCGACATTCCGCGCTGCTGCGGTCCGCTAAATTCTATTTAATTACCCCTCTAATATTTATCTTCCATTGTTAAGGAAAACGAAGGTTAACGAAATGTGATATTCGGGACGAGTTCGACAGTTCTTTTGCTGACACTTCTTATTAAATTCTGGGTTCGCCAATAAAACCAGAGACGTTTTCTGGAACCGTCAGACCAAGAGTCAAAAACGAAAATTTAGGTTTACAAAACAGTCAATAAAGATCTTTACTGTGCCAGTGAAGTAGGTTAAACAAACAAACAGTACAATCAGATGCAGTCTGCAATAGCTGTTGTAAACGGAAAAGTTCCTGCATGATGGGCATGTCCTGACTGGAAGTATAGGCGGTCCACGATTTTTTTTTTATGTCAGTTATATTTTATCAATATTGTTTTTCTTAATCGACTAACGATAGGCTGACCTACCCTAATATTGGGTGAAATAATAAATGTACAGTATTTTTCTCGATTATAATTTATTTTATTGTCGAGATTTCTTCTGATTTTTTTCTCTTGACTTAAAACCACAAATTTGCCCAAATATTCAACGCCACATCGACACAATGTCCGCTGTCGTTAAACGCGTTGTGCCCCTCCGTCAACGCGGACTGGGCGGGAGACAAAAGCCTACGGGCGGGCGGCCTTGGGGAGCCCCCAACACGCTGCCAAAGCGGTAGGCAAACAGACATTTAAACAGCATAAAAATGTGTTTAAAACGCCTCAAATGGACGGACCTATTGTCAGGGCAACTCTGGCTTTGGACTCGGGGGTTAAAAGGGGCCAGGAACGGAGACTGAAGTTTCTCCCCTGGGGACGGGGCTTATTCTGGAGTCCGTATGGAGGGGATGTGGTGTGTTTTCATCGGGGGTTGGGATAAACCCCGACCCCATACGTCATCGTAAATTGGACAAATGGACGCATCGTTATCCTTCTATTCCTTTTCCAAAATGTTTTGTTTTTGCCCTTTACATCAGTGAATGATTTTTCAGGCTCTTTTTCATTGATGACATTTGTATTCTTTGTAAAGAGCCTTTTAATATTAATTAACGGTCGCAATGTAATAAATTCCTCTGACGGATATATAATCGACATAAAATATGCTTCTTAAATGTAGAAAATAATTCGAAGAAACGTGCTTGTTGCATTGTCCATAATCACGCCACAAACTTCGTACTTAATTTGAAAGAAATTGTTTCCACAACTTGCAATTTCGTCACTTTCTGCCATTTTTCATCGACCTGAAACCCAATTCCCACACGTGTCCAGAAAAATCATTTCCCCTCCAACTCATTCGGTTTTATCCAAATATCATATCGGACAAATATTTGTTCCAAACCGGCGTTTTTATTAAAACCATTTTTTTATCAGGTCTGAGTTAAATCTGCATCCAATTCCCGCCGTAGCGCGACCAGCAACTCACCTAGCTTCCTAGGCCCTATTGTTACAAATTCTAAGATCTTACCAAACAGTTTTATTAATTACGATTTTGTCCTCACCCAATTCCGACTTTCAAACTACCCTACGGCTATTACAATCAGCCCGTGCGTCTCTCTAAAAGATACATTCCATTTTAGAACAAACACCCAATTAATAATACGGCTAATTTGCCCGCAGTTATTGGCCCAGAGATATTGCGTAGATTGCGCTCAACTACCCAACATTTACCTTTTCGTCTAGGGTTACACAAAAAGAGAAGTACTTGACACAAGGAAAGCAATTAAATCGTCTTCACGCTTGGCTAATAACGCCATCCTAATCTCAGGCCAAATATAGGAACAAGGTTTTGTTACATGAGAGGCACGTGATGATTCTGAAGGCGAGAAAACCGTCAGAGAATTTCATTATTTTATGAAGGAAAACAAAATCAATTGAACAGTAAATGTAGGTCGACAGTTTTGTGTAGAGTAATCAAGGTGGGCGTGGTCCCTTGCCGCAGTAGCCAATGAACGTTCTTTGGCGGGACCACAGGCAGCTTCCCATCCAATCAGCGTGCTTGTTTTATCATCATCAATTTGCTTTCTGTCAGCGAAGAATACTCAAACCACACAAGAGAAAGTGACATGCTAACTTGGTTGAAACGATGATGGCGCCCTTCCCCAACCTAAATTATGCATTTTACCGATAAACGGTAGACGTTTGTGCAAGCTTTTAATTTTTTTTTTTAGTTAAGAAACAAAATGACCACAAAAATTCTACGTATGATAAGTGAGAACAGGCTCGTTATTTTTCAGTTTTGACCAAGTGCTAGCCGTACTGTTGCCGTACTTGTATAGTAAAAACATCTCATTATCCCGAGTTTCAATGCCTGGAAACGAAAACAGTTTAACCAGCGCCGCGGTTGGCACAGCAGGGGAAGATCTCCGTGAGAACAGGCGTAAAAAAAAGAATAAAGAAAAGGGAAAAGTGCATTTCTCGTACATTTCCCGAACACGCGGACGATAGTCTGTGAGGTGAGCCGTAAAGAAGTCATTGGACCGCACGCTGAGGGTGGTACACGGGACCTCCTCCCCACAGTCCCGTGCAAGAATTCACGGTGAAATGAGGAACCGGGCGCGCGGTACGGAGTTCAGGGTACTTTGGTCGACAATGGGGGAAGGGGGCTGGCTGGGGAGGGTGGAAGGGGGAGGCTTGGGGTAGAGACTCTCGGCGGCATCCTCTTAGATGTCTGCATCGTGCCGATGAATTGGCTGGAGTTTGTTCATTCCATGCGAGAAATAGCCGAGTAAAACTGGTGTTAATCGAGTAAATGGGTCTAGTTTGGGAGTTGGGAACAATATTCAAGTCGGAATCCTTTTCATTCATTGATATTATTGGGCTTGTTTTCCCCTAGGGGCGTTATTATCATGATATGCCTTGATTGCTTTGACATCTGTTCTGTCTGTGACTGCAAGTGTTTTTCAGACTCGAAGCAGGGATTTTTTTAACCACTATGTTTTATTCATTGGTACTCTGATTACTCTGTGGATTTGATTTATTTTTTAACCTGGTTATTTCCGACTTGGTTGGCCGATTGTCTGGGAATTATCATCATGGTCTGATATATACACACACGCGACCGATAATAATAATTATACTTAATGTGAGACGCGAGAGTGGAGCAGTGTGCCATCTTGTATAATATGTCTGAGAATGTGATCAGTGTTTTGAATAGATTGGGGGACGAGATCGTTCATTATTGTAATAGGTGTATGCTTTTTAATGGGCGGGGTCTCAATGTGAGAGATGTTGGAGGAGGCAGACATTGTTTTTCATCACCTTATTTACCCTCTGTCCAAGCTTTTACCTTTATGTTAGCATAATATGAGGATATCTGTAAACTGTGAATGTTTGTGTTAATTTGCCCCCCCCCAAAAAAAAGGGGGGGGGGAAGAAAAGAGAAACTAATTCCGTAACGATGCTGACATTATCAACAGAGTTCTCGAACAGGCTGTTCATGTATTTGGTATGCTGGACATCTTCGGTGTTAAACTTACTACTTGCATGTATGAAACCGTCCTTTACAGTGTAATGAGAAATACGAGGGGCCAAACAGAGAGACAGACAAACCAACGAACATAGCGATGCCGTACAGTACAGTCGGGATAAACAAGCAGGCAACACAACAGACGGGTAAAAGCCACGTGAATCCACCGAGAGTACGAATCACCTCGGCCCGTGTAAAAGTACACCCTGGCCCGGCCGTGAACCTGGTCCGAACTCCCCATCCTCGTACCGGGATAAAACAGCCGTCTCTATTGAACAATGCACCCAGCCACAGCCCGCGCTTGTTTCTGATTGAGAGCAACCAGTCGTAAAATCGGCTTATAAACTTCGCCTTGACTTTGCCAAAAATCGCTCTGAATAAAACTTTGTGTCGGCCCGCTACACCCTTTCTTGTTTTCCTCGATGGTTCGACTAGTGTTTGGCGAGTTTACAGATATTGTAAAGACTTTCCGTGACTGTGTCTACCATGCGTGAAGAAAAGTCGACTCGAGCTCGAAAGTCAAACGATTATTCAGCAGATTTTTGATAGACTTGTCCAACTAAAGTATACACAATTTTGGAATCAGGCGTAATGAAGAAGGGTTGCATTTTACAGCTGCTGCAAAAGAAACTCGTCTCAGAAGTGTGAGAAACATTGGCCGAAACAGAGTTCAATTTGCATTTTGGCACTTGGGACCTCACTTTCTGGGGTTTCAAAAATAGGTTGTTTCCTGGCCTTAAGGAAAGGCCGTGCCTGATTTCTGCCATTTTCAATCTTTCAAGGCTTGAACAAAAACTTAATTTATTTTCTCCTTTGTCTGTAATTCCTTTCTCCGTATTTCCTTCTGTATGTTTCCCACTTGTCTTTCAATGTCTACATCTACAAGCGCTTGGATAAACTAGGGAATATGCTTCTTTTAATAAGAACAGGATACCAGCATTATAGGCTAAAAGTCCCAGTATCACAAGGTGTGGGGACATAGGATAACTTCCCCTCAATATTTTGAGAATGCTTAATTTGTTTACATAAATTGAGCTCATGCACATTTCGCATCTTGCTTCATAAAACCCTGAAGGCCAAGCAGTCAAAGTCAATAACAAACCCTTGTCACAACACAAGCATTCAAAACTAAGTTTGTATAACTCGGGGGAGTTTTACAAATAGAAATGGCAGAAGAAAAGCAAACTTGTTGATCCGGTGTTGGCTTTTTCCGCTCGAGCAAACGAGTTATTCCGAGATTTTGACCATGATACTTTTTTCCTTTTCTCACTTTAGCCGAGTCTGTGCGTGTGCAGAATGCTGGCTTAGGGGGTTTCAAACCATTTGAAAAAAGAGAAGCCTTCGCAGTTCTGGTAAGCAAAATAATCTTCCAATTGAATTGACTTAAGTCAAATTAACAAACTCCATTCTTAGGACAACAATTTGATATTTCTTCCATCAACTCAACCTCCCCCTAGTCTATGGAGCATCCCCTTGCACAGCAAGGGTTTATGATATGCGAGCAAATTCGGCGATTATGCAAAACTTGAAGACTGCGACTTGACCTCGAGTTTCTGACCATTCAGCGGGCGCCTTCTACATATATCGGGTCTTCGGTAACCCGTTGTTGTATTACAAAAACATGACATCCAAATTGACCAATCAACACCTTAGTCCATATTTCTGATCGAAATAATGTCACAGTTTCTAAAGTCGACTCCGATTGGCTGGCGTGCGGGGTAGCATAAATTGGGATATATCAGACGTTCGACCGTGGTTCTGCACATGCACGCGTGAATGTCTGATCCTAAAGACTAAACCCCTCCGAAAAAAAAAGAGAATGACAAATCTGTATAATTCATAATCTTTATTTCACTTTTAATTACATGTTTTATCGTCTCACTAAAAAAATATTCCCGAGCCCAAACGTTTGTAAAGAAACTCCCTAAATAATCATGCGAATTATTTTTAAAAGTAAGTTACATGTATTCCCTTGAACCTTCCACTTCATTAGTTTTTACATATTTTACATATTGTTTTGACCTTTACTTTTGTTCGGTCTCAAAAAAATCCGTAAAAGCCTGAGTCATTTTTTACAAATTTGTTCACTGTGTGATAAAAATAGTGCATAGGAAATATTGTGCAATGCTTCAAGTGTACATTATCAACTTGAAGAATTTACCAAGATTGTGCATAGATTGCTGTCCTTTGTTCAGTGTGCTGCTTTATACATTCCTGTTGCTAATAATTTTAAGTCTGTAGTTCTGCTCTTCAAAATGAGGCTTTCTTGAAGGATTTTGTCCAAGAAAACTGCAACTCAAAGTGCTTCTACTGAGCAACTTTTTTTTAAGTACGTGAATCCTTTGCATAGCAAGATGTGTAAGTAGAAGACATGATGGCTAGTCTCTCATCAGACAGAATGCTGTAGCGCCCTCAATGTTCAAAACGAGACAGGATTATCAGACTTTTTTTCTGAGCACTCAACCATTGCAGTGTTTATCCAGAGCTCTTGCTCAAACTACCTGGTTTAGGCAACATCATCTTTAAACAAATTGAGAGGCAGGTGTTTCTGTTTTAAAGATGACATTTTATCACCTCAGCTGAAGCTTGGAGCAGAACTACACACCAAAGCTTGCTCACAACAATCAAAACCCCACACCTATCACCATATTAGCAAAATCAATGCAATGGTTCACTACTTTACAAAATATAATAACAATAGAATATAAAAAAAAATATTTCTTAAATTCCTCTTCAACCACAAATGAAAAGTACCTCAAAATAGAACCTGAGTCCGCCAATACGAAACTCAGGACCGTAATATATTCAAAGGGCTGATTCAAGTCATCAAGAAAACATTTGTATATCAAAAACTGACCTTGCAAAAAGGCTCACACTTTTTTGTTCGATATGCACAGACATTTCATGAAATATATCTTTATAGGAAAAAACAGCAATTGCATAAAGTCAAGCAGCAGATTCAGCCCACAACAAGCAAATACGTAAAAACAGAAACAAGAGTTGAAACTTAGCACAGTCGAAAAATAATAAAAATTTTGTAAAAAGAGGAACCATAACATTATGGTTTTAAAACCTAAAACAGGCGTTTGTGGATGCAAACACGCAGCCAAATTGCGTGCTCCTCACTTGTATGTGAACCAGGCAAAATCTAGGATCTATGGGGCCTCATATTTCAAAGATGAATTCCAAAGATGAAGAAAAGTTTTTAAAAAATGAGATGAGAGTGAAAGACAAATAATAAAAAAATTGGTAAGGAATTAGTAAAAAATCCTGGTACTCCTTGCTGTGTTTGGAATGTCGTCGCTTATGAATTGATAATCTAGATAATCCCACGAATTTCGAAACCCAACGTGCGTAAATCAGTCTCCATACATTTCAGCCACACTACACCACACGCTTCATATCCAACGTGTGGAGAGTTTGCAAAATGTAAAGAAGATCACGGCAAGGACTCTAAATAATACAGTTCTGTAAACCTCTTTAAATGCCAAGTTGATATTTTCATAGTGATGCTAAATGAATAGCTTAAAACAAATTTTGCCTGAGCTTTGTAACCCAAAAGTGGCTCCTCGGTAATAACCATGTCATGAGGTGACCAGATATTACGACCTTTGACCTTGTGATGTATACCAGTTATGTCTATGACGAAACCATGGTGGGTTGTTGGCTGGTGTACACTCTCTTCTTCTGGCATTTCATCTCCTCGTCCACGATGGTCGGGTCAAAGGTCAACTTGGACCACTCCTCAAAGTCAAAGTGGGAGTCGTTGAAAACACCTTTCATGCGTCGCCTGAAAAGATTACAAGTCACAACAGGAAATAGAAAATTAATACATTTGTACATGTACATAGTAGGATTACTAAAAATGATTTCTGGTTACAAGACATCAATTGGACAAACTGCGGTTGTCTATACCCTCTATTCCCCCAAAAAGGGAATCCAGGAACACTTGAAGCAAAACAGACAGACCCCAAACTCCTAAGTCTTCTGCAATTGTAGAAATCTGATTTCTGAATGAAAATTGTGTTTTTAGTACATGTTACAGTTTTTAATTATTAGTTATAAGGAATATAATTATTGGACAAATTTGATTTTCAATTTTTTTTTGCATTAACAGTAACAAGGAAATTTCAGGGAAAAATGGAACAAGAAAAGGGTAATACAGACACGGAATACCATCTAATCTTACAAAGCAGGTGTTGAAACTTTGACTTTGCCTCAGAATATGGTTTTGCTTTAAGTACTAGAAATGCTTGAGAGGTTCAAGTTGAGTGTTTCCATTGTCTGGACATGGAAGGCTTCCAAATGATACTGAAACTGGAGATGAAGACTATTTTTCAAACCCCTCCAACTTTTGTCTGTGAAGTTGAAAAGTTGGGTGTGTCAAAGACTACTGACCTGCTGCTCATTCTGACTGGACTCTCAATGTCATGTAGAGGCATGGCAAGCCAGGTACGGCATTCGGTTCCGTGCCGACCAAGAGGCACAAGGGGTAAGGGTGGCAAGCGCTGGACCTCAACGGCTGAATCAGAAAGGGTTCTCCCTGTAATAGAACAAAGAGTGAAAATTGTAAGGTTGTCTGGTAACCTTATACTGCTGAGAGAATATTTCATGTGCTTCTCAGGATGCCTTAAGTTAACGATACAACTTTTGGCATTGCCTTTCTGTGTATGTTTTTTAAGGCATGGATCTATTTTTGGCTACATGGTATGCATCCAAAAAACCCTAAATGAAACCTCAAAGCTACAAAATGTGTCCTTCAATTGTGTTATAAAAAAGAGAGCATTCTAAAACACTTCCAAAATCTTGAAGAAGCTAGCTAAAAACCCATTAATGTTCTCTATCGCACATACCTGTTCTACATCTTATGATGGTTCTATCTTCATCATTCCTATTGCGTTGTTGGGCTATGAGGGGATCGTCCAGTGTATCAGTCTGTGCTACGATGGGGGCTGGACGAGGGACGACTAACTTGAGAGGATCATACTCTATGGGATCATAGATGTCTAGAGAAACAAAGCCCTGCCAACAAACAAACAAAAGAAAACAAAATATTGTCAACAAAATCATCAATCAAAAACTGTTTAGTTTTTATAACTAGGAAAACAAAAATGTTTGAATTTAAGAACAAACCATTTCCTCGTAAGTGTTATAATTATTTCACTCATTAAAAAATGGACATATTTATCCAACCATTCAAGAAAATATTGTTACCTTTTTATTTCTGTGTCGTAGATACTCAAGGAAGAGCGCCCTCTTTCTCTTGTCCACCGCTGCGTAGTTTCCTTTCATCTCCCGGTAGATCTGCTCTTGGAGAGGAGCAAAGATGCGTTCATTCCACTTCTTATACAGCATCTCCTTCTTACGTAGGTCCAGGAAGGATTTCTCCGTCAGGAAATTATCAACATCCTGCCAGGGAAAAAGGTATCATTTCCAAACATCATCATTATTATTGAACTAATCTTAAGCTTAAAGGTTTGCTTGGTGAGGGTTTTTTTCATTATAATTACAAATTTATTCTGGGAAAAAGGGACATTTACAAATGAGAAAATTCAATGCCATTCTGAAACAAAACTTTGGATCATTTTAAACATAACGAGAGAAAAATATTCAGCCTTTACAAATTATACAAATATGTGATATTAACTTTGGATCATTTTAAACATAACAAGAGAAAAATATTCAGCCTTTACAAATTATACAAATTATATGTGATATTTTTAAAACAATGAGATATGAGAACACACTGAAAAAAGTAAGATTTACAATGTAAATGTGAAAAATGACAAATAGGTTGGTACAACGACCTTTGATGATTAAAATTGGATAATTATTGTGAAATTGTCAACACTAACCCTGACGAATGTGTTTTCTCTGTCTAGGACTGCCATGTACAATTTTTTAGTTTCTTTAGATTCAGGGTCGGCCCTTTCCTGTATGTCAAACCAAAAGAAAAAAATTGGTTAAAAATGTGAAATGGACAATATCAAGCATATATAATTTGAAATGAGTTTTTAAAATGCAACTTGACACATTTTTATGTAGTCAAACATTTTTGTGATAATACAAATATAATTTCCGCGGAAACTCAAATCTTTAAAAAGGTAGGTGTTAATATGTTGATTTGGAATAAACAACACAAAGTCCATAATGTTCACTGATGCAAGTTCTATGGATCCGTACTGCTCAATATTGTTTGCCCAGGACACGTTGTTGACTGTAGCATTTTATGATGATTATTGATTTTGACACTAGATACCACACATTTTTTTTTTATTTACATTTAAAAGACTTAATATTAGAGTGAATACTGAGGCAACAGAAATAGATTTGGATGTGGCCAATAGTAAATCAATAATTTGGTAAATCATTAACTTGCATTGGGCATTTTGACAGAAAGGTTAAGTCTTAATCATTTTAGAACACTGTTAAACATTATTCAAAACATCTGTTGACTTTTCTGGGTTGCTAGGCACAAGAAGCAATCAATGCACATTAACAAACTACTTTACGCCCATCTAAATAGCACGCACTGGTAATGGTCATCTCGAAAAGGAATGCAAACGATCTCTGGCCAATCTACTAATGTCCACACTCCACAGAAGAGTTCTCCATCCGTGCTAATTACAATGTAAGGGTTTGTCTTTTTATGAGGGTTTGGAATCAATGAGGGTCTTGGCTGTGTAAACAGTCCGAGGTGGGGAGGGTCCAATGTAAATTTGCAAGGTAAACACACTGAGGAGAACAAGCAATTAAAAGGTTTCTGACTCTGGGTTGGGAAAAAACGGAGAATACGATTCCTTATTACTATTAGTGTCCAACAAATTAATTATTTTGGGGAAACAATGTTTTGAGTTTCTTTGGTAACATTGTCAGAGTAACTGTCATGGAGCAGTTTTGTACAATGAATAGCACAATGCCTCCACATTACTGGAGCCGTCTTGATGAGTGTACAACGTCTTTGTTCCCCGATTCTCCATAACAGAGGTGTGATTCTGAAAGGGACCAAAGATGTTAACTTAACATTTCAATCATTTTTGTCTGACCATCATTACATGTTTTTGACTGAAGTATTTTTGGACATACCTGAACCCCACGTATAGATTTCTGGCACAGCCAGTTCTGTATCTTGGCACTCTGGTCAATCGATGTCCGACTGCTGTTAGCTGATAGCGTAGTGCTTGACCGACTGATCGCTGGTGTTGACCATGGTCGCTTGGTCTCAGGAAGCTTTCGTCTGGAATCTCGCCTGCCGGGCTTTAACAAAAATAAGAAAGAAAGAAATTAACAATTAAAAAGAAAATTCTGAAAAAAGTTACAAAATATCAGTTCTGTTTACAGTCATCTTCAAACTTGTTCGGTTGTTGCAGTTTTATGCACAAAAAAATAAAAATTGGAAAAGTACTTCTTTTTGTTTGTGAAATAGCTACATGTACACCTTCCAAAAAATATGATCCATAAAAGAAGAAATATAATGATACTAGGCATAATTTCACCAGAATGTCATTTATTTTGCAATCTACTGGTAATGGTCCATTCACTTGTTTAATATTTAACAAAGACAACATCAATCTACAGCAGAATCCTGAGTGTCCCTTCGTCGGTTGCTACGTAATAACACGATGTCCTGATGCCTGATATGACTTGGCACGAGGACAGTTCAACACTCGATGACTGTTTCTGGTACTAGCTTACTTAAGCAGCCTCATACTCTTTCTTTTCTCTTGTACATAGATCATAATTCTTATTTAATTATTAGTTCCAATCGTGCATTATTTATGTACAATACATAGTGATCTTATTATTTTCTTATGTTCTAATTTTCTTTAATTATCGATGTATTTTCCAAAAGGAGTTTGGAATAAATGTCTTCTTGAATCTTGAAGCTTGAATCAAGCTTAGTGCAAGCATAAACAAAATAAATCTGATGGCTCTTCAGTACAAGTGCAAATTTATTTCAGCAATATTCTAAATGTAAAGAACAGATCTGTCATTCATTAGTTTGGTTTTGGAGAAAAACTCTTTTTATTAAATTACTCGTTAAAACACAGCTGTAATGAGATTCATAACTCAAAAAGGTTTAACGCTGACAGTGCATAAACAAGGACTATAAAAATGCAAAACATAAAAAAGGGTAAACAAAACCGACAGCTTAAGTTAAACATGTAAGAAAGAATTAAACTTCAAATAAACATTCATTTATAAAAAATATCTTGGCTAGAAAAAATGTAGGCAATATTATTATTATTTTTTCAAAGAAACCAAAAATAGGGCCTACTTTCAATAAGATTCATTTAGAACATTTAAAATAAAAAACACAAGGTCAAAAATCAGGCATTTAGTCTTTTTTTGGGAGTAAACTTTTTTTTTAAATTTTTGCAGACTGGGCGTACTCCGACGTTTTTTCGGACCGTAGCGTGACAAAAGCCTACCGGGCACTGCAGCGTACAAAGTGCGGTAGTGCAGTGCAATAAATTGATAAACCATTTCCTGGTCCAAAACTTACCGATGATCTTACGCGTTCTGTCGGTTTAACATCAGCCACCAGAGCCTCGTGAAGTCCTGGAGAATGCACCTTTATTCCACGGGACCTTTCTCCCGTAGCCATCTCTCTTTGATCATTAATTTACCATTGACAATTTTTATGATTAAAATCTAAGAAATTTAGTCGTCAGTCAGTACAGTACGGAGTTCGTACGGTTTGCAGCATGTTGACTGGTTGTGTACGCCTTGTTCGGCTTTGTTGCCAAGTCCGATAATGTAGCCCAACGCCGCTGCCAAGCGCCCAATAATTTGTGCACAGTCTATTATCAACCCAGCTTCTTGTATGCGCCAAATAGCGCTCATTTGGGCGATATAATTCTAGCAACTTTTCTTCTCCCAAACTTCTAAGCACTTACATTTATGCTATTAAAGTATTATAATTTAGAAAAAAACTGTATAAGGATTAATTTTGAACTGTTTTTTTCTCATAAATACACACACGGGACAAATAAACTGCAGATATTTTACAATATTAGCACGAGTAATAAGTCACTGAAATACTCAGCAGCATGTTGCAAGTCTATTAAACTGTCATAGATACGACCTTTGACCTTTATTCAGCGCCATATTGAAAAAGTTATTCGTGCATGACGAAGTGGGCAAGCTGTCGTCTGCATCCCGAATTTGATTCATTTACTTGGTCCATCTTCGGGTAAGTTGATTAATTTACATGTAAAGGACGGGAAAGATGCAGTTTTCATACTTATTTGGATTGAAGTAACTACAAACTGGGGAAAAAATTACCGTGTTGACTTGTTTTCGTTTCACAAAATTGAGCGTGGGGAGTTATGCAAATGAAGTTAAACATCTAACTATTGGGATGCTAATCTAAGTAATAAGAACGAATGACAATGATGATGACGTTGATTTTTATATTGAATTTCTCTCAAAGCTAGCTTTAATTTGATGTATAGTTTATATATATTTGAAAAAAAAACTGAATAGTGGTGGTTCTTCTACTAATACATTAACTTTAACTCTGATGGACCAGAAGAGTTCCAGGAGTATGGTGTCTTTGGGAGGACATAACTTCTGAACGGAAGCACCTATGACAATGTTGTTTGCACCATTGGATTTCTCCCATCGAGAGCTTTAATTTGATGTATAGTTTGGCCATATTTAACAAAAAATAAAAAATCATGTAATAATGCTATAACTAGTGAATAAGTCTAGGCCCCCTATCATTAAACCGTAAACTAGAATAATTTCAGTTTGCGTTCATTTTCAGGGAATGACCGTCACTAAGATAGTATGGTAAAATGTCACAGGATATTGCTGTTTATTTGTGTTTTTTGTTTGTTTGGTTTTTTTTCCAATGTTGAAATTGCAAATTATGATGTTTGTTTAATAAGTCATTAAATTCACATTGTGTTGAGGAAATTTACACTATCATCGAAAGGAATGTTGCAACCTGACCCCACTTCCGCAATTGTGTACAAAGTCTATGGAGAGTCAAGTATTTCCTAACAAAATTGGAAATGTTTCTTAGTCCCAAAATCATGTCTTATCATCATTTTTGATGGTTGCAACATTTTGTCCCAATCATCTTATTTACCATTTTCCAGTCAAGAAGGAAAAATCAGATCTGCAACTGATAATTGAAAATTACTTTTAGTTGGCCATGAATTTAAATTATATCTTGGTGGTGTAGAGTTTAGGGAAATTTGTTGTGTGCTCATACTTAAACTTTGATCATGTTAACTGCCAGGGATGATGATGATTAATTGGCGTGAATGACTTTTTACTATTTAAAATTGGACTCAAGAGAGATGCATTTTTATTGGTTATTCAACCATGTCCCGTTTTGTGGATACCGCCATCTTTGAAATTTGAGAGGGCACCACAATGAAAATACGACCCATCATGCTCAGCTACCATGGCTACAGTTGCATGATGGGACGCATTTTCATTTTGATTCCCCCGTATATCAAAAATGGCGGTATCCGCGAAATGGCTGAAATGCACAAGCCCATCTGTTTGTGTGCCTGTTACTGTTAGGGGAGGAGCTTGGTAAACATTTGTTTTAGTGGCTTCGCATCTCAGTTTGTCTTCAAAATGAATTTGCTCATCTCAAGAGAGTTGGAGAGGTGTTTGATTGTTGGCTGAAGTTCCTGATCAAACACTTGTATGTTTGGTGATCAGTCAAACACAGTTGAATCGTTATTAGTTAGGCCTTTCATATCCCTACCAGCGGTCTTTGCACAGGGGAAGCGGTAGAGGTAGGTATCTAAGTGGCCTGTTTGCACTGAGTCCATTTCGGTAATGAAAACAAACCCGCGAGGGCCGATTCTGTGTTGTAGCAATATATAATAGCTAGTCTTTAAATGGCAAACTTTTGATGTGAAGTTGGAAAAATGAAAGTCTAAAATCTTGTGGATTGTTCATGAAGATATGCTTTGTGGCACTATCTCAAGACAGTTGCTGAATGATGTTTTACTGCAAGAGATGTTCCTGATGTTGTCTTTATTTTATAACATTTGGTGGAAACATATCTGCTATCTGGAGTAAATCTACCTGCAGTTCGCAATCATCTTAATGTTAGATCACTTGATCAAGAAGTATCACTTGTGCTGGCTTGATTTGTCATCGGAAAGACATTTGTGCTCATAGAGGAAATGGCTTCTATTTTGAAGTCATCTCATCTCACCATGGGAATGGAAGCGCTGGCCCTTCTTGTCTCATTCTTAGAGAAGGACGATCTAAGAGGAGATACCCAAGAGGTAATTACAGTATGCTGTTCTTAGAGAGGAAGATTTTATTTTGCATCATCTATGTCTACGTAGTAGGACTGCCATATTTTCCTGTACTCAGGTAAAGTGAAATATCATGTGTAAAGTGTTCTCAACGGCAGACAACTCTAGATGAAAGTACTGGATGGTGTTAACAAAACTTGTCTTGAGTCTTTTCTGAGTTTCATCATCATTGGGGAAAGGAAAATAATGTGTAAGTTGTCATAGCGTGTTATTCCAATCTATGTTGTAAAAAGAGAGCAGGCATAGTGTTATTTGCTAAATGGTTGTTCTCGGTACAAACAGCCCACAGTTGTAATTACTCGGTAGAAAACAGAGTCAACTTGAAGTAATTGCGTATCCTAGAGGAAAACGGATGTTATTGACTCTTTTATCAATAGGTGTAAACCATCCAAGCCAAGCAGTGCTGGGCTTGATGTGAATGCCTCTAGCTATGATTCTAGTGATAGGTAGTGTCTTCAGACTAAAGGATGACAATGCCTAGAAATCTTTAACCTGCAGCCAAGAGGAGATTGTCTAATTTTGTCACAGTCAAAATCCTTTCACTCAGCCTATGCCTGTAGCAGTTTCAAGTGGCGACAAGCAAGATGAGAAAAGAGGCTTTACAAGTTGAGATAATCAAGTATTGTTGTTGAATGGACCACCACCTGCCTGACTTGCCATCACACAACATATGCACACCCAGATTAGGCTGTGATTTGGCAGTCATAAGGCATCTAGTGGGTACCCTGGCGGCTCGTCTTAAAGGGGGCCACTCAGTCATTCACTGAGAAGCTTAAGAAGCCTTTGAATCAGTGCTGGAAATAAAATCCTAGAACACCACAGTGGAATTCTAAAATCTGGATACTTTGTACCGTCTTCAAGTAGAATGCTGTTTGCGATGTATATTTCATACAGCAAGTCACCTGTAAAATTTGGAGTGTTTTGGCAAGATCAGAGAGCTCAGATTTCTGAATTTGATCTCAAGTAGCCTTGTGGGAGCTTCTGTTTTTGCTGTGCTTTGCTGAAGGTGGCAGGATCAACACTGCAGGCTGGACGTAACAAAATCTCACAGCGGAGTGCTGTATTGAGGAGCTGAACTACTTGGTCCAGCGGTCTTGCTGTATTGTTAGTGTTCATGTCTACAATCATGACTGCACGTTGTACAATCTGTCAAGATTGATGAATTATTTTTCCTCTGAATGAAAATTGAGGCATTCAATGACCGACAAACATTTAAAGATTGATCTTCTTTCGTCCTCTATACCGGTGAGTAAATAATGAGTAATTCTACAACAGGTGTATTTTTTCCTACATTTTCCTGTGCATTGTTTTCTGTAGTCGAACTTTTCCTGATTGCTAAACAGCATACTGTTTGGTATTATTACTTGTACCCTTATTCCATCATTTGTATTGCTTCATTTTGTAAACTTGTGAATGTTTTTCTGGTGTGTTTTCTGTAAAGATATTTAATCATGACTGGTTTCCATCTGTTTTTGACAAACTGAGTGGTTTTGTTTGACAAGCTATCTTTCTGTGTAGAAATGTGATGTCGGAGTATTTTTCTTGAACAAAATGTTCCCCTTAATTTAGCCAAAAACATCAATGAGAAATTATTCTTTATTTTTTTTTTGAAACAGAAATTATCTGATTTGATGGAGAACTTTTATTACAAAAAGAGATTTGCTCTATCAATATTACCCCCGCGTGGACATTTACAATAATTATTACACTGTTTCTAAAGTCATTTACAAAGCAGTTTAAATTAATAATTGCCAGATTTTAATCCATCAATTTGTGCATGTTTAAATTAAACAAGTCATTTGATAAAATCATTGCAAATATACACACAGTCAGTAAAAAGTTCAGCCTTTCCATATCACAACAATAGATGGCGCTCTTCACATTGCCCAGTACCAACTCAGATCAGCAACCCCTTCTTAGTTACTGTTGCTAAGTGCGAACAATACACTGGGAATGGGACAGTGTTTACTTTCCTGGGGTGCTAATTTACATAACTAAATCTGGCACATGATGCGTGATATTGATTTAACATTTCACTGTCCAGCTAAACAACCTTAACTGAATCGCTTGTTCTGGTTAAAATAATTAGTTTTTTACAAATGATTTCTCACTGATGACTCACAGTGCAAAGTTTGTGTGCTGGCCCTGCATTCATTGTACATGTATATGATCAGTCTTTGTAAAGAAATGAAGGCCAAAATATGCAGCAAATTACTCTACTGTACACTTGATTTACAGCGAAGGCTACCTGCATGCTTGATTGATTGATTGATTGATTGGGTAATTGATTGATGGAATGCAGACAGTGCATTGACAAGTGGCTGTACCAGCTTTCAGGATACATTTTGTATTTCGTTTGCTGCACTAAGTGTTGGTGAAATTTTCTGTGGGAATAAGTCACAGTACATTTCCTTGTTTGGAAACTGCATGCATTGAAGGAGTGGTGTGCGTGTACAGAACATGTGCAAGTTTCGACCAGTTGCCTTCAATATTTGTTCTTGTGGGTTGTGGTGGATGTTCAGTAACTTCAAGATTTCTACGGAATGAGTGGACTATGAGATCAGTGTTTGCAACTTGCTGTATTCTTTCCAGATCATCAGTAGACATTTGAAGTGAAAGAACATTGGACACAAAGAAAGACTGACTGAAGTAGTATTTTCTTAGATATAGATTTTCTCCTGTTTGTGTTGTCGCTGTCATGGTTGAAATCGGAGATTACATGCGCTTGGACAAAATTGAGGAGTTGGTCAATCTTGTCATAAACCACATAGATCCAGAGATACCACACAGACCAGCACAGGTAGGGTTACTTTATGGTCTGTCAGCTCAGCAGATTCTCAAGTAGCTCAGTTCTTGAGATACTTATCTTATTTGTAGGTTTTGTAGATGCAACTGTGTGGATGGTTTACCGTGTGGATTACGGACGAGGAACCAGTGCGAGCTTGGTTTTTGAAATACTGCAACTAATTTTTATTGAAAATGCACAAATATGTGTCGCAATTTCTGAGCCTTTCTTGCTTACGACACTAGTCGGTCACAATCCATTGGAACTCTGCAGACGTATTTGGAATTTTAAACAAATGACTTTAAAAGTTTAAAATGTACAGCAATTATTTTCAGTAATATTTACTTCTTGTCTTATCTCTTTTTGACGTTTTTTTAGGACCGTGTCAAGATGAACCAGCTACAGAACCTCCTCCACGGAGCCCTGATTGCCACGGAACACGTTGAGAATAGCGCCATCATCAGACGCAGAGATGTCTCACTACGGGCCAGCTCAGCTGGTTTCACGGTAGGTGAATACATGTCACAATAGATCCTATGCATTCAGAGGCCATCTTGGAGGTATAATATTTCATCGACTATGAATGCAAAGGAGGTCTACTTAGCTAAAGGTCTGCATGTCCCTCTGGTCTGCAATATAATAAAGGATCCATCGGAAGGTGGCTGCAAGGAAAAGTGTGATTGGGGAGTTAATCTTTGAATTGAAGCAGTTTGAGTGGTGTAGCCGACGAGGGATCTAGAGGAGTGACTGAACTCCCCTGCCCACTTCCAGACCCACCAAAAACAATTGCCAGTGCCTCTAAGATGCCCATGTCATTGAATGTGTAAAACCCTATTATGGAAACTAACATCTCCCTGAAGAAGAAAATACTAGATTTGTCCAATTACTTTTCTTTAATGTATTCTTGATTGTCTTGTAGGTGAGCAATGATCAAATCCAACGTTTCATTGATGCCTTCAAGGACCCCTCAGCTACCCGAGAGAAGGGATTGTACTTCAATGATCGCATCTATCAATGTGTACGAGCGGACAAGAGCTCCATCTACGCCAAATCGGTTAGTTGGACTTTCCTCGCCACTCTGCATTCCATACCCCCCCCATTTCATAGCCTTATTTTGTTTTTTAAAGGAAGAAATCATAGGGTAATGAATGCACACAAACCCTGTGTGAGCTGTTGGCTTGTAAATATTGATTTCAGACAGTCTATCCGCTCCGTTCACAAGTACCCCCTCACCGGTCGACGCCATCTTGCCTGACTGCATTATTTTGCCACGTAGAAGCGCGGCCACTGCATGTACATAGTACAAATCCCCTGGTACTGGTGTACGTGCGTCACACACAAGGAATGGTGCGCGCCATCAGCGAAATGTATGTGTCCCGCCCGCCCATGGGACGTCGTTGCTAGGTAAAATGGCGCCCTCTTTTGTTGGCGCATGGAGCCCATACAGAGCTCATATTTTGGGATAACTGCAACCCTGCCACCTTACCCCCACATTCAACTTTATTTATTCAAATAAAAGAAACAAAATAGTGTCTAAACGAACACAAATGTTTTTCTTACAATGAATGTGAAATGATTGACAGAAAAATCTGTTGATTATTTTGGCTATTTTCCTTAAAAATTAAAAACAGGTGCGTTATCCTCCGATATTGATTCTGAAATATTTTACCATTTCAGGACAAGCTTGGAATCGTTCTTGTAAGAACAGCCACCCTCATCATCATTGGTACATACAATGACAACATGTTCCCCAGCGTGTGCGTGGAGGCTGTCGAAAAACTAGGTAAGTTTCATCAATCGTTGTCGCTGTTGATACCAGAGAAAGCAACTTCATGTGGTTGAGCTAGCTTTCAACAAAAGTAATCTTTTGCAAACTTTCACTTCTGTGATTTTACTTCCCCAGCATCTTACTTCAAAGAGAAAGACAAGTGAATCCAACATCGCAGCAAATTGCCGCGAGAGTTCCAGAAGACCAAGTCCCTGTGAGTTCCGAAGCTGATGCCATGAAGATGCTGATGTCACAATTGAACCACTTGTGAATGGTTTGTAACACCCATGGACTGATGATGTCTTGAGCATCTTCTTGAAAGACAGAGGTAGATCCCAGCTCCCAAATTGCTGGATGAGGAGCCAGCATTTATGACGCTACATGTATTTGTATTTACACAGTTGGTGCAAATGTGTACTTTCTCGATATGCCTGACTGCATTGTACGTGGCACATTTTCATGATCACGCGTGTCCCAAACAAGTCATAACAACTTTCACGTCTGTGTGTCTGAGTTTTTAAGTCCAACTACATGTCTGAATTGAGGAACGTCTCGTATTGATTGATCCTGGATACAAGATTTCAACCTCTTCTTGCTTACAATTTGTTCGCTGGCTAGATAACTTAAATGATGGCAGACATAAAGCAATTTCAACTTTCATGCCATGAAGGATGTTGAGGGCACTAATTTTCTGGCGTCTGATGTTGAACTTTTGAATGGGACATTGCTATCACAACCACACTTTTCTTGCTTTACACGCATCTAATTTTATATTCACTTGTTTTATACAAGTCTAACTTTGGACAGACTGCAAAAGAAATTTTAGGACTACTTTGCTTCTTTGAGAGCGGAGGGAAAAAAACTTCATCAGATATAGTTACTGTGAAAGTATTTTGACATGAATCAGATCAACAAAAGAGGGCAGCAGATAAATCAGTCAGTGTGTACTTGTTTGTGCACTAATTTACAAAGGAATCTACAGTGACTGGTATGGAGACTACCAATTTGACCCCAACTGTGAAAGGTCACTCTGTCAATTACCAGCCATGGAAACTTGTGCATGTGCTTACTGAACTCATGGATGAAAGTGTGTATGTCTACCGAGGTTTTGATAATAGGGGTTGTGTCAAACACATCAGTCCAGATAGCTCCTAATTAGTACTGTAAATGACCATATAAGGCAATCCTTGTCACCATTGATTAGACCCAAGCACTCACACATGTCAAATTCCAACTGGTTTACACCCATCTTTTGTCAGAAGGAAATCTCCAAACCAAAGTTTGCTTTCCGAAATACAGTTTGTTTAGTCGATCTTTGTTTGAATTAGGCTTGGCTGTTCTATAGAGTTAGGATCCGGTACATGGCAGACGAACTTTGCTCTGTATTAAAACTAGAACACTCTTGACATCTAACCCCAGGCATATTTGTGCGGATGGACCTGATCATGCCACTCTAAAGTAAATACAGAATCTCCAGTGGTTTGCAAGCTTTCATATAATCGCTGAGCGTGTGCAAGCGACAAAATAAAGCAATCAGCACACAAAGAGCTATTGAAAAACGGCCTTTTATGTTGTGAAAGCAATGGTTTCATATTCACATTATAATTTGTTTGTCAAGCGCTGCAAATGACACAAGGTACAAGTACATGTAGTTACATTTAAGCATGTGCTACAGTATATTGGGTGTCATTCATGTCAATATGTTCTGTTTAGTGTTGGGATACCATGGTATGTCATTAATGGTATGCGCTTCATGTTGATAAACATAACCAATGGATGCAAATGTTGGATCAGCTGTAAATGTTTCAAAGCACAGTCAGGCTGGTTGATTATCATTGCAGTCAAATTCAAGGATGTAATAATGATGTAAATTGTTAATTGGGGGTTGAAGTTTCTAGACTTTTTCCAGATTCCTGGATGTAAACAATCTAAATGAGAAGTTTTCATCACTGTATTATTTTTTCTGTTAGGTCAAAGGTTTGCATGGAAGAATTGCAATGTACATGTACATATATGTACGTAAAGAATGTTGCAACCTGACACTACTTCAGCGGTTGTGTACAGAGTCTATGGAGAGTCAAGAAAATTGTCTTAAGTATTTCGTAACAAAATTGGAAATGTTTCTCAGTCCCAGATTCATGTCTTATCATCACTTTTGCAATGACTGACCTTCATTGAGATGATATGGGACGAAGAAAGTGGCGTCACGTTGCAACATTCTTTCCAAATGTACCATAGGTAGACCATGTGCGGCCATTTTTATTGTGTTCCCCCTCCTCCTGATCTCACTCTTGGTAAATGAATTCGTGTTCGTAGAGTCTTAATTAATGTGCTTCCTTAAATTAGATTTCTCAATATATTTTCTTGAACGGTTTGGAAATTATTCATACAGATTTCCTTTCTATTGGCTGGCGTCCCACCTTGCTTTCATAGGAAAGCGCACATGTAAACAAAGCGTGACGTCATTATGTCTTGGGGTTATTAATGACCTCAATTTGCTTTTGTCATTTATTTAAAACAAATGCATGCCCCATAGTGGTCCTTAGTTTATCTTAAAAAAATTTAAGACAAAATATTAAGTGTTTAAAAAACTTGCATCTCCTTCAATGCCTGGCAAATGTGGGTCTTTGAACTTTGCATGGCATTCAGTGTAATATGAATTGTCTAACTTGCCAGCCATGTTATCCCTTGAGAGACGTCATTTTTTGCAACGTCTTGAAATGTCAGCTTGATATTCAATCGCAGCAAATCGTGAAGGTTAAGCATCTTTTGCCCGGATGCTGAGATGGTTTTAACACATTGCTCAGAGACTTGAAGATGCTGTAAAATGAATTATTGCATTTCAAATAGATGTGTCACTGCAAGATGGATTTGTAAGACACTGTTTCACCTTTTTGTGACGGTGATGTGGTTTGAGATATGGTTTTGATTTTGATTACAATGAATTCACAATTATTGTTTGCAACTGAAAGTAAAATAATCCCTATCCTGTTATATGTATTATAAATAACTAAATACATGTAGTTTCTGTATTTTTCTGTTGAGTTAAGAAATGGCAATAATACTAAGGAGTATTGAATGACAAAATCAAAATGTGTGATATATATTTTTTTAGAAAAAGTTGGGTAAAACTTTCTTCGAAAAGATGTGCATTGCACAGTCTGTATTATTTACCAAGTAAAAACCAAGATTTAAGTTTGGCTAATTGAACTACTATAAGCATGTAAATTTACCCCTTGAAATCCTTGGTATTAGCTGAATCTCCTGAAAAACTCGTATTGACTCTTGATTGGTGTTATCAAACATTCAACCCAAATTTTGGAATATCAGACTGAAACAAATTTACTTTGTAATGCAGAAACTGTTCAGGACACGATTTCTTTTCCCCGGAGAAGTATAAACTCTAAAAATATATACTTTTTAACTTGCGAAGAACTGACACAAACGCGCATGTGCGCTGACTTAAAACTTTGTCGTCTATCCTTAATATCTTAATGCGCATGCGCGTGGACTTAAACCAATTTTTTTTTTCGTTTGGGTTTTACGAATCGAATATTTATATATTACTTCCAAACATTTCTAAGTAAGAAGAGCGTGTTGGCCTAGTGGTAGGCACTCTTGACGCTCAAGCCGGCGCCCCTGGTTCGAGTCCCGGCAATGTTTCTCAGAACATTTTTACTTCTTTTTAATTTATACTTTATATAAAAAAAATAATAAAATTCTATTTATTTTATTTTATTTTATATAGTTGGGGTAGACGAGCGATACAGAACTCGGACCAGCCGCAGGTTTCCCTGCAGCCAGTCCGAGTTGCTGCAGCCGGGACTCGAACCAGGGGCACCGGCTTACCCGCCGGGACCTCTACCGGGTGCACTATCTGGGTCCCCCCGTTGAAACTACACTTCCTATAATTAAAACCCTTAGAATCGCCTACAGAAATCGAAAATAAAATCCAGCCCCGGGTTTCGAACTCGGGTCTCCAGATCAGAAGTTCCGTGTCTTACCGCCAGGCCACCAGCACTTCTTGAATTTTTTTGCGAATTTTAAATATATCAAGTATCGATTTGTACTTAGTAATAAAACCAAAATTTCGAACTCCGGCCGATAGTCGAACCCGCCATCTCTGGGCTAGGAGCGGGAGGATGTTATACCACGAAGCCACCGTACCTCACGCTTAGGAATTTTCGCGCGAATTTTAAATGTAAGTACTATGGTTTTATACTTGTACTCAAATTTTAAAATCGAGTAAGCAGGCATACCCACCTTCTCCATATCAGTGATCATGGTTCCGTTGCTCTTGTGCTTTTCAGCCACAGTCATGTTCGTCTTGCAGCCATAGGTGTTTCGAGTCGTTTCCAGAAAAAGTCGTTTTTTGACCAAATTTTGATCAAAATGCAAGGTTAACCCCTTGCAATTTTTGTCAATTTTGGCCAAAAAATGAAATTGCTTTAAATTTGCTAGGAAGATTCCTGTGGGCCCTAAGAACACATTCCCAAACTTTCTCTTGCCAGATGTTGCATATAAAGGAAATAGGGCGTCCACAAATTTGGTAAAAATCAACAAAAATGGTGATTTTCAAAGAAAACCAAACTGTACTTTTTAACCAAAAATCGTTTATATTTGATCATTATCTCCAAAATATTTAGCTTAGATGTATCAAATCATGTTTGTCTTGCATCAAAAGGTGATTTTGAGTCGTTTCCAGAAAAGTCGTTTTTTTGACCAAATTTTGATCAAAATGCAAGGTTAACCCCTTATAATTTTGGCAAAAAAATAAAATTGCTTGAAAATTGCTAGGAAGATGCCTGATAGGCCTAAGAACACATTTCCAAACGTTTTCCTGCCATTCTGTTCCATAAAAAGGACAAAAGGCGTCCACACATTTGATAAAAATCAACAAAAAAATTGTACTTTTCAACCAAAAATAGTGATTTTTGACGATTAACTCCAAAATGTTGAGCTTAGAAGTATCAAAACATGTTGTTTTTGCATCCAAAGGTGTTTTTGAGTCATTCTAGAAAAGTAAATTTTTGACCAAATTTTGATCAAAATGTAAGGTTAACCCCTTGTACTTTTTTTCGACTTGGGCTGAAAAATGAAATCGCTTGAAAAAGCTCCAAACTAGAAAGTCAGTGCTGACTAAGCCCCGCCCACGATTTTTTGACCAATCACAGCCGTAATTTATGTCAGAGATGCGTGCGCTTACATAAACGCGCACGTCCTGTTGCCCACGTGCGCAGTGGGCGGGGCCTATCCGGTTCGTTAGTAAAAACGTCATACACGCGCGCGCGCACCGCTGATTGTTAGCGCCCATTGGATGAGCTGCTCTAGTTGCGTTTTATTCCGGTTCCAACGGTTCGAATGCTAAATGGGCAGTGGGCGTGGTTTGGTACATATTACATCGACCGTGCAATCCCGAGGTGTGACTTTTCCCACCACGCTACATAAGTAGCCTACGTGACATCCCCGTTCAACATTTATCATCCATTTGAAACGCTTGTCATTTCCGAACACTCAAATCTCAATCCTGTTTTTATAGTCTTCAATTAAGTCGCCAAGTCCTTGAGCAAATTCCACAGTGAAGTGGGCACCACGCCCCCTTGTGATCGAAGTCCACCTCCTGTGCAAATGTTGGCTCGCCTGGGCATTTTTGATAAGAGCAGCACTAAAGCGTGGAAGTACTGGAATGTCATGGCACTAAATTGATCAAAACTGGGCTACTTTACTGAGCAGTACATGCATTGAAAAATTTACAAAAGACAGCACAATAGCTGGCATTTCAATCAATTCCCAAGCCTCCAAAATATTATGGTAAACAAAAATCATTTCCGCATGTGTTGGTTTTCGTATAACACATAAACCACAGAACAAGAAGGTTCAACTTTGATCTGGTCAACTTATTGCTGATTTTTTTTCTCAAGCAAAAGTATTCACAAGCCAACCAATAACAGACTAAAAATGTGCATACATGAATGTGTCATTGTGTTAACATCAATACGAAAGTGTAGAATCTGTCACTGCATTGTGTTAACATAAATACGAAAGTGTAGTCTGTACTCTCCAACGTTTCTAGCCAAGTACCGTGTGAACATTCTCACATTATATCTATACAGGCCAACATCATACTTATGTCCATGTAATTTACATGACCAATATGTTTGGATCTACAACCGATCCTCGAGTACAAACATGATTTACGACCAATTAATACAAGTGCCAGTGTGCAGGCATACACTTCATACACCTGCGAGTGGAGGCCAATTGACGTCTGCAGCTGTCCTTCACGAGGGCAATTTTTTACTATGATTGGAAATTATGTATTGCACAATCTAATTATGGAGATCTGTCTTGGTATATCCCGATACATCTGCTAAATGCAGGGTGTACATGTCTAGCCTGATACATGTACAAAGGTACAGCTTTTGAACTACATGTACATGTACATTTACATGTAAACTGCACATGGAAATTGTGAAATGTCCATATCAGTGGGGTAAATCCCCGTTTAATTAATTTTTAGTGTACTTAAAAACGATAGATTTCACCACAAATTTATTGAAAAACAAGTCCAAGTCTTTTGTACATGTAGTGAAGAAAACAAGCATGAGGAATACCTGTACACAATCTCAACCCCTCCCCCTTAAAATGATCAAGGATCCGCCCCTCCTACATATCGAGAACTGATTACATTCAGGACAAAGTAACTGAATCTCTGAAAGAGGAACTATACAATCACAATGGACCGAGTATTGAAACACAATCCATGTTTGTTTGTATAGGGTTCTAGATCTTTTCAGTTGTTTATTTACAGAGCTTACCAGGTTTCTGGTTGCACTTTTCCTTTCAAGTTTTTGCAAAGTACATTTCCAATTTATACTTAAATGCTTCCTTATTTCAAAACTACTGACACATGAGCAGGGCCTCAACAATAGAAGGATGATAGCTCAGTAAGCCTACTTGAATCAAAATTAGTAAAAAGACACTTTTACCACAAAATAGAACAAAGAAAAGAAATTGTTTTTTAAGAAATTAATTGACCGATTTGTCGTGTTATTTCTTGACTACATTACAATTAAGTGCAGGCCAGTAACAGGTGTGTTCATTTAAAACATTATGATGATCAGCAACAGCGATAACACAAAGCAAATAGGGGTGGGGTCGTAATCACTTGAACAAACAGAAGATAAAACGAAACATAATGTCTACTTTAAACGTTGAACTTTGGCCAGTAACCTATTTATATGTTCTGACTAGAACAGCTGAAACAAAAATATATCCAAAGTAGGTTAGAGAGATTGAGATTATAAATAAAAAGAAACTTAACATTCGGTCATTTCCAATAAATTTCGCAACCGTTTAAATTAAAAAAATTCTGAAAAATATTCATCATTCTGCACAATCTGGAAAAAAATTGTGAAAAAAAAATTCTGAAAAAATTTAAAAGAAATGTATGTGTAATTTAACCTCTCATCTGCAAATTGCCAGCAATTCAGTGATAAAAGTATGTCATGTACAATGAAAAGTGCTGAGGTTTATATGATGATTCATTCAGGTACAATAGTCTTTCAGCTATACAACAAAAGAACAAAAATGAACACCTCCCATGGAATCTACATCAGAAAACCACCCACAGATTTCCGTTGTGGGTTTCATGCCTTAGATATCTGTATGTCAGGGACAATGGACAAAAAAGGTCATTTGAAGCAACAAAATCAGAAAAACAAATGTGTAACATTAAAGTAAATGATGTGAAGATTCATTTTTATGATCTGGATTAGCCAAAATTTCAAGTAGAACGTTAAATGGATGAAACCAAGTAGTCTAACCTTCACACGTGTCTGGTCAGCATTATGAAATGTAATTAATTCTATGACTCAACACCCACAACAATATGTGTATGCAAATCCTCAAATATTTAGCATATTTTAAGTTTCGGGTTTGAATGGTTTTTTACTGAAGTTAAAGAAGCTTATGATATCATTTAAGCACAGGTGTATACCTGTGATGACATGCATAACCCATCTGTATTTTTCTGTATTTCAAATGAATTTGACTTTCTAGAATGAATATTTTGGAGAGAAAATCAGCCAAACCATTTCCTTGTAACACCTCATTGATACAATTCTGGGGGGTTTGTGTGTGGGCAGAGAAAGGCTATCTTATTGTGTGATAGCAATGCATAGCAAGTCTATGATGAATTGTAGTTTATATTTAGACATCTGTTCCCAAGGTCAACCTTTGACTTTCCCAAGGAAGGTTATAGTTTTTTTCTCTTCCTACAATATCAACTTTATGAAGGCACATGTACATGTGGATAACACACCATGCAATGGAGAGACCAATATTTAGCGGCTCAATTGTTCAAGTGTACACTCCAAGTTGCGATCATTCTCAAGTTCATATGTCAAACACATACATGCACGTTATATTATATATATATATAAAAAAAAACAATTACTCATTTTTTTATGAGAATACTTGACACATTTTTAAACAAATAAAGTGTTCTGTTGTACACATCGCTACCTAGAAATTAATTTACTCCGAAGTAAAAAATTAATTATCTACTGAATACTATGTTAACCTCGCTAAGAGTGAATTCATGTAATATGCACAAAACATTATTAATTAATACACGTAACTATGGCAGCAAAATAAGCTAAAATAAAATCACAAAAAAACAAAAAAATGTGTACATGTTGCTACATTTTTCTTAAAACTCCACAAAATATCTAGTTATTTCCATGATAAATTAAAGTGTCATGTGGTGACCATCGTTTCTTTTTTAAATCCAGGGATTTATACGAATTCCAATATCTGAAATATTTGGAATTCCTCAGATTTCAGCGGCTTGAAAGTGTCCAACTTCAACGGTATTTTGCCCTTTTCCTTCATTTTCAAAACTTCTATTATCCATCATTATTGGGGATTCACTTTTTTTGGTCAGCAAAATTTTACACTGCTTAGATGTTAGTTAGATAAACGCAAGCAACGAAACAAAAACCATTGGGCTAAATGGTATTTAAGTCACAAGAAAAAAAAAATTAATTATAAATTCCAAGCACCAAGATAACGAGGTTTGGTCTGTTTACACCTGTCATTCAGTCCTTCCTTAAACCTGATCTCAAAAAATGCCCAAATACAAAAACCAACTATCTAAGGTATAAGATTACCTTAGGGCCTGCAACCTCCAACATTGTGTGTAAGACGCGTTTAGAATCATAGTCCACAAACTACAGTCAAGTGAAACAGCTATAAAACAGTTTTTGCTAAATAAAGCACAACGGTGAATTAGTGTACAAAAGTGGTCAAAACATTTCAGAAGTGTGCTGGGCGGACTTGGCCAGTCTAGTGAAACTAAAATGTGATGAAATCTGCTTCCCACTACTTGGCTGCATGCATGCATTTTTGGTCCAATGAAAAGTTTTTGGCTTTTGCATAAATTACACAAAAATTGCAAAATTAAGTGACAAATAAAGACTCATTTGTCAAATAATAAAGAAAAAAGACATAAGCTTGCTTGCTTGTTTATGTTTGAAGTAAAAATATGTACAGAAACGATTTTTCCCCCCAAATTTTCAGCATACAAAATCATTTTTCAAATGATAAGCGAACTTCATCTTTCAGAAGTAACCTATTTCGCTTCTAAGTGTATATGTATATGCTTAAACAAAAACATACCGTTAGTCTGGTTCTGTCATACATGACCTTTATGGAATTGGAAAACATACAAGGAAGGTGGGACTCCAAACCATTACAAAGGAAGCTAGAATTTTTAGTTTTATAGAAAGTTCTGGAACTGTTAGGTTAAACTTTAAACTTATTGGCCATTATTTTCCTAATAAAGAGTATAACAAGGGATTGGACATTTACATATTGATTATTTCAGGGTTAAATTTGTCATAATTACAAGTCAAAACCAAAAGAAAGATAGGACAGTCTCAATTCAAAATTATCCAGCACGAATATTATCAAGGACTAATTTTTGACAAGAAACACAAATTGTGCAACAAAAAGTCTGATTCGTTTTGCAATCAGTTTTGAATAATCGGAAGCTAAAATAACTGACCTCAACCATGACCGAAGAAAAATTCCAGCAAACATTTTGCCTCAAAACCTTAAAATAATTTGGACAGGCCTTTAAATTCAAATAGCATCGATATTGACGTTTCCTGGCAATAAAAATTTGAAACTTCTTTAGGTAATTTACAATGTACATAAACAACCCATCGACAAAAAACAAAGCAACGGAAATGTGACCAGCTCCGCAAAAAATCAGGGGGCAAAGAATACAGAGGTCAAAGGTCATGTGAACCAAAACTATTTTTTTTCTTACCATCAAATACAAACTTCCAAAATAAACTTTTAATCAGTTTTCCAAGCATTCAAAAGTAAAAATCAGTTTTCCAAGAATTCAAAAGTGTGTCAGTTTTGTAACCCTGGTTGCAAGTAGAGGGTTCAAAATTTCTCAATAATGCACGGTCATCTTTCTGTTTTTCGCTCATTTATTTCAAAACTCAAAGCTTGAGTTTAAAAGTAAAACGTTCAATTCGATTTTACTAGAGCTGGTCACATATTTCCTTGGACAGAAGACGAAGGGAAGGGTTTGGGCTTGCCTGGGAGTTACTTGAGTTTGTAGCCTCCTTTGACTTTGATGTACATACGATCCAACCCTCTCGTTTTATACCAGCCATATTCCATATCCTTGTCAGAATACTTGGTCTCTTGGTAGACTTGCGTCTGCTTCCAGTTCTCCAGGTACTGCTTCAGTCGGCCGTATTTGTCCTCATCCTCTGGGATTTCATAACCCTGCGTTGGCAAAAGCGAAATTATACTTTAAACCGAAAAAGTTTACACAATTTTTTATGCATTTGTGCCCATACACTAAACGGTTTCCAACAAGCCAAATTCTAATTCAAAAGGTTTATTTCGGTATACCACTTATTTGTTGAAAACAATAAAGTTGTAACTTTGCTTAAGGCACAATTTGGCAATTTTCCAAAGTCTTATCCACAAAAAAGGTAGAACACAAAATGCCAACTCTTTTTGAGTTTTTTTATGAATAAACATGCTTTCTAAAATGTGACAGTGCGACCCATTAAATTATAAGTGGCCCCTCAAGCCTCATAAAACCAGCTTTTTATAATCACTTAAAGATTTGCGGGCATGTTTGATTTATGTGGTTAAATTCATTCAAGGGACTGCAAAGTCAAATATGGGGGAGCCAAAATATCTCTTCAATGAATACCAGGCAACAGTGTTGTTCGTACTCGCCGCCATATTCAAAGATGTTAATGACCTTTATGAGATCTAACTTGATAGACTGTGTTTATGAGCAGTGGTCACACTCTTGCATTTGCATGATACGTACATGCTCACGAAATGTACTTGTATTAAACAGCTGTTAGTTGACCTAATTTCTCTGCAAATTCTTCCTTTCCTTCACAAAATTGAGAAGGAAAATGAGCAATCACTAGCATGCTTGAAAAGTGCAGTGGTTATGAGCGAAGCACCAACCTTAGCTACATCATATCCGCCACAAGGCTTCATGCCATCTTTTCCTACCTTGAACATCTTGCCTGCTACCACTACATGATGGAGTCTAGGCAACAATCGGAGGTCTGGTTGCGTCAGATGGTCCCCATCGAGGAATCTATGCTCGCCGCCGTCCTTCAACGCCTTGTTCAGTTTCTCCAGTTCTCTGTTCAGGGCGCTCCTCATCTCATCCTCTTTGTTAGGATTTGTGTTTTTCAAATACCTGGAAAGGAAAAATATACAAAAGGTAAACAAAAACAAATAAATAATTTGCACTGAAATAATCAACACTGTCAGCAACTATATGCTTCTAACTACACAGTGCTCTGTTGAGTGACTCTTAGTTTTGTTACCAGAAGCAGAGCTGGAATCACTAGTCAATCACTAGTCAATCACTGGTCAATCTCAGTCAATCACTAGTTAATCACTAGTCAATCACAAGTCAATCACAAGTCAATCACAAGCTAATCACTAGTTAATCACTAGTCAATCTCACTCAATCACTAGTCAATCACTAGTTAATCACTAATTAATCACTAGTTAATCACTAGTCAATCTCAAGTCAATCACAAGTCAATCACAAGCTAATCACTAGTCAATCTCAAGTCAATCTCAGTCAATCACAAGTCAATCACAAGTCAATCACAAATCAATCTCAGTCAATCACTAGTTAATCACTAGTCAATCACTAGTCAATCACTAGTCAATCTCAAGTCAATCACTCGTCAATCACTTGAGTCATCACTGGCTGACTTGTGATGCACCATAAGTACCTTGACTACAACACTACAAGTAAATAATATGCGATGTAAATAGAATAAGTATCTACAGGCTTCTCTTGAGGAATTCTTAGTTTTGAAATTGAATAAAATCTGTGCTCACCCTGTGAACTTCCTGTAGAGATCAATGCCGACCTGTTGCAGACTTGTCTTCTTGGGTTTGAGGCATGGCTCTTTGAAGACCTGTTCCAAGTAGTCAACGATGGTTTGTACATCCGAGATGACTCGGTCACCGACAGGGTCCACAAGACAGGGAAGTTTGTTTACTGAAGACAGGGTAGAAAAAGGACAAAATTAATCTGACCTTCTTAAACTTTTTTTGCAAGAGAACATCTTGAATCCTCTAAAACCCTTCACTGTGTAAGAACCTTATGGAACAGTCTTTTCATTTCAACTTTTAAGCTGCATCAAGCTTTCATGTAAAGGAACAGTGGCTGGGCTCTACCTTCCTCAATCCTACAAAATCCTCCACTGTGCAGGAAAACAATGGCACACTCTTTGTATCTACCAAGTTTCAAGGAGCATCAAGCCTCAAGTAATGTGATATTAGCTGGGCTCTACCTTCCTCAATCCTGCGAAATCCTTTAAAACCTCCCTGTGGATATCGCAGGATATGAGAGGGTTTAAATTTCAAGAAATTTTAAACTCTCAAACATATGGAGGCAATGTAGAAAACTTGCTCTAGTCGCTATTCTGCTTTCGTAATGCTTTCAATGTTCCATTTTGTATTCTGTTGAAATAAGGTCACTGGCTGAAGATTCGCACAGGGTTGCGGTTAAACAAATAATTGATTTGCACTAGACCACAGTGTGAAACGACAAGGTCCAAAGTCTAGGGTGTGTACAGGTACGACTGTAAATGCACCTGATCATTTTGCATCAGGTAATAGTGAAACATAAAAACAATAGTTACCCATACGTAAGACGAGAAAATGGAAATATTATGTATAGGGTTATTTCATGAATAACATATTAGTACTGCATCACTACTGATACAATGCGGGGCTTTTTTGCATCAAATGGCACCTGATGGTACACAAGGAAAAGCGATGGGTGTCATTCACCCCATGGCCCTCTAGTGGTGTAAAATTACAGTCAGACATCCGACATAACACGTCCCATATTTATCTGGACAAATTTTGGGAAAGAATGTTGCATCCCGACACCCTTTTTTTCATCATATATTATCTCAAATGAAGGTCAGTCATTGCAAAAATGATAAGACACGAATCTGGGAGGAAAGATTTCCATATACGAAGTTCACTCAACACCCCGTGTACAAACCCTATGAGATTGGACTGAAAAATTCTAAGTGTTTTCTAAGAAAATGCTTGTATTTTCTCACTGCTCAAAACGACTTTGATGACATGAAATTGCTATCTGGGGGCTTGTTAGTCAATACAGAGGAAAATTAGTGAACTTCGTATATGGAAATCTTTCCCATTTCTTAGTGCATGTAGTAGCTCAGAAATGAGTTTGTGCTGGGTACATTTTTGTCCAAGCAGTTTTTGTTTAGTGACCCTTCTGGGGTAACAGTACATCGCAAAACAATAGAAAGCCTGCATAGAGCGCCCTCAGGGTGGGCAAGTTTTGTTGTTGAAAGTACATAGCGCCTTTTGCACATATCACAGGGATACATGCAAGCTCGCTATAGTATAATTCAACATCACGTACCAGCTAGTTGGTCAAACTCCTGTGACTTTTTGATGTTGATGTTTTCTGTGATGACTTGAAACTTGGCCATTTCGTTGACTTCACTCTTGAGGGATAGGATCATGTAGATCTGTTGGCAGTGGACGTCATCACCAAGACATTTCAGGTCGTCTCCCGCCTGCAAGAAAAAAAAATCATCATCAGTGAATGAAAGAATGCATGAAGCATCTGTATTGGGTGAAGATGTTTAAACTGGAACAAAAAGCCATGAGTTTGAATTTACAAAAAACAGTTGACAACTTCTATAAAGGATGGACTAATAATATGTAAACGACAAGTTACACCAACAAAAAATCTTGATAAAGAAACCCATGAAATAATGATGGTGAGAGATGTCAGTGAGAGATAAAAAAAAAACGTATTCTTTTTTTTTCAACGAACACATGACGAATACTAGCACTGGGTCTAATTGTGTATTGATATTAGGAAAGAAAATAAATATGCACATGTACATTAAGCTGCAATATACTTCTCTACTTGGCATTAAACTATATTTTCAAATTGTGAAAACGAGAACCCCCCTCCCAAAAAAAATATGATTCATGTAAATAAATGTAAGGAGGGCATCTGTCCGGAAATTGGGCAATCTTAAAAACCCAATTTCATCTTCAAAAATCTATCCAAAATGCAAGATGCCAGGAAAGGAATCATGACAAGGCCGACTCACCCACACATATAATCTGATCTGGTCTTCGGGTTTTAAGACTTTAATGACTTTGGTTTCCTCTGTAGGTGGTTCAACATTGGCCGAGTCGTCACCGCCCGCTGCGGCGTCCGTTTGGTCGGCCGGGGCCGGGGCCGGGGCCGGAGGGCCACTGTCGGACTCCGGCAATTCCTGGCCCGTGGCCTCCTCTTCGTCGTTCATATCCGGCGAGGTTGGAGCCTGCATATCCTCCTCTGCAGCATCGTTAATCCCCTGCTCGTCGTAATTACTGTTTTCTGCCATTCCGGGGCGTATTTTCCGAGCACGAGTTGAAATAAATCGGAGGTTTTCTCGAGATACTGTTACACCTGCTTCAAAAATTCCACAGAGTAATGGCGGATCCTATACACACGGTGCGCGTAGGCACGTAGCTTTTGTACACATAATTATTATCATGCTGTTAGAATGTAGACCTCGCCCAGGCCAAAAGGAGCAACCTTTACGGTTCGTCCATTTTACAAAGGGGATATTACTTATTTCAGTAATGTCAAATCATATTTTGTTATTAATTTTTGTGATAAAATTACTTATCTTTTACAAACTCTACAAATCCATATTTGAAATATATTCAGGAATCATTAAAGTTTCCATATTATATATTACGATCAATTACGTTGATTTAAATTGGTTTCAAAAGAACCCGCTTTTGTAAATGGTTCGGCCGCAACCAGCAGCGCGCCTGAAATAGTAGCAGCTAGTCTTCTCTCCAGTTGCA
Source organism: Patiria pectinifera (assembly GCA_029964075.1). NCBI lineage: Eukaryota > Metazoa > Echinodermata > Asteroidea > Valvatida > Asterinidae > Patiria > Patiria pectinifera. Next base: position 14,944,834 of record CM057140.1, on the reverse strand, counting down.
TTTGTCAACATCCATAGTAGCTTGTGGTAACAAAACTCTGGTCAACTGATCTATTATTTCCTACTTGATGACAATTTATAGGGTCACGAGTGAAACTTGGCACGAACAAGAAAGGAAGCTGTCTTCCACCATTACCATGTCATTGTTTTGTTATACACTGCTTAAAAAAAAAATGTAAAAATAGCGAGCTGTAACGGTCATAATAGAACAGTCGCGTGAGGGCAGAAGATGCACTAATAAACTCCGCCCGGCCCGGCTTCGGTTCCACATAAGGCGAGGTTTAAATAATATTATTACGGTATGTACATTGCCTCAAATAAGGCAAATTAAAGCCCCCTCCCCACCCACCCTCTTTATTTATTTATTTATTTATTTGGGTGTTTTTGTGTCGTGCTTTTGATCAACATTATACCTGCCTTATTTGACCTTTAATTATTATAACTGGTCATTCAAAATCGATGAAAAATTGGTACATGCATGGATATTCTGATCCGAGCTGAAAACACGTTCCAGAAATTTTGTTTCACTTCATATTTTTTTTTATTAGTATCATCAATTTATTGAGCTTCAGTCAATACACAAATTGTTATGCATAAGAAATATAGTAAAAATGGAGGCCCTTTAACCCATATAATAATTTCATTCATAAGCTTAGAAGCTACACGCTACGCCTACACTTTTTAGATTTCTCGGACTATTATTTTCTAAAGCGATGCACTTACAAAAAGTCCTGAGTTGTTTCAAGCACGTCTTATTTAAAAATCTTGAAATTACACATTATTTCGTTTACCATTTTCACAAATTAGAAAAGCATGCAATCATAATGACTTTAATAAAATCCTTTTAGCTCTTCCTTGCTTTCCAGAATAAAAAACCTCATCAAAAATATATAAATTACATGCATACCCACCAAAATCAGATGCTTTATCTGAAAAACTAAAAACGTCTTGAAGACACCGAAACCAATAATGCCTCATAAATAGAATATCACCATGATTATGCAATTTATCAAAAAGCACCGTTGCGTTTCTTTGTTATTCAATACTTCAATGTATTCAACGTAATCAGTTCATTGAACCTATAGTACAGTACTGAATCCTTCAATTTTAATATCATTTTTCACACCGTCCAGGGAGGTAGTTAAGCACTAAATGATTTTAAACTACTTATATAGTAGACTGAGATCCACCAAGAACCCATAGGAAAGCGCTCATAAACAAAGCGTGACGTCATCGTGTCTTTAGATGTATTTAATGTATGCTATTCTTCAATTCTTGACGATATGGTGCTCAGGGCCGAACGGGAAGTGAGTGATATTCTCTGCTCCGTCCTCATGTAGTACCAGGATGTTGTGTTCCCGGTAGCCGCCTGCCCCAGGCTGACCCTCTGGTATGGTGATCATGGGTTCCATGGAGACCACCATGTTGGGTTCTAGAACCGTGTCTATGTCCTCACGGAACTCCAAAGCTACAAAAAAGCAGCAGAAAATGTAAAGATAAATAGGAAATAAAAAATGACAGTTTTATAGGTCCTCTTATTATACCAAATTTATATTACACTAGGTCCACGCGTCATGACAGGTTAGTTCTTATGGCGTGGTTTGTTAGTTCCCAAAGAACCAAAGAAAATCTGGGTGGAGTATTATACAAAGGCACTTAAGGCAATTCGTTTTGATTCAATTTTGCATTGTTGAGTCAAGAAAGATATTTTGAAACTATATTCAATGATTCTTTCTGTTTGATATTTACATTACCGAGTTTAATCTTACCTGCTTCCCTGCCGTAATAGTGACACAACGTCCCAAACGAATGACCGTACCCAAAGGTGCGATACTTGAGCAGGTCATGCTTCTGGTAAATCTCGTTTAATTCTCGCGCGATGTCTTGACATTTGACCCCGGGTTTGATGAGCTCCATTCCGCGCCGGTGCACCTCGCAGTTGATCTCCCACAGCCGGAGGTTCTCGTCAGTCGCATGGTCGATGAAGAGAGTTCGCTCCAAAGCTGTGTAGTAACTGCGTGTAAAGGTAACAGGTAAAGGTAACATATTAGCAGGTAAAGGTAACATACCAACAGGTAAAGGTAACATACCAGCAGGTACAGGCCAGATGGGGCTTAACTTACCATAAAGGTATAGATTATATAGGACGAGTAAAAAAAGGAAGTCCAAATGTCGGGACTATTGTTTTGGTGAAGTTCTGCATGTAGCATCTTCAAAAACTAGGATATGAAAGCCCAATTCATGTGCTTTCTTTTAGTACAAGAATCATTCAAATCACTCACTTTTCAAGTTACGGAATTTTAAACACAACCACCGTTTTAAGTTCTGTCCACGGATCACAAAAAAAGGTGTGCGTTCTTTCAGCAAAACGAAAACAATTCACACACATCCCTATGAAATTTGTTTTCATTTTCCTGAAAGAACACTTACCTTTTTGTGATCCGTGGACGTGGACAGAACTTTAAAACGGTGGTTGCGTTTGAAATTACGTTACTTGAAAAGTATGAGTGATTTGAATGAGTCTTGTACTAAAATAGAGCTTATGAATTGGACTTTCATATCCTAGTCTAGATTTTGAAAGTGCTACATGCAGAACTTCACTAAAACAATGGTCCTGACATTTGGGCTTCCTTTTTTTTTTTTACTCACTCTATATTTCCAAGCGTATAGAAATTGGCACTGGAAACGAGGGCTCAGTGTTGTCTTTTGTTGAGAGGATTAACAAAACTAAAGTGTCCTATTTCATACCATGGATTAGCACTAAGAGCCTCGGTTTCATTGCTAGGGTGCAACGACGCGAATACGTTTTGGGGTAGGCGGACGCGAAACAAAATTGATTCACGTCAGTTTCCATGTTAATTTCAAAAATTACAGTTTTGCAACCGTTGGTTTTTCAATTGAAGCAAAGTTACCAAATTGAAATTATATTCATTCTCGTTGCAAGCCAAAAATAGGCGTTACAGCGCCCCCATTCGATCGAAATAGCCGAGTGGCAGTGCAGGCCAACTTTGTGTTGTAAAAAAATACTTCTCCTATAATTTGTTAGTAGAGAGAAATCCGTGCAATGAATGTTCAGTTTCATACCCGGCAATCATGGGGAAGCAATTGAGACTGACAATGTCTCCGCTCTGGAATGGTCTGGTCGTGACAGCATTGTGAGCTCCGTCGGTGTTGACTCCGCCTTGAATCCAAGACCACGCTGTCGACATGGAAACGCAAGAGGAAAGATGCTCTGAAATTTGTCGTTTCGACGGCAACAGGTTTTCCCGCCAAAAATAATACAGAGTATATATTGAACCTGGCGCATTTCTCTTATAAGACATGGTTCATTTCGACCCTGAATGTTGCCAACATCACCATGACAAAACTTATCAAATCACATTTGATCATCGCCATGAGAAACTGTTTCCGAGAGATCAATAATGTATTATATATGCAAACTTTCTATCGTTTGATTTTGCTTGACATGTGCGTTGACCATGCAGCCGCCATTTTTTGCTATTGGCCAAAGTGCATGCACTAGTAGAAGTCACTAAATAACGTCAGGTGTAATCTAGCACTTTGAGGTACATGTATACGTAATTTAGCTTACTGTCTCGTATCTCATGATGAGGAAACGTCTTTGCAATCTCCCTAACCATTGCCCCAGTTGACGCCAGAGCTACCTCGTACTCAGGGACACCATGGGCCAAAGCTGCGCGCGCAGCCTCTCCACCAATGTCCCCTACACGAGCGCCCTCTCTGATGAGCGCGATCTCCTCGGGTGATTTGATCAAGCGCATGTACATGCTTGGCTCCGCGATGTCCACCAACTGAGCGCCTGGGATGGCATCTTGTAACTTCCTGTGGTTCTCTTCTGGGATGTGATCCAACTCGCATCCAACCTGCCAGTCGGAGAAGTAACATTTTATTATTCTCGTCACGAGTTTCACATCATCAAAATCCTTTAAGAGGAATATAACTTTTCTTCCAAATCAGTGAATTCGTTTCTTTTGTTCCTACCCCCATTGTAGCTGTTTGTAAAACATGGAGTGGCTTTTAGCTTTTAATATACAGGCGGATTATTCCAAAGAAAAATACCTTAATGGGATGAACATTCGGTTTAAATATGTCCCGGTCGTGCTGATTCACAAACAAATAAACCTTTGACATAAATTAATGTTGTCACTGTCGTTTGTCGTTGTCATTGTGATTGTCACCTTTCCTTTGATGTGTCCCAACTCTTGTTCAACGGCTCTCCAATAGTTGCCTCTTTGCCAGTCCGTGTAAATCACGGTGTCTCCCAGGTGGTTCCTCCTAAAAACGGCGATGCGAACAAAATAATACAAATGCTGAACTTTCGTCTAACCTCAACAAATTTGGTTTTCTTCTTATGATGCGTATTGGCAACAGAATTGCCGTTTTTATTTGCATGTGGGAGACCCTTCTCTGACAACGAAGAACCATACACGAATTTTGACCTCAACCCCTGATCGGATAACATTTCCAAAAAGATTAGAGAACGTCAAAATGACTATCTCAAGTATGTAATAAGATGTCCCTATCCCTCACATGCCATAACTCTATAAGCTGAGCGGTCAGGGGTAGGAGTAAAGCCTATACCTGTCAGGCTGACCGTAGTCAATCAGCGCCGATATGATAACCACCTTCTCAGGGGTCACCACAAGCCCGTACGGCCTGCCAAAGGAAAGGTAAAGGAAGTCCGAGTAGTAATTGATGCAATGGTACGAGGTGAAGAGAGCGCCCCCTATCGAGTTCTCGTCCATGTAGGTGCGGAGTTTGCGCAGTCGGCCTTCCATCTCTGCCTTGGAGAAGGTTGGTTTCACCTCAAGACAAAGACAGGGGTTTCATAAGATGAGTAAAATGAAATTCTGCAATCTTGGTAATTTTTCAAGATGATTTAATTACAAAAGTGAATTCCATGGGTTTATTCTGAATAATTATAAGATAGTATTGGTTTGTATAAAAAAACTTCCTACCTGCCCCTCCCAACTTTTTTGTTATGCGAAACACAACTCCCCCCCCCCGGGGGTTTGCACCTTGGTCTTTGCGATTATATAACCTCAACACCATGCTCTACTGACATTGAAAATTAAGCCAAACGAGTACCTATACCACACAGCAAGGAAACCACCATTGATTAACATTCCCATAAAGTCCTTCAAAATTCTCCTAGCACCTTAAAAATATATGCTGGGTTATTGTACGCAACCTATGGTAGCTGCCCGTCATAAGGCTCAATGGGCCATTTATGGTGAGGGTTACACATTGAAGGGATAGAAAAGGAAAACTGAGAGAGAAAAAAACAACTTTAAGTATAGAACATAATTATGTATGTTATACGCCCTATAAGAAACTCTAAATACATGTATACGGACCCACACATTCCCAGGGTTCCAATAAGCCCATTATTATGGGCAACCTTTGCTAGTTTGGTTTTAAATCGACCTCTATATTTGAGATAAGCTGCAAACAATTTCGTCTGATACAATGAATGGGCTAAAGGTCACTGTCGGCCGGAGCATTATAGAAGCGGGTTACCTATGATTAACCATTAACAAACATGGGCGGACAGAATCCAATAACGCCAATTTATTTTAAGAAAATATATTTTAAAATTGTGAGTGGAGCTAGAAATGTTACATCAAGCTGCAGCTAGCTGGGAAGGGAGCAGAAATTTTCCAAAATTTTGGGCGACCGACAAGGCCTACATGTGCCGACTTCCCAAAATGTCTACCAGACACCATTATGCCAAAAAACTATATTTATTTATAGCATCAGGTAATAGTGAAACTGAAAACAAATACCCACACTTCAGACGAGAAGATGGATATATTGGGTCAAAAAAGTAATAGGTTTTTTTTTAAATATAATGAGGAAAAAAAACCCCAAAATCATCAATTAGGCCTATTATTTTTTTTACCCTTGACTACGCGCAGATGAACCTCCATGATCGTACACAACCAAATTGCCAAAAAAAATCCCCAACTACCTAGACTATTTTAAATGCCATGTTATCGGAAGCTGAGTCAGGGCCTTGCCCTCGTCGCCCGCGGTGCGTGCATCTGCATGTTGTACATGTATAGTAGCTCCATGGTATACAAAATGTGTACGACTGAATCCATTGCTCTGCTATATCTCTGTCGTGCATTATGGAGGTAGAATATTTCATTTACAAAGGCTAAATACTAACTGAAAGTGGGGTACCTGAAGGTGGGTTTTCAGATATTAAAAAATGGAAAATTGTAACGATGTCATTCATTTTCGAGTTTAGATGGAATGAAAGGCTGACGTTAATGTAAGACCAAAATTTAGACTGACCCTGAGCACACTTCCCTTATACCACTCTCACAACAGGTGTTCCACATTACACCCAAGGTCTTCACGTCACTCTTTTCCAAGCAATACACCCACAGCATACCAAGACTGTGATTTAACCCTTGTACAGGGGAAAGTGACCTCATAAGGGTACTCCCCCAGACTGACCATTACGTCAGTCTATGGTCAGTCTACCTTTACTCAGAAATGATGTCATATGTTTTCCTTATATGACATCATCTCCTATTTTCACTTCAAGTGGTCCCTCTGAAACTGTATAAAATGTCCACATTTTCCCACTTTCATTGAGTTCTTCTTCTTCTCCCTGGGAAACCAGAGGCATAGTCATAAGCTGATTCAGCCCTATGCTCTGGCCAGTCTTCATCTACAAAACTCTTCAGAACCTCCGTCTTCTGTCTCCAACTTCCGTATTCTAGTACCCAGCCATACCCATAAGCTGATGCAGCCGTATGGTCTGAGGTTATAGTTCTGTACATACACAATACCGGTAGAATATTGAGTTCTTGAAAATAAACCAGTTTTCCATATAGCCGAGCTCATAGTCATTACCAGTGTGTCTTTGTATAGTCTTCGTAGTCATCTGTTCATCCTGCTCTTAGCCACAGCTACCCTATCCTAACATATAGTATAGTCAAACAAACCAAAGGCTATATCCAAATTGATATGTTACATTATTAAACACTGAGTAATGAAAGTGTAAACTCTAACCTCACCTAAAAATTAAGCTACAAAATACCACCGAGTGGTACACCCCTTCCAAAATTTGTATCCTTGTGGAGACATTTCTTTGTTCCCGTGTAGTAAAGTGTTCAATTTTGAAAGTGAATTTTCAAAATGCTCTTATTTTAACCAGAATAAGTTTCCTGGGCTGAAATTTGGAATTAATATCCCTTTTCTAAAACTCTTCCATCTGCGACAAATAAACACACCTTGGAAATTACCCATATATCTATTTCGTGAAAACCTTGTGGAGACCTATTCATCTATAGAAATTGCCCTGTGGAGACCTTTACAATGTTTTGTTCACTATTGTGTGTGAGTCTCCACAAGGCAGCGAATTTGTGGTCACAAAACATGCATGTACAGTAGTATTCTGTGGTACTTGGCCCCCAAAGACCCCTTAGGGTTAAGTGCAATATACATGTATACAAATACCACTATTTATACAGAAAACGGTTTACAGGTGAAGACTCGTATTATGTTGAAAGCTTTTCATACCGTATTGATATGGAAAAGTAAATGGTTAATACCTTTTCTCCGTTTGAGAATTTCATCAGAGAGGGCATAGTTTCAACGGCACTGGACGAGCTCCAGCGCCGGGTGTAGGCATGATGGGCCGCGTAACCTGTCGCAGGTGCCCTCGATGGAATACATGAAGCTCGACGGGCAAATACACCTGTCGCTCGGCTGACTCGCAGGCCAAAGCAACCGACTCGACTCGCAATGTTACCGTACATGATTCGACGAGAAATTGAGGCACGACGCAACTAGAAGCTCGCACAGTTCAGAAGTTATAATACGAGGGTTTTGTATTCACTGTACTCAAACGGAGGGCATTATGTTGAGGCGCTGTACCCGTATGCACGTCGCGATTTGTGTGTATTGGGCGCAATGAACTGGGTGCATGTGCGAGCTCGTTGTCACAGGACAATGCATGAGAATGCGAGGTCATGAACGTTGAACTTCAACACTGACACGTGTGCCATATACTTAATCCCGGCCAAAATTGTTGGGAAACTTGGAAATAACCTTTCTGTTAAATTCAACCAAACCCTGTGGTAATACAAGGCCAAATTAAATTAAGTCTGGTATGACCACAAGTTAAGTTAGCAGAATTACCCTAACAATTTGGTATATTAAAACCCAATTTTGGGTAGTTGCAGCTTTTTACCCTTGCTTGGGTAAAATTAACCCAGGCAATTTGCCAGCACTGCGCAATCAGAGACAACAAAGACCGGAGGCCGGGGCGGGGCAGCGAGATTTGGCCGGGATTGTAACTTTTGAATGTATAAGCATTTATTTTCCGTCTGTGTACTAGCTAGTCCGAACAATCTGATAGTCAATGATTTATGGTTTATTTGAAACGATGACAAAATTATAACTGAGTTGCATGCCATTTACATTGAAATTGTGAAGGTTTGCATGGTGGAGGGTAATAATAAGGTAAGTTGTTGCAGTGGCACACCTGGCAAAATATCTTGTGTGAGTAAGAGTAGTTCTAAAAACCGGAGGGTACTCCAGTTCCCTATACTCTGGTACCCTCGGCAACCTTCCCCTTTGCTCCCTCCTTCAGACTGACACGCCTCATTGATCATCACCCCTCAGCCTGCGTGAGAACCCTCAGCCTTGCATCCTTCTCACGCTTCATCGCCTCCAGACAAGCCTGCACGATCTCCTTCAGCCCCAAGGAATCCCTAACAGCAGGCTCAAGTGAGAAATGGCCCACCTGGTCATGTCTTAACCATCTGAGGACAGGGACCGGACGCTGCAAAGCCCTGATGCAGAAATGGGGATATAATGAGGATGGTGAAACCGCATGTGACTGTGGGGCTGAACAGTCCATGGACCACCTGCTGGTCTGCCCCCCACCTGCCAGAACCCTGCACCCACGAGGACCTAGAGAAGTTCGACCCCCGAGCGAGATCCTGTGCTCAACACTGGGAGGGAGTGGTGTGATGACCCGAGAAGAAGAAGAAGACGCTTCATCGCGCTTGCATCCCACGGCCTGCATGAGGACCCTGGGTTTGCATCCCCGCCTCTCACGCTTCATCGCTTCCAGGCACGTACCATAACTCCACTCACCGTTGGAAACCTTCAGTCTCCTGACGACGGGCAGAGCATAATGATGTCCGACTCGGAAACGTTGAGTACGTACCCTCCGGTTCTTTTCAGAACCACACATACTCACAAAAGAGATTTTGCCACATGGTGCTACCGCAGCAACTTTCCTCATTAGGCAAAGAATGGTACATGTATTATACATGAACATAAAATCGATGAAAAGGGTTTTTAAAGATATGAAAAAAAACCTAACTTGGTTTGTTTCTTAAATTATTATCATCCAAGACTTACCCAGAAAAAAAACCCGAAATATAAGAATCATAGAGGGCGTTCAAGTGCATTAACAATTGAGGCCAGGTATCCAGTCTAGCACTCTGTCACTAGACAAGCAAACGCTCCACGACCTCGCAATTCCTCGATTCGATATCCCGAGGGATGTCGGATATTATGCAGGTTCATTTACAATCCCTTCAACCAGATGCTGAATGTAGTAATTCGCAATTCTACATTACAGCAAGGCCGCGTTCGATCAAATCCACCTCTTGGCATTTTACGCAAGCGGACACGAGTAAGGACCTATGCTCGTGGCGTTACACGAGACATTTGATTGGTTGGTTTCCGGATGGCAATGCGCGCACACCGGTCTGTGATCGGTAACGATATGCCCTTGAACGAAGCGCAAACTTTACATGCATGTAAACACAGAAGGAAGTAATACCATAGGATATGCTGCAGACAGAAAGAAGACATTTGTCTGTTGAAAGTTCTTCATGCCGATAGCCTGGATTGCATATGATAGCATCTTCGATTTCTATTCCACTGATGAGACTGACATCACTTCAAAAAATGTCTCTCTTAAAACTGCTCATCTTCACCTCAATACTAGGATCAACGGTAGGCGCGGACCTTCTCGCAAGTAACGGAGTTTACGAGAGGAAAAGCTCGGCAGTCTACGACAGCCCCGCCCTGCGTGTTTCACGACGCAGCGCACACAGGCGAGAGGCTGACGGGGAGCTGAGGAGGTTTCCACGGCAGGCGTCAGATGATGGACCGTTGAGTTACTCTCCGGATGAGACACGAGCCCTGCTGAATGCTCACATTGAGTATCGTAGGAATGTTACTCCGTCGGCTGCTGATATGAACATGATTGTAAGTACACGGTGATAAACAAGTTGAATTCAAAATAAACAAACAAGCAATCTAACAAACAAACAAAATTGAACAGCAAGGTGTATCCTAAGGTGGATCTTGCTAGCGAGTGTTCGATGTTATCGTTTTTATTCATTGTTCAAAGGAAAAAATAATATTAATAAATGAAGCTAGAAAGACATGGAGTACATGTACTTCCTATCTCCATTATAGTTTGAAAGTCTAACCGCCTGATACTTCCCCTTCTTCTGGTTCACAAAAATTGATTTTTTGTGCACTCCTCCTTCCCCCGTCAAAAACCTGTATAGACCTGGATTAAACGTCTTGCATTTACATTTCAAACGCGACCATTAAGGGGCTACCTGCCCTTTTTTGGAGGTTAGTTATAATACGTTTGGTTTGCTGGTGCATGTGATCTTACAACAATCCATACTAAATTATATACAGAGCACTGATATTAAAATTACAAAAACAAAAAAAAAACTGCAGTGATATTGTTTTCATTTTCACTATTAGTTAAAACAATGAAAGCGTATCCGATAGTATACCCTTTGCCTTACGCTTCAATATCATTCAAAATAATACAAACACTTTTGTATTCATGTACATGTACCGTACAAAATACATTTTTTTGTGTGTACAAGGGTGAATTTATTACTGGCGATAAAATGCTGGTATAATTAATTTTATGCGTTCTTACAACTATACCCTGGCAGTGGCCTTGGGGTATATTTTATCATTCCCTCATAACACACGACTGAATGCACATCATTATTCCCGATGAGTCAGACTGACCTCTGCTCATTTTGACCCATTTCAGTTCAGCTCAGTGGATTCTATGCGCCATCGCTCTTTTATCATACCAGGCATTTTTTTAAAGGTTATCCGCGCATGATGTTCAACATGGAGACTTTTATACCGTGAAATGTTAATTACATGAGTTTTTTTTATGAATAATAAAATTACGTTGTTGGTTTGCAAAAACAACTTCACAATTACGAGTTTAGCGCGCGGTTTGAACCACAATTTCCGGTCCGGAAAGCTACATAGGACTATGTTTGTCAGCGGAATTGTGTTTATGTTTCATGAATGTTTTACATGTATTTTGTTTTGAAATTTAAGTCAGCACAAAATCAGACCACGTTCTTTGATTTTAACATTGCTGTTTCAGTCTTAGCGATATGTTTTTTTTTAAAAGTATACCCGTCGTGCGTATATAATTATGACTAATGCAAAACTATACCGATTGGAAAAGGGAACATTTTCAACATTCATCAACTCTTTTTGCATTAAATTTTGTGTCTTTTCTCTACCTCTGTACTGACAGGCTTGGAACACAGAATTGGCCGATATGGCACGAGTCTGGGCCGAGCGGTGCGAGTTTGAGCACGGATTCCCCACCGATCCCCCCGAACCATACAACGGCCTGGTAGCACAGAATATCTGGATGGGGAGCCAGTCCTTCGCATTGACACGATCCGTGACGGCTTGGTATAACGAGTATAAGGACTACGACTACGCTACGGCTACTTGTTCAGCTGAATGCGGCCATTATAGGGTGGTACGTGCTTTAAAAGCTGCTTAAAAATGACGCCTAGACATTTCTGTTCAGCCTCGCTTTAGTTTCAATATGGCGTTCCAGCAAATAGCCATATTAGTGTTTGATGGCGCCGTAACGTGACGCACATTTTTTAAATTTTTATAAAGAGTAGAAGTACACGCGCATTGGAACAAATGAGCATACATTACTCGAATCTAAAATGTGAAACTTTGTAAAATGTATTTTGAATGAAAGAATTATGATTGCAATTGTATGTCAGTAGCATAATTGCACGGGAACGCCATATTGGCGTCGTTTACTGTGTAGGTTACGTAAAAATCCGTTAGAGTAGCATGCAAGACTTGTTGCAGACTTAATGGAGGACAACCTGAACGGGATGATGAAACATCGATCATATGGCCGAATTCCTTGAGAATTCATTGAATTTGTCAAATTGACAGCAAAAATATCTGATAATCTTAACGGCTAGAAAAGTGTTTTCACTATGTCTTGATAAATTATTGAGTCTGTTAATTTGACAGATGGTGTTTTCTGGATTGGAGACCATCGGATGCGGTAGCGCTAACTGCGATGGAGGTCGCCAAACGTTGACTGTTTGCAACTACGGACCAAGGTACTGTGAATTTCGTCTGAATGGTGAAACCTAAAACACAAGAATGAGTGTGTTTATATTTTGAGCAAACTGTCGTCACTGTGTTAATTTTACCTTCTCGATTTGATCAGTATAACGTAAAAAAAAAAGCATTATACATGTAGTTAGGGAGAAGTACAGACAATATTTATATGCCAGATCTTCTCATTTATTTCGCTTAACAAGTGGATATTTATCTTCTTTGCCTATCTTATTGTAATTAATATCTTAATAATAATTTGTTTCTGTTTGTAGTGTACCGTCAAGAGGTGTGCCGTACAAGGCCGGACCGGCATGCGGGCTCTGTGCCTCCGGGACCGGGTGGTGTGACGACAAACTATGCCGTAAGAATTCTCTTTTCTCCCCTTGGAATCGTTCTGATGTGTCTGGTGAAAGTGAAATCTCGAGGACCAACTCGTTAGTTTGGATCTTTGACATTGATTGTCGACGAGGGAAAATCTTGGACCCTGGATGACCCTGATGGGTCCAAGAATGTTAGGTAGGGGCCTATAATAGCGTATTGGCACAACTATGGGGAAGGAGAAGAGATCGAGGTAGTATGTAAACCTTTTTTTTTTTTGTGTGTGTGGAAACATTACCCCTGCCACGTAACTAATGTCAATCTGATGAGTGTCTTTTGTATAGCTGCCGTACTACCGTAGACGATTATTGTTTCTGCCCAAATCCCACAACTGTCCGAGTATTGACTGTAAATGGAAGATGACGAGATATATAACGCTGATCTTTCAGTTTTGTTTCCAGTGTGAACTACAACATATACAATTGAGTTTGCGTTAAAACAAAAAAGCCCAGGTCATTTCGAACATCAGCAAACACATATCCTTCATCACCATCTTAATTACTTCATGTCAGCTTGACAGGTAAAACTATTTTGTTTTCATTTCAGGAACCGACTGTGATGCTGAAAGCGAATCATGCAGTAAGTTTTCTTTATATGCCTTTCGAAATGTTTTGTAATATGATCTACTACAACCACATAGATTTGTTTTTATTTATTCCCTGCTTTTACGGAATTTCAATTGTGACTCTGTCGGGGTCGAGGCCAGCAGAGAAGGGTCGAGGGTAAATAGCAAAATTCTTTTTACACGGCACCGTGATTTCAAGAAAAGCTAATATTATGACAACATGTAAAAGAATGACACAACTTGCAAAAATGTTGATGCGTTAAATCATACACAATAAGAGTAAACAAATATATAAGTTAATAGGAAACAATGCTTATAACAAAATATCAGACTAAGAAAACTACATTACAGAACTTCAACCGCAGGGTTGAGAAGGCGTGAGGTTTTAACTGAGTGACATCCTGTTCAGGACGGCAGCCAATTCAAACTGATCGAAGCAATCAATCGCTCATTAGATTATTTATTTCGAAAATTACCCAAAGCAATATTTTAATTCTTCGAATGACAGAATGCAACCTGCAGTGCCAAAACTGTGGTGAACTGGACAGCGCTCAATGCAAATGCACCTGCAAGGCGGGTTGGCGAGGCACTGACTGTTCTGGTAAGTCTGTAAGACGTGGTTATTGTGACAGAGGAGTCGGTTTTGAAAATGAATCCCACCGCTGACACCAACAATTTTGACATGGGCCAAGGGTGTAGCTGAAACTGTGATGGATTTTTCCCAACTGACACGGCATATTTTGTCGATATGGGTGGTATACCTTTGTGATCAGCGTATAAATCAATACAGTGACAAGCCCCAATTTGTTGATGTTTTTTGTGTGTGCATGTGTCAATAATTGTCTCGTTAGCAAATTAATTTTTTTTAAATATCTTTTGAAATCCTCTTCTTTTTTTTTACAGAGCCGTGTACCAATTACCAAGACTACTGCGATTCCGGGGCCTACACCCCAGAAGCGTGCGTGGGTGATACGGGGGCACAGAAGGACTGCCCAGCCACATGTGAACTATGCTGTAAGAGTTATTTGGATTGATCCCTTATGTGAAAGTGGTATTAGCAGACACTGATATAATAGGTCTTCACTTAATGTTAATTTCACAAAAGGTTAATAAAAACCCGGGGCTGTGTGACGCTCGAAACGGCAACTTTTGTTATACCATAGGTCGAAGTTAAAACAATTAATATAGTTTATGATCAACGAATAAAGAAAATAATAAAATTAAAAAGAATGAATTTTTATTATATTCTCATATATTTTTTCTTCTAATACATTCATCTATTAAAATATGAGTTGCAGCGTGATAAAAAGAACTGCGCGATTTTCTGAGAACAAAGAGTTTTGATGAGATGGGCCTACATAATCATTTTATATGCACAATCGTGAATAAGTTGTAAACAAAATATTAGAACTGAAATATCAACTGAATCTTATTCTGGTACTTACGTTTTGCAATTTGCGCCGTTACATCCGAAACCATCGGACTTCGTCAGGCAACGTCGCAAATTGCAAAATATAATTTCCAGAATAAGATTTATTAGATATTTCATCTTTTGATATTTCATCGAAAGTCTTACTCGAATTTGGTCACTTGTAAATGCGTAGCTGTCGTCGCTGAGGCTCTCAACAGATCACTTCTGTGCTTTTACAATTTTCCTATATTAACAGCTGTTGTTAGCGACTCAACAGCCGCTGAGGCGAAGTGTTGTGATGGGAAGATGTGTGATGCTGGCGAGGTGCTCAACGAATCGTCTTGTGAGTGCGTTGACTACGTGGAATTTAATACACCGAAAAATGCTGCAGGTAAAGGACATAGTTTATGACCATGTGGGACCAGACATGAAAATCCTTCGATCGCTTTCGTTGAAGAATGCATCCTAAATAGATCCCTTGCTTTGAGCGCCCTCACGAGTATATGTCTTTGTTTGTTGTGATAGCTTAAATAGACGTACTGGCCAGCTCCTGTACTTTAAGCAATATTCCGCTGTGGTTTACGAGAAAAACTTAATTCACGTTTATCGGCATAATTATACTGACAATTTCGTCAAAGTTGAAGTTAAAATTTAGTATTTTCTTTTCTTTTTTTGTCATCAGCTCCTGTCGTCGTCAGCTGGATGTTCGTCTCTGTGCTTAGTGGATTGGTGACGTCCATGCCGATTCTGATTGGATGAAAGTTACGTCTCTGATGTGCAGCCCGATGCTGATTGGGTGACAGTGATGGCTGAATGACAGAGGAGGGTTCTGATTTGCTGACAGGAATTTTTTCTGTTTTTCCGATTGGCTGAAGACATATTCGTGCATTTCTGATTGGGTGACAAGTCTTTGATAATATTTCAAATTGTTAAACCTATTTCGCATTTTTTATTTATTGGAAATTACTTCTCTGTTGGCCAAATTTGCAGAGAGGCCATTAAAGAAGGGAGAGATGAGAGAAGACACGTCTTATGAACACAGAAAGCTTTCTGGATTCATACTAAGCTACTAATATACTCAAGATTGTTTTACAGTCATTTATTCCTTTCTAACAGAATCATATGAATCTTGTCAAATGAAGCAATCATATTAATCCATTAAAAATCATACATGTGTCGATTTAACAATTATAATAGAATTTAGTACTGAATGCCAATCTTTAAGATCTTGCCTTAGTAGTAATTACAAACAAAATTTTCAGAACCAAAATGTACAGAGTACTTTCCGAGTGTTAGTTGCTAGTAACAGTACTTCGTTAGCTTAAAATTGTCTTTCTGTTTATTATCATTGAAAACAAGTGTCTACAAGATTTAAAATGATTCAGGACAATAACCTTCAAAGTACTGCTCTCTTTCTTACTTCTGTTTCATGAGCACAACCGATAAAATAACGTCCTTTCAATTTTCTATTACAATAGAAAAGTTAGTTTGTAAATTATGAATTTCGTGAGAATTTAAATTAATTTCCCTTGAAAAGGGGCAACAACAATTTACATTTCAAATCGATTTTAGTTGTAAAATAAACAGTACTAATTAAGTAATATGAAAATCTACAGTATGCTACTTCAGCAATACGCTTTGAAGCTTTTTATCTAAATCAAACATTTTGTTACGTCCTTTTTTACAATAAACAATATCATTTAATTTATTTCAAAACTATTGGAACAAAAACAACAAATCCAGCCAGGGAAATGTACTTCACAGACATTGATACAAGTTGTGGTTGTTGTAATGTATGTTTTACAAAGCATTAAAATAAAAGTGTGCATGTGGATGTAGATTATTTCTCCAGTCCGTTTTTTTCCATTGCAATTTGGAGTGAAGAGTGTTCTTAGGTTTTTTTCTTTATAAGTCTGCCAGCTTCGGTCTTTAAGTAACACTTGAAGAAATCTAGTGGAAGGGCACATTTCAATGCGGGGGGGGGGGGGGTATTGTAGTATCGATCTCAGAATCTTCACATTCAGGGTTGGGTTTTTTTCGCTTGAAAGTATCTGCTGTAGTGCTGTGGTTTGAACCTGGAGCTCATTTCATTTCAGGTTACTCTCTCCCTAGTCTTTGATGTGAAGTGACTCGCACATTTTGTTGAGATAAGGTTAAGGTGACCAGTAGAGGGCAGTATTCTTGGTGGCTTCAGGTTTCTTGTTACTTTCCGAGTCAGGTAGTCTTCCTCTTGAAATTTCATATGTCGAAAGGTTAACCTTGATATCTCTGGCCTTGTACTCGTTGATTTGTGTTTAGTATGCGTGTTGACTCTTTGCGGACATTAGAGGGCGCTGTCATGCAACTTTTTAGTAGTCCGAATTTTCTTACTCTTGAATTCATCAGCCATTAGGATGCCCCTGCTCTTGCATCCAACAACTCAAGTTTGCCTTGTACACTTCGCTTTACAGCAACTCTTATTATAGTGGATTTGCAGTGGGTGTTCTTGATGCCTTCAGGTTCTTGTTACTTTTTAGAGGGGGACAGTCTGGACACGCCCGGCTCCCACATGGCTGTACTCTTACCCTTGGTCTCCTGCTGCCACTGCACCAAGTTATCCCTGAAAGTAGAAGGGAACAGGTGTTTATGACAATGCATTGTACAAATAATAAGTAATTGATATCAATATCCTGTCAATTGGGCTTGTGTATGCTGCATAAGAAAGTAAATTAAGTAAGAAATTTACAGGAAATTATTTATTCCTGTTTAGTAAGGCCTGAGAATACTGGAAGTGAAAAAGAATATTTTGAGATTATATCTTCTAAAAGTGAATTGATGTGATGAATGACTCTGTGAAAGAGCAAATATAGAGAATGGCAAAAAAATTAATGAAAAATGAATATCTTGTAACTGTAAGGCCAAAAAAAAAAGTCTCCGGTTTCTGGTATGCGCGCGCGTCGCCGTAGCCATGCGCGTCGGCAAAATGAAAAAGTTTTTTTTTCAATGAAAGATGATGTCTCAAAACCGCCAAACTCACTGGTTTGACTGGAATCCTGCTGCTGCACAATTTTAACGTGTTTTTAGATTGGGTTATGGTCGAGAATAAGCTTTATGTGGCCTCTCTGGACTCCCATATATTTGCACTAAGTTTAGTCGGGCACCATTTGCAGTCATCAGCCGACATTTGAAGCAAAAAAATCAGGTAAAAAAAAAAAAGCCGCGTTGCCGCACCACTTTTTGGGCAAGCTCCATACCAGAAACCGGAAACTTTTTTTTTTGGCCTAACAACAAATTAAGAATTACAGCTTATTCAGTGAAAGACTATCAAGAAAATAAAGAAAGAAAATGTTTGGAAAACACTGACTTGCATCCCTCAAGAAGGAACTTTGCAGGAGGAATGATTTCTGACAATGTTGAGAAGCAGGGCAGTGCCACATTGGTCAGGAAACCAATCTAGGAAATAAGAAGAAAAATAGTTATAAGCTGTTGCAATCAGCCCTTAAAAAAGAGAGGAAATTCCAAGACTTGAGAAGACTTTGTATAGTGTTTTTCAATTTGTAATGGCAGATAAGGGATTGGGAATTACAAAAAGAGTAAATCAGCTGATCTGAGGAAAAGTTGCATGCCTGTGCAAGATAGCTAGATGAGGATGAGGTTCACAAAGAGATTTCTAGAAAATGAAAGACACAAATAATTAATATTGAGAAAGAAATATCATGATACAATTTGATGAAGAAATTGATTTCAGATTGTTGGAAGTGAGGGGTGGTTTGAAGGGACAGGATACAGGGCCCAAATAAGTTGCCAGGGGTGCTCATTATGTCCCTTAGTTCAGCCTTCCGGGCCTGTTGCCATTGTGAACAGACCTGTTGCTTGGGCAGGGTGTGGTGCTGATCTCTGTCCATCATTTCCATGGGTTGCTCTCCTCGCTTCTTCTCCTCATCCCCCTGGTAACAAAAAAATTCAACACTTCCTTAGACCTCTTTGTCTTTCTTTGAAATAAAAAAGATTTCACATTGTATATATTACTATTGTTATCAGTGTTATTGTTAGTCTGGGCTGAATAAAACATAGTAATAGTAATAATATTACATGAGTATATTGAGTCGAGAAATAGTAACACTATCACATGGGTTATATTTTGTCAAGTATGATAGTAATAATATAACATGGGTATATTTTGTCAAGGAATAGTAATTTTATTACAAGGGTATATTTTGCCAAGTACGTGTAATAGTAATGATATTACATGGGTAATATAAATTGTCAAGTATGGAAAGTGTAGGGGACAGACAAATGGATGATGTCACCATTGGAAATGAGTCGACTGAAACAAAGAGATTATTACTTTACCTGGGCGTAGAATTCTTGATACAGACAGTCGACTGCCTCTCGCTGATTTGGCCAGAGTTTGGCCGTAGCGCACAGATCACACGCCGTCATCATCAATGCCTGGATTTTGGGCCTAGTGGGAAAACTCTTATCATTGCGCTTTCAATCGCGTGTGACGGAGCACTTTTACCGTGAATCTTTACATCTACAAATACTTCAAACGGATAACCACACCTGACATCTTCACAAGTTCTCGAACAGCATAAGTAAACAGAGCTTATCAAAATTAAGTAGGTGGAAAGCAAACCCAATATGAACATTTACATCATCCTAAACATCTCTGCCCTCACAGGTACCCATTATTCTTGTTCCCTAACTGTGGGGACCACACACCTGTTGAGCGATGGTATTATGGGGACTGAAGACACTGTGTGGACAGCAGAAAGTCCCCATAACTCGGTCCTAATTTCACTCGCAATGAAAAATTCCGATTACGCGGTGACAGCCTGCCCCCAGCTCCCGAGCCAGGAGAAGCAATGACTGACAACGTGCCTTGCCCAAGGACACACCCACCATAACCCCAGGCTGGACTCGAACCCACAACCTGCAGTATAACCTGCTAATGTACACTGACCAAATAGATCACAATTCTGGTCAAATTTCCTCCCTAGCTCTGTAGCCATAACCCCGCCCACCACTGGTGGGAGGGGCTAATGGTCCATTTGAATTGGTTAACTTAATTATACTACTCGAAAGAGGGGACTTCCCTACCTTTGAGCCGTGTTGGTGATATCAAGGCCCTGCGATAGCAGGAGTTTAGCCACCTCCTGACGATTGCCAAAGTAAAGCATCAGATCAGTGGACAGGATGCAATGCTGTATCAGCCCAATCACCTGAATTCAAAGAAAAGAAAATCATAACCCTCTGAACAAATCAGGGGGTGAACTCCTAAATTTCAAATCTGAAACAACTAACTTATTTGATCTGTGAGTAATCATAGGCTATTTTTTTTGTTTGATGGAAAACTGAAACCTTGTTGGTTAAGTAATACTTCAAAAGTTAGCAATTCAATATGACAAAAAAATGTTCAGAGTGCCACACTACTAAAAAAACACCAAAAAACTGTTGGTCGAAAGGAGGGAACAAGAAAACTTGAAGAAAATGGATGAGAATGGAATTTAGCTGGAGATGAAAGGAATGAAGAGGAGGGGTGTATTGTGAGTCACTATTTTCTAAACTTAAAAAATTGCAATAAAAAACAACAACGGCCTTTCCTTGAAAGGTCTCCCACTGAAGTATTTCCAAAAAAATCCAATGTTTCCCCACTACTCACCTGTTTGTAAGTGTTGACCGGGAGGCGGGCGAAGACGTTGAGTCCCGAATGCTGCAAGATGTTCATCGTTGTCTGGTAGTGATGATTCTCTAAGATGGAGGAGGCGTAGAGGTCAGCCAGGGGTGAGTCTGACTTCTGGATGAAGGCATTGGTGGTCCCTCGATGGTCTAAATCATGACAGATGGTGGCGATGAACATTGCTTGACACTGATGAAGGGGAAGTAAAAAAGAAGGAACGATTTGCCAAATTTTCTACTACAATTGTTTGACATTTATTTCTGAAGCTTTCCAAACTAGGCTAACCCTTTCATCTTCCCCCTTCTTTTCATCTTATGCATTACTTATCTTTCGAAAACTTCTGCAGTTGAGCTTATTTTTGTGTGATTTAGCCTTCCAGAAACTTTCAATGGGACTCAAAATAACATATCCTCCTCATTTAAAAAACAGTTATCAAATGCACTGTCTAAAACGACTTTTGGAATGGGTGTTACTGAAATGGAGGACAAAGACTTACAATCAAGAAACTCAGAAACAGCCCTTCAAATTTGGAGATAATGTAAACAAGATTGGGAAATGTTTATAAAGGAATGATGACAAATTATTTACTGGTTTACCCTGGGGTATCCATGCTAACAGATGAATATAAGTTTTAATGGCGGTACCCTGTCGAAAAAAAAGCTTTTAAGGATGAGTAATAATTTACCTCAAAGTCTGCAAAGACGCCAGGGGAGTGCATCAAGAGGGCATACATGCAGTGGGCGACGTTGAAGGCGTGGGCAAAGTTGTGGAAGGGGTTGGGCCGGTAGATCTTCTTGACTGTCAGGAGGAATCTGGCCAGCGTCTCCAGGTCAAAACTGTGAGGGGAAGAAATGGTAGAAAAATGGCTCAGTCTTGGTATACACTCCTTCCTCTAGCTGGATGAAATCAAACAAGATAATGATTAAATACACTGCACTGAACAAAATGCGGGCTTCTTTTGAAGAAAACACAATTGTTCCAACATTAGCGACATAAGAACCCATCGCTAAGAATTCATAAACTTTGCAGTTTAATTTTATGAGACATTCTATTCACACTGATTGGGATATACCCACTTTTTATTCAAAAATAATTTGAAAAGTCTGACATAGCCTTTTTGTTTTCTAAAATGACTAATTTGGAATAATATCACTTTACCAGTCCTCTCCGCAGAGTTTGTGGGTCATGTGCAGCAAGAGGTCACACAGGATGTTGGTGTGTGGACGGCAATCAAATTCAAAGCTGGAAACGAGAGAGAAAATCACTGGCCTCTATTAGTTCCTCAGCTCACAACATTGTTGGCTAAAAGTGACTTTAAGTTATTTTTTTTTTTTTTAATCTTGCAATCTGAGCCAAGAGTCTTTGCTATAATTTTGTATGACTGCTGCAAGGACCTTAAATCTGTGGGCCAATGAAATGATCTTATTCATTACGTACATTATGATTATCTTTTAAATAACTTTAAGTATTTATTTTTGAATAACTAAATGAAAAAAAAAAAATTTATATAATATTAGGCTTACCTGTCCAGATCATCAGGAATGATGGTTCGTTTGGTCCACCTCGACAGAAGCCTGTCAGCATCTTCACTCGTGGCAACGGTGTGGAAGGCTAACTGCTCTTGGGTGACTCCAAGGACCCGCTCACAATGTAAGATGCTGCTGTACACCTGAGAGATGCAGAAGACGTTTGTCGAGAGGATGGAGTTTGTATTTTAAGAAATGGAAGACTTGTGATGGATGCACAATGGGAAGGATAATTTAACTGCAAGGGAGAGGGCTAAAGTGCTGAAGGGCTAAACACTTGAAGATTCCATGTGAGGATTACTTTTAAGTTTCTACCTTATTTGATTTTTTTTTTGGGGGGGGGAGGACCGAGAGGGGGCGGGGGGGGGGGGAGGGGGCTGAATTTGCCTTTCAATTAGATTGTTTATCATTGAGAAGGGGGCGCTGAAAGAGACAATTTAAGCACAAGCTGCTTGGAAAACTGTTTGCCACAGGGGGGGGGGCGTGTTGAGTTCAACTCAAACTTTAACCGTTGCTCTGCAGTACAGTCTATATAATGCTCGAAAATCGGTAAATCCAATAACTCCAGGAAAAGTTAGCAGTTAGTCTTATAACAATTTACCTTGGAGTAATGCAGAGCCAGTGCGCAGTACACAGCAAACATTCTGAAGTTGGACTCGTCGGTTTTATCAAACGCATGCTGACTAGGATCTTTCTTGTTGATGAGTTGTACCACGCCAATGACAGACCCATGACTCATGATGGGCATGCAGAGGATACTGCGGGTGGTGTAGCCAGTGCGGATGTCAACTTCTCTGGAAAATCAGAAATTCAAACTTTCTTTTTATTTTAATAATTGTCAATCAAGACACAGGGACCTGAAAAAAAGGCAAACCTGAGGTCGGGGCTACACAAAGGGGGGGGGGGGGAACATAGCCTGATAATATTGCCCATTTAATATCATTACTATTACACGTACTTGGCAAGATATACCCTTGTAATAAAATTACTCATGATTCCTTGACAAAATATACCCATGTTATATTATTACTATCATATTTGACAAACTGAAATCGGGAATAAGATTTACTGTTTTACAAATTGTCTTTGGAAATATTGATGGAATTTGTTGACACAATGTACTTTTTGGAGGCAATGGCATTCTAACGACTACTACACTACAGCATGAAGAGATGTTGGGTTCATCAAGGTGTGTAAAGGTGAAGGACAAATCTTAAAGCAGAACTATTTGAAAATTTGTATCCACCTGTTAAATCGCTCATCACTGTATGCATCAGGGATGTTGACTACCTCTCCTGTCCTGGCTACATGGCCTGCTATTCCCTTCTCTATGGAGAACCTATGACAAATATCTTCATCAAATCATTTTCTTTACCAAAATAAATGATCACGATCAGTGGTGATTGAGTAAGATTTTGACTTTGGTTTAACTAGCAGAGGACCAAAGATTGAGCCATGATACTTTTCATTCAAAATTTAACTGGAAAATCGTGGCTTAGGAATTAAATAGGTTCTCTTTTGAGGTACAAACTTCAGAAACTCCTCTAAAAATCTTCATCCTCAATGATCAATTTTAGAATTCTGACCATCTAACCTTGAGGCCAGATCTTTGCAGTAAATGTACCTTATTTGTTGCTTCTTGGTGAAGATTGGCTGGCCATTAATGACCTTCCCCTCATCAAAAAGATCAGCGTATAACTCCGCTGTCTTGGGATCCAGGAGAAACAGAGCGCAGCGGTCAGCGTTGACTAGACTCTTGGCAAACATCTGGAGAGAATCAGCAGTCAAGGAAAGGTGACAAATCTCTTCAAAAGGACACTTTTTTTTTATACAAAATTGTATTTCAAAACAAGAAAGACACAACTTCTTCATTGCAAAACTGGTGAAGTAACAGTTAGATATTTGTTGGCATTAAAATGATTCAGTTACTCACGATGATGTGCTCAGTCAGTGTGTCAATGGCAACTATGTCATCAAAGATTACCCTGAAACAAAAATATTTTATTGTCAAAAAAATATAGAAATGTACAAAAGTTGAGCAATTAGCTATATATCAATGAAATTGTTGTAAACTTGGTTAAACAGTGACAAAATGTAAGTTAAAATTCAAGGATGAAT
Source organism: Patiria pectinifera (assembly GCA_029964075.1). Taxonomy (NCBI): domain Eukaryota; kingdom Metazoa; phylum Echinodermata; class Asteroidea; order Valvatida; family Asterinidae; genus Patiria; species Patiria pectinifera. The sequence continues at coordinate 14,920,731 of CM057140.1, read as the reverse complement.
AACAAGTGAAAATATTTATTAGTAATAACTTTTTCAGTTCATCAAGTATCATTGAAATTTTGACTAGTAAAACAGATATTAGATACATTTCTATAAATATCCAATTTACAAATCACAATTGAGCTTACTAAGCATTATTAATTAAAACCAACTAAAAGGATAAAATCAAGTGAAACACAACTTTTCATATCCAGCAGAAAAACACCTGAATTCTGCTGAGAAAAATCAAGCATGCATTCAATTAAACAGTAGCTTCCAAGTTTTCAAATCAACACAACTCAGTTTAATTTATTTTTTTTACCATTATGGACTACTTTTGTGCAAAACACAAATTAAAACAAGACAAATTAGTGTACCAGTGATGTCAAATTTTCTACCTTGAGACTTCTAACAGGAAATCATTGAAAGCTCTTTGCTTCATCAGACCTTTACACATCTGTGTCATAAATTTCATCATCAATCAGAGATATTTATTTAGATGGCACCTGCAAATTCAGTTACATCTCAAGCTAAGTGGCTTTCATTAACTCACAGGCTCCAGTTGCAAAAAACAGTATCAATTTATTCATTTCTATTTATTCATTATTATTAAATGTGGGAACTTTCTTCTTTTTTTATTTAAAAGCACCAGTTTCTATTTCCAGGTTCAAATGAGTAATTTGCATGGCACAATACAGTGGACTTTTCTTCTTAAGTTAATTTTTGTCTGAATCATATAACAGGGTATCTCATTTGACAATTCCTTGAGAATACTCCTTTTCACTTCCTTTACTCAATTAATCAGGCCCAATCACTTTATTATCTCAATGCCTTGGGATTTCTAATTGCATTGCACCACAGGGGACCCAGGGGAAATCAGAGGTGTAATAAAAGTCACAATCCAAAGGATTTATTATTTTAACTGTGGATATTAGCGTAGCTGTGTTCTTGACATCTTCCTTTTGTCAGATGATTGCAAGAGACGACAGAAATTCAGAATCATTGACAAAACTTCCTTGTCAATTTTACAAAGAAACTAGGAATAAATAGTTCTCCGCATTGAGTTAGTTGTTTACCTGTTTTTTGCTCAGAATGAGGCATTTAAAATACATACCTGGACTTTATTCAGTGATATTCCTGCCCAAAGCATATAGGTGGATGCAATCTGTTGGAGACAAGAATCATTTACATATTCAATGTTTTGTGAAAAAATAATCGCTATACCTCTTAATACGACAACTTACGGGTGCAAGTTTCATACAACTGTAAAGCTGCAACCAACATAGTGTATACAGAAAACACAAAGGACTCTTTCCTGGGGAATGTAGCCGTTACAAGATTAAAATCTCACCTCTAAGTTTTCTTCTGTGAATGCAGCACTTCCATAATTTCTGGACAATTGAAGAACGGCTGAAATTATAAATATAGAGTCATCTTCTTGTTTATCACTTTCATGTAATGGCCCTAAACATGCAACCTGCATGTTTATACACAAATGAAAACATACAGCATATTTTATATTTTTTGGAAATTAAAAAATGAAGCAGAGTTTTATTAGCAAATCTTGTATTCGATACCTGGGAGGTCACCATTAGGAAGAAGTACTGGTAGGCAAAGAACAGACTGGGCATTGCTATTCTCAATCCCTGCTCCTCTTGGAAACCTCTCATCCTGAACGATGGAAAACAATCATAAGATGCTGCACATTAAACAAGTGCTTATTTCTTTAAAAATCTTTACATCCTGGGGTCTTCGATTAAAAACAGGGAAGCAAGATGTGACAGAAAAAAGACACAACATTGGATGAGAGATTCATAGGAGGAAGTTATTGTCTTACGCCAAGTATGTCCTCCACAAGGACTGCCTCTTTCTTGGCAGCAACGTAGGCTGAGATGGTGGTTCCTGGAACGACTGGGCCAAACATGATTTCCTGAATCCTGTTCGAAAAAAAATGATAAAGGTTACGTAGATATGTTTGAAAGGAAACCTATTCAAGTTCCAAAGAATATGATTTCTGTTTCTGTGAGCTTAGCCAAAATGAATCATTGTATGGCATTTCATGTTAGATTAATACTTTAGGAATTGAAAACTATTTTATAAACAAAGTGCACTACTTCAAATAGAACTTTTCAAAAGGCTTTTAAAATAGTCTGAAAAGCTGACAAAATTGCAGTGCTTGATATTTCAGACTTGGAGTTTATTTTCAGATTTGAAAACTACGCAGTACTTACTCTCCATTGCATTCTCTGCAGAGATGCATATCCTGCAATCAATGAAAACAAAGAAGACTTAACATGTTTCACTACAGCACAAAAAATCCTTCAGACATATAGCATACACACAGCTACATTTTTGAAGTGAAAACAAAAAATTAGGAAGCAAACCCACGTTTGTGCAAAATTGTATTAAAACTCCTTACCTTGCCATTAGTGCTGACAGTGTACAAAAAGAAGTCATCAGCTTCAATAGCTGTCATTGGGAAAAAAATTGAATCACTTGAATAATTTAAAACAATATTTAAGTAATCTTCTTCAAATTAGTCATTTTCAGTGTTATATTCAGTATGGCAATTTACAAATATAACTCAGAGGTTGGCATTTCACAGATTTATTCTAAATTTCCTATATCCCTTGTCCTATCCTCATGCTTTAATTTAACAAGAATTGTTGGTTTAAAGGGAAAACATTTCTTTCATGAATAAAATGTTGTCCCCACTAATGAACAGAATATTGACAGCTTTTTGTTTTAATTCTAGCCCAAATTGTGTGTTTTCCTGTTACCTTTGACAATCACAGTGCTGAGATGATACAACATTTTGGGCAATTCTTTGGCCTCTTCGATCACATTCACCATTGAGTTCAACATCTCCTGTCTGTCTGTTGTAGCTGTGTTTGTCTGACAATTAAATGAATATTTTCATTTTGAAAAAAAAAATTGTCATTTGTTTCAATTTTCATATTGGCTTATATAACAATGACACAAAAGAATAAAGTCTCAAATTATTCTTTGATTTACATTTTATAGAATTTTCTTCTCCAATTTATGTGATGATCCAATTGTTAATGATATATTTTTGTATCCTCAATTTTGTTTTTGATTAATATATTACGGTTAAAATTTCTCCTTTACTAGAAAATCTTTACTACAACATGCCTATCTCTTTAAAACACTGTGATTATAAATTTCCCTTAAACTTACCAGTGATTCCTTTGATACACTTTGTAGCCTGGAACATCTCCCTAGCAATTAAAAAAAAAAGGCAATTTGTCATTCCTGTCATTATCAAATGTAAAATTTTCTCTTGTTCATTTCCTTCAAAACATCTTTATTTTACTCAAGGCTTTACATCATTCTTTGAAGGCAAAACAATGTACTATAAAATTATCCTTACAACTTCTGGCATAAAATAACAGTATTTCAACCACAAAAAAAATGACTTTACCACTGTGAGTGTACGATGTATCTGTCTGGAACTGAACACAATGGGAGTTGAGGATCTTCTGGACTTCATCGTTATTAGAATTTTCCTTCAAGAAATCCGCAACGAGCCAGGGGTTTGCATTCAGGTACATCTTTACATTGGTAGGATTGAGGCCTATGGTGGAACAAACATTTTTTAAGACATAAACTGAAACGCAGTAGCTATTGTTATGACAGTTGACCGTCTGGTTCCCAGACCTAATAGAATTCAACGTCAGGAACTTTGGCTCTTGGAACCAGACTATCAACCAAATGGCTTTCAAGAAATACAAATCGGGATACGCTTCTTCCAAACAATGTCAATGCCAAATTTGCATAAAATTTATTATTTATTAAATATAGGCCTATATATTTTTTTTAAACAGCAACTTCTTGGATAAAATATCAAATGGAATCACTTTGTGTGACTTAACATAAGGACTGCAGCATTCAACACTGGGACTAGGCTAATGCACAAATCTTTCACAATATTTCATATTACTAAAGTAATTTTGGTCTACATACGGTATGCCTTTCAGGTTGCTGAAGTTTTATTTATGCAAATTGTTGAGTTACGACTATGGGGGCGCTGTTTACCGCACACGAAAATTGCAACAGTCGAAAAAGGTGAAGTTGTGTGAATGAAGGAATCTAAATTTTGCCAGATATCCCCATTTTATTCATGCCACTGACCGATATCTGCGCATTCTCCAGATGGCCCTCTACGTCCGAATATTGATGGGGAAGAATTTCCGGGCAGTGGAGGCATCCGTCGACCAGAAACTTGCTTCCACGGACTCGACATTTTGCAGTCTTGTTCTTTTCAGACGATCAGAATTTACTGTAACTTAATCTGAACATGTAGTTCGTGGCAGTCGCTTTAAGTCCTGCTGTTTGATTTTTTTGTCTTTTCAATCTTTTCAGAAGTCGAAAAGAAACTCTGCATTTCTTTAGTCTTCAACTTGTTATGCTTACTTTCCGTTTTGGGGTAAATATTACGTGTAATTTGTTGACATGATCTACAAGAAACAAATTAAATAAACATGAACCGGCACATATTTTCGCGTTGCATGATGGGACAAATCCAGAAGCTCTGATTGGTCAAAAGTTTAATGAGGTTAATATGCAAACCACATTACAGAAAAATACAACAAAACACAAATTACATTCAGTTCTGGTTTATTTGCGTCATTTACGTATTCAGCACATTGATCACAATGAAACTGCTATTCAACACACACGCTAACAAAAATGGCGGTGTAAATTAATATAATACAATATTACAACGTTAAAATCTGCATAAAAAGATTTCAGCAAAGTCTTAGTTTACGGTGTTGTTATGTCGATTAGTTGATTTGGAATTCCGAAGTATGGCGGCTGACTTTTGGCAGGATGGTAGGCATAACTGTTTAATGCATTTAATGCTTGTTTCTGGGTCCCAGTGTACGTAACAACAATTTTGAACCCAACGGCCATACGAGGCTTCTGTTAATTTTGCCAGGTAATAATTTTAAAAAAATCACCAAACAAGTACTTTTTTTGTTTCAGATCCTTCACTTCAAGGAAGACCATTTATGAAAGTAGTAAATTGACCATAATAAACGCTTTATAAACTAGTACTGAGAGCATGAAACAAAAAGAACATTTGTGATCACAATTTTCCACGTATCGAAGGTTTCGTCTTTTACTTGAAAGTGATTTTTGCTAATAAAAGATAAATATGTGGTTTCACCCATTTCTGAACAAGTATCGCGCGACATTCAGAGTTCAGTCACCATAAAAGTATTGGACATAATGGTCCGGACGGATAAAACAAAATAACAAACAGTCGCATTCAAAGCGTTCGTCAGACAAGTGTTAGAAAAAAATGCCAGAATACTTTAATACATAGAGATAACGGTATAAACACACTGCATGCAGTATACGGTACGACTACCTTAATGGCTTCGTTTTTATCAGCCTTCAGATCGGTAATTAAGCCGTTTTGTTTTCGTTTTCCCTTAGTTAAGTTACTGTTCTGTTTTAATGTTACACAAATTACTGTTTTAAAACATAACCAGACGCTTGCCTTATATTTGCACAATGAGGCACGAGGTTGAGGACGAGAAAGTAAGAGATACGCTATAGAGTTCGAGATTGAAGTTGTTCTTTCTGTATTTCGGCCATTTCTTTACGTATCCTTATACATCTCGCTAAAACTCGCCCCCTGCGTCTTCTTCCTCTGCTTGGGCGGCTGAGTCGACACCGACCTCCTCGTAATCCTTCTCAAGGGCAGCCAGATCCTCACGAGCCTCAGAGAACTCACCCTCCTCCATACCCTCTCCCACGTACCAGTGGACGAAGGCACGCTTGGCGTACATCAGATCAAACTTGTGATCCAGACGACCCCAGGCCTCGGCGATGGCCGTAGTGTTGCTCAGCATGCAGACGGCACGCTGCACCTTGGCCAGATCACCGCCAGGCACGACGGTGGGTGGCTGGTAGTTGATGCCCACCTTGAAGCCAGTTGGACACCAATCGACGAACTGGATGTTTCGCTTGGTCTTGATGGCTGCGATGGCGGAATTGACATCTTTTGGGACTACATCACCTCGATAGAGCATGCAGCAGGCCATGTACTTGCCGTGACGGGGATCGCACTTCACCATCTGGTTGTCAGGCTCGAAGCAGGCGTTGGTGATCTCTGAGACACTGAGCTGCTCATGGTAGGCTTTCTCAGCAGAGATAACAGGTGCATATGTAACAAGTGGAAAGTGGATCCTGGGGTAGGGCACCAAGTTGGTCTGGAACTCGGTCAGATCAACGTTGAGAGCACCATCGAAGCGAAGTGAAGCAGTGATGGAGGACACAATCTGACCTATCAGACGGTTGAGGTTGGTGTAGGTCGGACGCTCGATGTCGAGGTTGCGACGACAGATGTCGTAGATGGCCTCGTTGTCGACCATGAACGCACAATCGGAGTGCTCCAGGGTGGTGTGCGTTGTCAAAACAGAATTGTAGGGCTCCACAACGGCTGTGGAGATCTGTGGGGCCGGGTAGATGGCGAACTCCAGCTTGGACTTCTTGCCGTAGTCTACAGAGAGACGCTCCATGAGAAGCGAAGCGAAACCAGAGCCGGTGCCTCCACCGAAGCTGTGGAAGATGAGGAAGCCTTGAAGACCGGTACATTGGTCGGCCTGGACAAAAAAATAACATAAGTATAAAAAGATGATCATCAGTGAGGTTTGTTTATCATATATTATTATCGTAAATTCGTGGATTAAAGATTAACAGATTTGAAGAGAAAGTAATTATTTAATACTTTCTCTTCAAATCTGTTAAACTTTATACTCACAAGCTTCCTGATTCTATCCAGAACCAAGTCGATGACCGTTTTTCCCACAGTGTAGTGTCCCCTGGCGTAGTTGTTTGCAGCATCCTCCTTGCCTGTGATCAGCTGCTCAGGGTGGAAGAGCTGACGGTAGGGGCCCCTACGAACCTCATCTGGAAGGATTAGACGACAGAGACTGTAAATGATGACTAATCTTTCAGCAATCGCCATCATCATCGTCAACAATGAGCGCTCAGGTTCAGAGTAGCCAAAGATGAACTTTGTTGAAATTATCACCATCGCCAACTCCATGGCTGTTTAAATCACCACCTTGGCCTTCATATCATCTCCATATTCACCACTTTCACCACATTCACCGAGCTGTCATCATCAAAAGGGTCATCACCACCATCAGCATAGCCATTACATCATCGCTTTGCTCACCGCTACACCACCATGCTCGCAATAATCACCTTCTTCACCCTCAAAACTCTCACCACGTTAACCTGTGACACTCACCTACAACCGTCGGCTCCAGGTCCATCAACACAGCCCGCGGCACGTGCTTGCCGGCGCTGGTCTCGCTGAAGAAGGTGTTGAAGGAGTCGTCACTCGAACCAACCGCCTTGTCACTGGGCATCTGACCATCAGGCTGGATGCCGTGCTCCAGGCAGTACAGCTCCCAGCAGGCATTGCCCATCTGGACTCCGGCCTGGCCCACATGGACTGAGATACATTCACGCTGGAAATTTGAAGGGGAAATGCTTTTAAGTTGGTTTTATTTTACAAATATCTCAATTTTCATTCTATACCGTACATTCTCTTGTCACAAATTCTTCTTGGGTTTTCCTCCCACCTCTAAAACTGTCATTTCTTACATTGTCTTCACTTTAGTGGGCCCTTCATATATGTCTTCTCTTTACTGGGCCTCATGGGAGTCCAGTGTATTGCACTGAATTGACTACCCAGTTAAAACAAGAAAGAAAGAAAGAAACCCAGTTTCAAGACCCTGTACCTTTAAAATAATCTTCCCCTCACATCTCAAAACCAATTAGCTATATTCTTCAGAGATCATTTAATTCTCCACAAACTCTTCCGTATAAATTTTCCCAAACTGTTGACAGAAATATTATCCCTTAAAAGCGATGCAAACTGACGAATCACAGATCCGTTTATGTTCATGCATGGTCAGGTCTAGCCTCGGGAATGACTGATTTGCATTTCTGATGAGTCGTTTTAGTCAGGAACGGCTAATTTACATATCTAGTGAAACATTTCAGTAATGACTCATGCTGACATTAATATAATCACGCCACGGGCACATTAATAATTCTACGTCTAGACGCCAGACTGTCTTGTTGCACTTTGTAACATCATGGAAAACCAATTAAATTATGAGAGAATTAAGGATGCCTTTAAACTCCATCATAAAATATTTAGGGTTGTTTGTTTTACTATTTTATATTATTTTGACAGATGATGGAATCAATGTTGACATGATGACATTTAGTAAGATGCAGAATTGTTTTTCTTAATTCTAGGATTTCTAACTGAGCGTTAAAAAAACTCTGAATTTCAAAAATCATGCTTAATTATTTCTTTATTTTGGTTTTGAAATTTGCAAGAAGGCAGTCACCAGCCTATTGTTATTATAGTTATTTCAGACTTTAAAATAGAGCCGAAGAAAGTTCAACAAAATGGTGATCACGAATTTCATCACAGTGATCATGAATATTTATCAAACGATCATGAATATTCATGCGAAACAATAGTTCGACATTTTCCCGGAAAACATGAGTGGACATCTTGAAGGATCCAAAATGTCCTCCTTCCTCCTTTAAGGCGCTGCCTCCACCGCGACAACATCCACCGCTGCATGAATGATGAGGGATGAGTCATTGCTGGCGACGGCTGTTTCCTGTTCTCGCGCCCATGGCATAAAATTCAATTATTATTATCACACACGACGCCTGAGATGTCACCGGCGTGAATTCAATATCGCAAGCACTCTAAGAAAATGAAGCCTTCTTTATTTCATTTAAGCAATTCGCCTTGTTGGGCAATAATCGGGAGGATGTTGTCATTTATTAGATCTGTGTTTGGATTATTCATTCCCACTAGTGGATAATGAGTAAATTTTATTCCGTAACATAAAAAGCAGTTTGAGTAGGTCAATTTTTTTATTCAGTTTTATTTCATATAAATTAATTTGTTTCCGGACTGTTTATATAAACCTTTAGGTTCAGGCGTGTTAACAGGTTTATGATATTAAAGCTATTCAAAAAATATATATTTTTGAATAATCCATCTCAAATCTACCATTAAAATACCTATGTGTCACGCACGAGCAGCCTATACAAGTTTAGTGCTTGAAATATTCATCCGAATTTATGGCCACTATGGAACGCTTATAAAAACAAATACACGCCACAATCTCCCATCGTAATCACACAAGGAAGCTTATTTCCAATGATTTTATAGAAAATAAGTAAGCCCGTATTTATTGTCATTTGTCAATGGACGATGGGAACAAATCGTAAATCATTCCTAAATACGCACGTGCGTATAAAAAAGAGCAGTGCAAAATTTTCAGAAAAAAATGTCCATCACAAATGGGATGACAGAATTGTGGAAATGTTGCGTCTGCCAGCACAAACATTCACACAGAAGATTCTCAAAATATTTAGCAAAATATTTTAAAGATTTTTTTCTTCAATCCGTAAAGCTGTCCATTTTAAATAAAATCAGTCGATTATTAAGTACAACTAAGCGAGGGTTTTATCAAACACGATGATAGTATAGTAACATGTGTATATCGCAATTGGTAAAATCTCCAATAAATTACCCACTTATTTATTTAACAGATGAGATTGAAGTCAATTCTTCATTTCTGGTATAATTAAAAGCAGAAATTGACGTTTAAAAGGTTGCAAATATAACAAGGCTTAAGAACAGTCTGCTTGACAATATTAGGCTGTTAAAGTTTGGCATACAAAATAAAATTGTGACGCTTAAAAAGCCTTTTGTTGGTCTAAACATAAAAGGTTCATAGGCCTAACACACACGATGATACTATAATAACCTGGGTATATCGCAACTGGTAATAATCTCAGATAAATTCCATCTGAAGAATACATATGGCTACTCCTAAAAGATACTTCCTTTCCGACACGATTTTACTGTTTCAACATCTCTTTCTCGTCTCATTTTAGGGTGGGGCACAGTCTGACAACATCACGTGGCTTTGCCGGCCGCATTTTACCTCAAGAAGAAGGGGGATTCAGAAAAAGAAATACCTACAAAAGATCCAACTCACCATTTTGGCTATTTGGCGATCGCTTCCTCCTGAAATCTCGAAGAAAAATCACGGGTGATGTGTGTTTCTGGAGATTGCCAGACAAAGAGTTTGATATAGCTTGCTGAGACGGCCCGAGTCCTCTAAGGTTACGATGACGAAGAGGCAAGAGCGTATGGAGCACAGCGTGAACGTGCGTTCCGTCTTATACAAGAGGAGGCACGGCCTCGCCCGTCAAGGAAGCTGTTGATTTACCAGAGGAGCGGCTCGCGGGCCTTTTGTTTTAATAATCTGAAATATAAAACTTTAAAAACATAAAACTGTTACTGTTTCATATGTTGGCGTGCAAAACTTGTTATTAATTTATTATAATTTTAGGAGGAGGAATTTGTTGCTCGTAAACATTTCTTGACGCAGAACCACCTGTTTTGTGAGTAAACAAAATCCTGAAACAGTCGTCGTGGCGGACGCAGATGGAGGGAGGCAGCTTGTATTTTTTAACCTTTATATGGATTGTAATCCGAGATTGCGAAAGAACTGTGGCGAGAGAAATCGGGACATTTCAAATGAGGCAGACGAAATGTACATTAGGCCTATATATCGCGGGGCATTTCAAATGAGGCAGACGAAATGTACATTATATATCGCGGTCTGTGAAACTGGTTGTGTATATATTTATTACTACCCTGGGTTGTTGAAATTAATTTGTAATGCATCTGAGGATGTGCAGTTTCTCCTTATCATAATCAAAGGGGAGTTTGTAGATAAAGTATTTCATGATATCATAGGCTTCTCATTGACAACAAAATGTGCTCGTGAATGGAATTTAAAAATATGAAATGTAGGCCTATACCTCATCGTCAATGTTAACCAGGAGGCCTAAATTTTATCACAGAGATCTAACCATATTTTATCAGATACCAAAGACTATACCCTTGAACTAAAAAATAACGGGCGCTCATCTTTAAGACAAGTAAGATAAAATATCCAGGCTTCATTCAACAGCCTAATGAAGAACTCATGATGAAGATGTCATTCTGTGACGTCATGATGATCATCGCACGATGACTCACTGCCATCCTCTTCTAGAGTCTAGACTCGCTACCTGTCCTCTTCAATGTCCGTTTTTGGAACTTACTTCAGTTATCATTTTGTGGTAATCACAAGTATTCAGAAATCCCCAAATAATGCATAAAACTTGTATTATTCTTTAAAAGTAACGTTGATGACGTCACAGAAGGCACTGTGTGTATTGAAACCGTTTAATAGATATTTCTTCCATTTCATCTTTGCATGATCGGTGAATTTAAAAGTTCTGAGTATAAATAATTATAAACAACAATGTATTACCGATAATTAGAAAAGGCTATTATTTTACCCTTCAGATTCTTCCTAAGTTTAAAGACACCACGTTGTAATTCAGTCCATTGTTACCAAGCAGCGCCTCCTCAGCTACCGCATCTTACTTATTAATTACTTCTAAAAACATCTTCAATGAGAACATGGTTCGAAAATTTGAAATATGTTGAGAAAGAAAGCCACGTCACTTAGGTGACTCCGAGGTACTAATCCCTTGATCCATATGAAAACAAAACTCCACTTAGCCTGAGTATCCACCCGCAACAACACGGTCTAAGACAAGTTACGTTCTTCCATCTTCGGAGTTGGAGGTACAGATGACACTAAGTCTTGAGCAAATGTTTGTGATGTAACGATACAATCGTGAGCAAAGTGAGAAACCATCTCTTGTCTCCCTAGCTACCGCCTTGGGGCTTGGTATAAAAGTTTCAGGCGTCGTTGGTGATGGCTCAGTTTTCGAATCTCGCCCGGCCGTTGTTGTTGGACAGTGAGAGTCGTTCTGTTTCTAGTCATTTTGCCGTCATTTTTAACAAAAATTGGATCAATCCAACGATCTCAAACTACCAGTTCTATACACCGAAATACTAAATTATCAAGATGGTAAGCTAAGCTGTGCTTTTAGTTTGATAAATCTTTTATCAAATCGTTCAATGTGTAACACTGTTCTAAGATTGCGAGACTAGGGGTAACAGGGCTCTGGAACTTTCTACTTTAAGGGCACCATTCTTTTTGAGCATGTGTTCCTTTTCCAATTTACAGCATCAAAGTAAACTTTGGTCTTCTTTTGTCCTTTTTTCAGCGAGAGTGTTTGTCCCTTCACATCGGCCAGGCCGGAGTCCAGATGGGCAATGCCTGCTGGGAGCTGTACTGCCTGGAGCACGGCATCCAGCCTGATGGTCAGATGCCCAGTGACAAGACCATCGGAGGTGGTGATGACTCCTTCAACACCTTCTTCAGCGAGACCGGCGCCGGCAAGCACGTCCCCCGTGCGGTCTACGTCGACTTGGAGCCGACGGTTATAGGTAAGTCTTATCTCTGAAATTTTGGCTTGCCTAATGGGGCCGCTTTCGGTTTGGATGGTTGCTAAATTTTTGCATACTTATTAAGAACTGGTGGAATGCAGTGACGGGCGGGAAAAAACTGTTTCCTGAAAACGAAATCTCAAAAGAAGATAACATGTACTCCTTCCACCTGTTTAAAAATTCAAATTGCTTTCCGGATCTATTCCAAGACGTTTTGACCTATAACCAAAAAGGGCAAAACCTAATTTAATTTACAACCAAAAAGTTCAGATTGGAAAGCACTTTGGTGTCTCAACAATCCCTTCAAAGGCCGACAGTTACTGAGGATGTTTAATAACAACGCTCAGACTGAACTCACAATGGGCCTGGATAAGCCGATAATCCACCTGTACACGTTCACTCCACCTGCTATTTATCAAGTTGATCCACCTGCAAATATTGGATCATCTCACCGTGTTCCTGTAATTGCTTGGCAAACACTGGCCGTACTCAACCCATATGGGATTAGTGTTTACAGCTTGGTAACTGTTAACATCTACTCGTAAAGGTGTCCAAGTAAATCGGTGTGCAAACGGTAGCAATATTGATGAAAACAACAAAAGACAGGTTCCTCTGAGATTACAAAAGTTTGTCAATAAAGTTAGTTTTATCAAGAAAATGTCACTTTTAGTTGCTTGATTCTATTCCTCTCAAGCTCGCCAGAGCGCCCTCTTTCGGTTGTGCATAAGCGCTGCAGAAATTTCAAATATGCAGCTACAAACGGAAGCAAATCACTTTCTAGAAGTTTGGATCCTGGTTGGTGGTGATTTCTTTTTGTCACTTCATAAGTTCTTCCAAGTTACTTTATGAACAACCTAGTTAAGCGACACCCGTAGAAGATGTTTGCCACAAGAAAACACAGCCAAGTCAATTCAAACACACTTATTTTTGTGTCTCCTCCAATCCAACAGACGAAGTTCGTACCGGCACGTACCGTCAACTATTCAGCCCTGAGCAGCTGATCACAGGCAAGGAGGATGCTGCCAACAACTACGCCAGGGGCCACTACACCGTGGGCAAAGAGGTCATTGATCTTGTGCTGGACAGGATTAGAAAACTGGTAAATCATGTGCTAGCCATGTTGAGAAAAATTCGATTTGTAATTGTTTTGTTAACAATGAATACAGTTACTTGCCACGTATACTCTAAGTACTTGCCAACTGACTTGATCTTAGTATCGGATCCTAAGTCAGTTGTCAGGGTTCTTATATTGATGTTTTTTTATCTTAATTCCCCAGGCTGATCTATGTACAGGTCTCCAGGGTTTCCTCGTCTTCCACAGCTTCGGTGGAGGCACCGGCTCTGGCTTCACATCCCTGTTGATGGAGCGTCTGTCTGTCGACTACGGCAAGAAGTCCAAGCTGGAGTTCGCCATCTACCCTGCCCCGCAGATCTCCACTGCAGTTGTTGAGCCCTACAACTCCATCCTGACCACCCATACCACCTTGGAGCACACCGATTGTGCCTTCATGGTCGACAATGAGGCAATCTATGACATCTGCCGTCGCAACCTCGACATTGAGCGCCCGACCTACACCAACCTCAACCGTCTGATCGGTCAGATTGTGTCCTCCATCACTGCGTCTCTGCGCTTTGATGGAGCTCTCAATGTTGATCTGAGTGAGTTTCAGACCAACTTGGTCCCTTACCCTCGTATCCACTTCCCTTTGGCAACCTATGCTCCAACAATCTCTGCTGAGAAGGCCTACCATGAGCAGCTGACTGTTGCAGAGATCACCAATTCCTGCTTCGAGCCAGCCAACCAGATGGTGAAGTGTGATCCCCGTCACGGCAAGTACATGGCCTGCTGTCTACTTTACCGTGGTGATGTTGTACCTAAAGATGTCAATGCTGCCGTCGCAACCATTAAGACCAAGCGCACCATCCAGTTCGTCGACTGGTGTCCAACTGGCTTCAAGGTGGGCATCAACTACCAGCCACCCACCGTCGTGCCTGGCGGTGATCTGGCCAAGGTGCAGCGTGCCGTCTGCATGCTGAGCAACACCACGGCCATCGCCGAGGCCTGGGCTCGTCTGGATCACAAGTTTGATCTGATGTACGCCAAGCGTGCCTTCGTCCACTGGTACGTGGGAGAGGGTATGGAGGAGGGTGAGTTCTCTGAGGCTCGTGAGGATCTGGCTGCCCTGGAGAAGGATTACGAGGAGGTTGGAATGGATTCAGCTGACGGAGAAGACGAAGGAGAGGAAGGTGATGAATATTAACACAATTCTGACCAATAAGGAATTGGAGATACAACATGATTGCATATTTCCACAAATTAACTGTTTTAAAGGCAAAATATACACACTCATATACTTCAAACCTTCCACTTTCAATTTTGCTTTTATTGATCAATTCACGCCTCTTTTTTTTATAACTAATGTGTTACAGATGTACAAATATAAAGCAATTGTTACCATGGACAAGACAAGGCAGTAATATTGGCGCTTTTGAAAAGATGAGCTGATATACATCTGCTTGACACTATATGGGCATCGTTTTAATTCGATCAAATTGTTGCAATTAATCACAGAGGTAGTACTAGGACCTTCAAATTAACTTTTAGTCCTTTATATTTTGACCTTGAATACTCCATATTAGTGCCATAACCACAATTTATCTCACTGTAACACCCAATGTCACAATCTACAAGCAAGATATTTAGCACTGGATCTAACTTGGTTGATTGTTATCAAATGGTACTTTAAAAGAGGATTTTTAATAACTGGCCATTCTTTTGTTTAAGTTTTGGTTAATTAATACTGTAATGATCTCTTCAGATTTTAGTCAGAAAAGCTGTTCCATCACGTTTCAACTGACTTTTTTTTTTCAAACATTTGCGATGGAAATTTTAGTTGCTGTGCACCTTTTCTCTCGTCCCAAGGTTTTTCTTTTTCTCAATTTGTTTTCTCAACTCCTTCAGGAAACCCCCCAATTCCTATTTAAAAAAATATATACTTGTTTGCTTGTAGTACTTAGGACGCTGCTCTCTACCACATGACATCAATTTACAATATTTTATTTTTATCAGCCACAGCATTTCATTAAAATTTCTTACATTTTGTTTTTATGTTCAGTCAGTGAATAATACTGACAGGTACAATATATAGTGTCTTTTTTTCACATCAAACTAGAGCTATTTCTTTGCATAAAATTTTGTATTAAAGATATCTATCACCGATTTAAATTGCAAATCTTCATGTTCTACGTCAAGATGCTGCCACGCATAAGAATGACTAGTCACCATCAGAAAACTAAGTCGAGTGTTCCTTTTGTTAGCTAATAAAGAACATTAAAAGACTGCACATTCTGTCCAAGAATTTATAATTCCTTTAAAATATTATAACAAAGCAATTTATTACAGTTATTACTTTCTAGGACACAATTTCCCTTTTGCTTAGCTGAAAAATACTACTGCTAAGCAAAAGTCAGATGGGTACCAGTTACAGCCAATGCACATCCCATGGAATTTTGGATGGCAACCTGTTTTCCGTGCTAAGCAAGTTTGTGTCTTCAGCATCTCCATGAAATCATTATCTGGGCCCAATGTCATGACGCTGCTTAACAGTTAGCGTAAAAGTTCTGTTAACTATAGCACCAAACCATGCTGCTGCTTAAGCACTATGTCATGGCGTGGAAGTTTTAAAGGTTGCGCGCTGGAGATTTCTATTGTTATGTCACTGATTTAAGCAACTTTTTCCTCTACGGTTAAGCATGCCTTTTGCTGTGCTTACTGCTTACGGTCTACATGAAGTAGACAGAGGCTCTGTTAGCACAAAATCAGCTGTTAAGCAGTGTTATGAAATTGGGGCCTGGTTAGACCGTCTCATAGTCTCTTCGGAAAGTTTCGAAACACTCCATCGTCATCAAATAATTCCTTGAGGGTTTCAAACCCAAGGTCACAGGGGTGTAATACAATCAAAGAAAGCCCACTCCAACCTGACCTCTCCTCACCAACCTGACCTCATTTCACCACCTTGACCTGTGACCTCTCTACTTCTTTGGCCAATCATAGAACAGTGGCTCAAAGGAATCGTACGTGTAGTCATACATCCGGCTGCGGACAAACTGCTCCAAGTTGTCCGGTCGGGGGTAACGGGACGCGACGTTTGTCTCGTATGCGTACTGAGCTGTGCGCACTGCCAGCTTGACCGAGACCTCGCGGACTTGTTGCAGGGGAGGGTAGACACGCCCCTCTTTGAGGTCATTGTCTGTCACAATGGAGGCCAGACTCTGTGATGATGGGGTAAGGCAAGGGAACATGAGCACGATGAGAGAAAAAGAACACCTAGAAACTGACATACGATCTTGACAGTTAGAGTGCCTCCCCTATTAAAGACCTCACCCAAGCCCACACCCACTTTGAAGTGAAGATGCAAACAAATAAGTAGTGACATCTTTTTTACTTTCACCTTGAAAATCTCAACTCAGACACACCATATTTATACCAGGCCACACCCCATGATGGGCCACACCCCTTAAAGGTTTACACCCAATAATGAGCCACACCCCATACAAGGCCATACCAAACAATGAGCCACTACCCATCTAGGGCCACATCAGAGGCCACAGAAAAAAATTCAATGATATTACATACCTTGGCAGCCTCCAGGAACAATTCATCCGAGATGTGCCTCACCCCAAAGAGGACCACGCCCAAAGCCACGCCCGGGAAGATGTAGGAGTTATTGCCTTGGCCTGGATACATGACACGCCCATCTGGGAGGGTGTGTGAAGGGAAGGGGCTGCCACTGGCAAATACACACCTGCCCTAAAAGGCGGAGAAAAGAGGCAATCAAATCCAAGAAAATACTGAGAAAAACAGTGAGGATATGAACCTGAAAACTTTACATTAACGTTAACAAAATTTACATTTGGGGAGAACTTCTTTGAGTTGCTAAGCACACCAAAAAATGTTTTAAAATCTTTGAAAAAAGACATGGACAAAATGGGGAATCGCCAACATAGGGCTGGATAGCTCAGTTGGTAGAGCACCAGAATAGCAATCCGGAGGCTGCAGGTTCAAACCCCGCCCCAGTCAATTTTTTTGTTCAATGTTAAAAAAATGTTTAAAAGGGTTCATGGTGAATATTGTTTCTTACGTCAGTGTATGTGTAAGCCTCTTCAGCAGTGCATTCAGATTTGCTGGTGGGATTGCTCAAAGCAAAGATGATTGGACGTTCATTGAATGATGCCATGTCTCGTATGATCTTTTCCGTAAAGACTCTGGCAATAGCTGCAGCGCCTAAAGAGGAGTAAAAACAAGTAAATTAAAAGTCCATCACAAGTCCTCACAATTCCTTACAAGTCCTCACAAGTCCTCACAAGTCCATCACAAGTCCATCACAAGTCTATCACAAGTCCATCACAAGTCCATCACAAGTCCATCACAAGTCCATCACAAGTCTATCACAAGTCCATCAAAAGTCAATCACAAGTCCATCACAAGTCCACCACCAGTCCGTCGCAAGTCCATCACAAGTCCATTACAAGTCCATCACAAGTCTATCACAAGTCCATCACAAGTCAATCACAAGTCAATCACAAGTCCACCACCAGTCTGTCGCAAGTCCATCACAAGTCCATCACAAGTCCATCACAAGTCCATCACAAGTCCATCACAAGTCTATCACAAGTCCATCAAAAGTCAATCACAAGTCCATTACAAGTCCACCACCAGTCCGTCGCAAGTCCATCACAAGTCCTCCAGTCCCAAGTCAAGTCACAAGCTATTGAAATGAATTGTGTCAAAGGCATTCCTTTGTTATTGTTCATCCCCTGTTACTTATGACCAGACTTGTGACTTATGACCAGACTTGTGATGGATTTGCGACGGACTCGACTCCAACACAGTCTACAGTTCCAGCAGGGTGTCCTTACCGATCAGCACAGTCGGCTTGATGGATTGGACTATCTGTTCCAGATCATTCATTGGCTGATGGGGGTGAGCGTAGAGCTCCTTGTGTCCGTCGACAGCTCCGACTGGACGATCCTGAGAATGGACAACAAATCGTGCAAACTGAAATCTCGTACTGCCTCGTACTAAATAGTTACCCTGACTGCCCAACGGCATTGTCAGAAGAATACATACATATTTTTATTGTGGGATATTCTAAAATTAACTGGTCTTAAATTAGGCTTTTGACATTCAGCGCCGAGTTGTGAAGCAAACGTACCTTACAGATGAGCCCCTTTGAGTCCTTGAGCCAGATTCGTTTTCTGGCCTCATCCGCCGGGATGCCGTCTGCTTCCATAGCAGCCACAATGAGGTTGGCAATGCCGATAGATGCCTGAAAACAGCAAGGATGGGTTAATACTGAGTTCAGATTTGATCAGATTTTTGGTTGGATCTGAAGGGCCAGCCTTTTGTCATCTGACTGACTGACTGACTCCCCGACTGACTGACCAACTGACTCCCCGACAAACTGACTAATTAACTTCATCTGTTGTTGAAAAGAAGCAAATTAAGGTAAATATTCTACTTAAGGACACAGGCACCATGATTCTGTGTCCATTGCAGGCCTATAATTCTACTGTGCTTTAGTGTTTTTGAGGTGCCTATTTTCTGGTGAAAATAAAATTGTGATAAAGTATCAAGCTAAAGGACACAAGCTACAGTATTCTGTGACCCTACCACCAGGCCTACATCCCCACCGGGCCACAGTCCCCACCCCTCCCAACTCACCTCACCGGCTCCCTGGAACAGGAATGTATTGTCCTGTAGCTTCTTGCCAGTGATGCGAAGACTGGTCAGGATACCAGCCACAGCGACCGACGCGGTACCCTGAATGTCATCGTTAAAGGTGCAGTAGCGGTTACGGTATTTATTCAGGAGTCGGAATGCGTTCCGGTTGCCAAAGTCTTCAAACTGGATCAGGCAATTATGACCATACCTGGGAAAAAGTAACAAATCTCATTAAAAAAATCATTAAATTAAAGAAAAAACTAAAAGTTCAAGTGCATGATATGAAAGAACCACCTTCCAGAGTTTTATTGTTCATCAGGATCCTTTGATTATTTTCCTCCAAGGGAGGAGGCAAGACAGAATTAAGGGGTGGGGATGGGGAGGGGCTAGGGGAAGCACCTGTTCCCTAATCAATCAGCAAAAAAGCTGAAAGGATTAAGTTTTCACCTGTTGACCACAGCTTCCATAAACTCATCAATCAGTTCATCGTAGGCAGGTGATCGGTCTCTCTTCTCACGAAGGCCGAGGTACAATGGATCATCCAGCAATGTCTGGCAATTAATACAAAAAAGATTTTCAAAATGTATTCTCTGGGAAATTATCTTCACTAATTAGTTTAAACTTCTAAATTGAAAATTTGAACAATGAAATTGACTGGAGCGGGGTTTTGAACCTGCCACCTCCGGGATAACATACCGATGCTCTATCAATGAGCTATCCAGCCCTATGTTGGTGGTTCCCTTGTTGTATATTCGACTTCTAAATTTGTAACTTTATTTGAAAAAGATCTATTTCATGAACTTTTGGTTTTTGTTTTGTGCGAGAACAAGTTCAAAAGTCAGTCTGTCAGTCAGTCGGGAGGGGAGGGGGTGAGAGTGTCTGTCTGTGTAATCCACCTTACCTGGTTGTCTGTTCCCACATCTAGTATAACAGGAAGACATTGCGATGGTTGCACCCCAGCGATGGCCGTGTACAGAGCCAGCTTGCCGACGGGTATTCCCATACCATAACTCCCTAGATCACCAAGTCCAAGAATCCGTTCGCCGTCCGAAACCACAATTGCCTAAAAAGAAAAGCAAAAGTACAGAGATTATTAACAACAAATTTCTGTGTTGGGGCTTGTTAACTGTGCATCTTTAGTTTTCCCCTTTTAATTTTAAATGATTTTTTTTAAGGATAAATGTTTTTCATAATTACGTATTCCATTATTATCATTGTATATAAAGACGTGACACTACAATGGCCCTTCCAGATGTGGTCATAAGCCCCGCCCACTTTTGGTTTATGCAAATTTTTCACAGTGCTTGTGAATGAGTTTGCCCGAGCTACTGTGGTCACCTGACCAGAAGCGTTTTAATTAATTTTAATTAATTGGTCTATTTTCTCCATTCCTACAAAACCTCCAAAACTTTCAAAAAGGGATTTTTCAAAAGTGTATTTTAAAGCATCTAGGAGTTTACGACAATATAAAAATGGCGTCATGCATGGTCTTCAACTACCTCACCTTGACATTGCGCTCAGGCCAAGCCGCCAGGATTTCCGCGACGTGTCCCTTGTCGTGTATGGTGATGAAGAGTCCACGAGGCCTACGGAAGATGAGTCCATATCGCTGGCAGGCTAGGCCCACGGTGGGTGTGTAGACGATGGGCATCATCTCCTCCAGATTGTTGCAGACCACTCGATAGAACAGCTTCTCATTACGATCCTTAACGAGGACACAATTGTTCAGCAAACAAAAATTGGTTTACTCACAAAATGACCAATGACCAAACATATTTAGCATTAGTTTTCCATACTTATCCATTCTCCGTTCGTATTTTTAAGTGCATAAATTTCTATTAAAAAACTTTTTTTTCAAGTAGTAAATGTTCCGTGATTTTTTTAACATTTAGTCCTGGAAATTTAACCCTTCTACCCTTTTGCACAACTAACAATTATAATAAAAATCTTCTATTTTCATTCAACACTTGCAGGTTTTGCAAAGTAAAAATACACCAATTTCGATATTTCCGTCCCCTGTTTAAAGTTCAGAAAACAAGACCAGACAGAACTGTTTGTTTTGAAAGTAACCTTTGGACATAATAAATACTGTCGTGATTGTAGACCGATTTAACTGTATGCAAATAGACGGATCCATTTGGTTCGCTGCCCACTTGGCATGTGGACCCCAACATATCTACCGCTCCTATATGCCACATGTTCCAACCGCACATTATACACAAGTGCACGCACCCATGTCCAACATTTATCACAGTTGTGATTGGTCATAAGATAATGCGGCGAGACTTTATAAGCTTTTTTGTAAATACTGTTTGAGTGAACTTCTACTTCTATGCAGCTACTCGTTTACAGCCTTTTCAGCAACTAATAATGAGGAGAATTTTGAATTTGCACAATGGATAGCAAGTCTTGTGGGAAGACAAAAGGCACAGACTTTGGACCTTTTTCCTTCCCACAGTGCTTTGTATTATGACCTACCTGTAGGTCAATCAGCTGTATATAGCGATCCAGGTCACTGGCCTGTCCTCTGAGGTTCTTCAGCGATCGTTGTTCTTGTAGATCTGGAGTGCAAACTGTCGGCGGGAGAAGACCGTGTATACCTAGGGCTTGGCGTTCATGCAACGTAAACGCTGTACCCTGAAAAACAAAATAATACATAAATAAATAACAGAGTGATATATACAGAAAATGAAATTAATACATCCCTGAAATACAGGAATGAAAGCACTGTCATGTCAACAAATGTAGTAACTAGTAAAAAGTCAAATCTTTCCCCGAATCATCCAGTGTTTATTTCAGTTCGTTATGTAAATAATTTTTTATGCGGTCTTGCACTGGCTATAATTTAATTGTTTGGTTTTCACACTTTTGCAATGGCTTAATGCTTATGTACACAAGCTGGAGAACGGGCCTTGACATTTGTGGCACAATTGTGTCAAAATCCTGCACTCAAGACCATATCATTATCATGAAAAACAATGTTGTCACCGTGCATGCATGTCGGCTCAATTAATTCACAAATTAATCACAATAACACAATTCTGAATTCTTTCAACAACAAGCAATTTTTTTTCCCGAAAGCGCAACCACGAAATACGAGCAGTAGGCCTAAATTTTATCACAAGCTGGATTAAGCAGCGCATTCATAAGAGAAAACGAGAAAAGAAAAAACCTTGGTCTTGTTGTCTTTCAAAATATCAGGCCCCCATCGCCTCGGCCTCTTGTGAGGAATTAGAAGGTCGTTCTCGTCGCGAAAACTCTCCTCCAAATCCATCGAGTCGACAGATCTCTGCCGTCTGATTTGTACCCTGTTACCTCCATATTCCCCGTTTATCACCGATAATAACCGTCCCCACCTGAAGCTGAATTTGTTTAGCCGGCAGAGCATCCTTAAATCCCCAAAACAATGGGACATAAACTTGGCCTTATCCAAACATTGAATGAGCGAAAAACTTAAACTTCGCTTTAAAAACCTGGCCGTCACAAAATAGTCAGGTAACAACATACAACGGATTACCGCGATCCGGTTTTGAGTCTAGGTTTCAGACTATTCCCAGGCGTCAAAAATAAATGTTTTGGTTTTTCTTGACACGTGCCGCACGTACGCAAATTTCATCCAGGGTCCAGGGAAGTGTTTTGCAACCGGTTTTATGGTCATTTGTTGGTAAGTTGTACGAATACCTTTTTAGAGGTTATATTCCTGTTGATATAAATACCTTCATTTTTCTTGGACCATCATGTTAAATTTCTGTGTCAAACGTTAGAAAGTGTTCATGTGCAGCTTGCATGGATCGGGTGTGGGTGGGGTCAAGCGCTTTGGGGGGGGGGGGGTTGAAGTGTAAATAAGGTCGGGACTGTTTTGAGTTCTTTCAGAATTAGTAAACAAACTTCATTCTTCACGTGTATAGTTCTCTAAAAATGTACCTTGTTGAAAGCGGGTGACCGTAAGGCTTCAAGCCGCTGATGATTTAAGGAACTCGAGTGTGGCTGCTCGGTTTGGTGACGTTGAGGGCGCACTGTCATTCTGCAGAGGCCGCGACATTTGAGCGCGAAGTTTATTTGCTGAAAATCGAAGCAAGTTTTTTGTCAAAGTTTTTGAACGTATATGTTTAAATCAAAACGGGATTTTAAATGTAACCTCAAATCGATTTGCTTTCTGAGCAACACACTCCTCTCCAATAAATTGATGTCGAGATTTACAATAGCCCTACTTATGAACCTTTTTCACTGCTAAAAACAAGTTTATTAATATAATGTTCGAAGTCTGGTACTTCGAACTGATAAGGTTTTTGCTATATATAGGTCGGTAGGCCTATAGTAAGAGCAAATCATCAGATCTTTTTATTGACTATCTATAAATGCAGTAAATAAGCCGGTCGCGGCCGGTAATGTTGCATATTATATATAGGCTTCTGAAACTGAAAGACCGTTCTGATCTAGATCGGTGTATATAATTATAAAGTATCGTTTTAGGCTATAATATTATTTGTGCATGTGCACGTGTAGTTTAGGCTACAGTTTTTCGGTGATAGTTGACAAAGCCTAACGTTACTATTAAACATTCTTAACTCATTTTCCCTATGACAAATAGGCCTACTAAGTTAAGGGTAGACCGAGGCCTAGGCTCGCGAAACAAGTGAATAGGTGACTAACCACGTACGAAAAACGGTACGGTCTGTCTAGTTCGAAATACAATAACGCACTCGGAACAAAATGGCTCAAACGGTTCAGCACAAAATTTATACTATCCAATATGGGTTTTTCATAGTTCAATATGATAGCCTTGAATGCAAGGCCGTGTAAGTGCGATCATCGCTGGCCGTGTGTATCCTACCCTCATACCCGGTACCGATCGAACGGATCTATATTATTACGTCACTAAGTCTGCTCACAGTCACACCATAGCTCAGACCATGAGGGCCCAGGCCCCAGATCCGTTTGATCGTATAACAACTCATTCTATAACAGCAAAACCCGGAAGTTACAGTTGAATCATGGAGCTATATAGCTCCATGGTTCAATCAAGTGGTCCTACTGTCCTGCCACCAGTGTCGGACCATGGGCTGTGGGCTTCGTAGTACGACCAAGACGGATCAGCAGATAATATTATCACACCATGACACACACACACTGACACAGCCTTGTATTCAAGGCTAAGTTTTTTTAACGGTAATTACTACAGAACCCATACCTTGCAAAACGAAGGATTTCTCAAGATCTGTGCTCCCAACATCCGAGACGACATGAACATGCTCGACATGATGACTATTTCAAGACACAATTTTATTTCCAAACTGAGTTGGGCAAGATCCGTCAGACCATGGTCAGACCATTGTCGCTAGTTAAGTTCTAATAAGCTGAAGTGCGTGCAGTAGGTGTCGAACGAAAACAGATTATGCGCTGTATTTAATGGTTGTGCGCGCGAGCGCAATCATATAATTCTTTCCGCACAAAAAAATTTTGGTATGAACGCGCTTTGCGTTCCATTTTTTTTTTTTTTACTTTTTAAAACTATATCCAGTCTATAAAAAAACGGAATCCGAAATTTCTATAAAAGATGCAAATTTATTGTTATAAATGCACCCGCGGAATCTTGCGATATCGCTATTCGGTTGGGGGCGCCCTTTCATCGCGACTATAAACTTGACGGAGACTTGCTGTCGTTCGCTTCATATGAGTGTGCGCCCAACTGAATCAAAACACAGAAGTTTTCGGAGTTCCCAAGGGGTTCACAATGAACTTCACGACTCGCGCAGCAAGAGGAACAAAAACTGACCGTACCGCGCCCTCTGCAGTATGCGTAATTTCCTGGCATTTTCGCTGAAGGTGTGGAAAGTTCATTACGTTTCGAGTATGATGAGCCAGTGCATGAACCAGAACATAATGTTATTTTGTTGTAAGGCCTCCATGCACTTATTGGCTCAAATTTTAAGAAGCCCTTGTAGATTCCGAACTGTTGGAACCTGTATATGTATCATATAGTCGGCAAAGCACCCCAGGGCAAACATCACACCAAGACAGTGGGATGAAAAGCCTAGAACTTGAAGATGCTAGGGAAAACCCACGGAATCAGGTAGGGACTGAAACCCAGCAATCACATATTGACCCAGGCGGGATTCGAACCCGGGTCACGGTGGTGGAAGGCAAGGAAAGTACCGCTACGCCAACCTGACTCCCCACCTGTTCCTCTTTGAACATCTTTTTCTATGAAATCACAGCTGATTTGGCTGATGATCTATCCTATTTTACTGTAGGCAAGATAAATTTGAAATAAGAGACATGTTGATTTATAAATCCTTAGTTGGCAAAAGTTTTAAGATTTTAAAATGCGTTCGTTTGTTGACTTCTTTCTTGTCTGGTTCCAAAGTGCTCAAACGTTGTTGATATCACTTTGGTCTTCAGTTTTCCGGATAAAAAAATGCCGATTTTTACATCCTGGACATTCTTGGGAGAATTGAATTGTTTATTGTTGGAATCTTGAAGGTCAGACGCTCTCCACGGCTCCTGCCGACCAGGTATGTCACAAAGACATTCATTATTCATTAGCCATGTATTCATATCATAGACATCCCTCGTTCAAGTTGCTTACAGCGCGTCAAGGCGAAAGGCGACCAATTGGAATGCACGTATTTTTTTATGAATCAAGTGGGAGGAGTCAAACGGGTGACGCGCTGATGAAATCAGTCAGCCTGTCTGCTCCAGTTCAGCTGGGAAAACAGACCAACTGGAGTGCAAGAAGAAGGAATTATTTGGCACAATTGGAGGCCGTGTGTCTGGCAATAAGCAGTGCAGACGCGTTCCTGCAGTGCAGCACATGATCCGCACACCACTCTTTGGACGAGCTACGCGTCTGTGAACTGCACGACAAACTGAAGAAACATTTTTGGAGATGAGCCAACGGTTGTCGCCAAAAATATGAATCATCTACACCTTGGAATAAGAGGGTGACCCACCTCCTGAGGTTAGTGTAAATTACCCCAGCCGCACCGTGTGTTGTCATCACAGAATTGCCGCAGTGTACTAGTGATGAGCCGTTTGATTGCTTTGAGGAAACTATAGCCGCAGCACGATGGTTAACATGAATGTTGTATGTGTGGCTTTCGTCACATCGGTAGTGGTTTTATGCTGCCACGGGGAACCTTTGCAGTTGGCTGTGGAGAAATGGCACAACTTTCAACTTCCCAAAGGTGCAGGCTTCCCGGCTGTAATCGAGAACACGCTATTGGAGGAGGACAACGAGGAATCGACAGAGGCAGAAGATGAAAGAGAAAATGACAAGATTAGTTTATACTGCGGAGAGGAGTGTGAGGAATCGGAGGCGTCGAGGAACTACACCGTTCAAGATGCCGAGGACACCCTAGCGTTTGAGACCGTCTACCCGAACGGCACCAGGACGTTGACGAGACTACGGGTCCAGGAACAAATGGTGGAGTACATCAATGAATGGAGGCGCAGTGCTGGGAGGCAGGGGGATGGGAAGGTTCGGAGGAGGCGAGCTGTCTTTGATTTCGACACGAGGTTCGAGGTGAATATCGCCAAGTACCTCACCACGTACCCCTTCTCTGCTGCCGTCAAGTTGTCCACCGGGTGTACTGGGGTACTGATCTCGCCTCAGCACGTTATGACCTCTGCTCACTGTCTGCACAACGGGAAGCGGTACATCGTGAAAGTCAAAGATCTCAAGGCTGGGTTTAGACGGGAACGGAAGACGATACCACAGGCGGAGGATCCTCGTGAGGCTTACGAGCGTTCCTTCATCTGGATCCGAGCGGATAAGGTATACCTCCCGTACGACTGGACCAACAACAAGAAGAACAACCTGCTGCCTCTGGACAAAGATTACGCTGTCATCATGCTAAAGAGAAGCCCGGAGAGGGAACATCTTGAAGTCGGTATGGGAGACACGGGCAACGTACCCGTCGGTACCATGGTTCATTTCTCCTCCTTCGACATCGCCGATCAGCCCAAGTTGTTTTACCGATTCTGCACCGTGACGGATGGCACCCAGGAGCTGTTTTACCAACAGTGCGACGGGGAGCCGCCTAGCATCGGGGCTGGGGTGTACGTCCGTCAGTGGGACCCCGAGGGTGGGGGATGGTCGAGGAAAGTCATCGGTCTTTTCGGAGGTTTGACGTCCTTCGTGAACTCCCTCGGTCTAAAAGAGGAACAGAACTTTGCCATGCGTATCACGCCTCTAAAATTCGCCCAGATTTGTTTCTGGGTTACGGGGGAATATGGCGATTGCAAAGGATGATGATCATTTATGGTAGCGTTTCGTTTGAAAAGAAATGATATTGTTGATAACCATTCAAATGTATGTTAGAATTTACAGTGTACAGAAATATGAAGATCCATATTATTCACTTTTGTCTACGAACAATTAAGTGTTTAGTGTACAGAGACAAAGTAGCGGTGTTTTGAGAATTGCTATCCTCGTTGAAGTCGTGCTGTTATCTTATTAATGTTTCCAGTTCTATGGAAATGTCGTCTAAGCTTGATCGAGGTTTTCCTGGCTTAATTCTTTTCTTCAAAACACCGGGCTTAGTTGTTGGAAAGTTGTAATTAAGTAGAATTTCGCAACAGATGGAGCGAAACAAGAGTGCTGAAAAGGGGCGGAGACTGTGAACATGCACGTCCCGCATAACTGAAAAAAGACTTAGTTTTACTTCAGAAAGGCTTTACAAAATGATCAATTCACAGTCTATCCGTTTGATTTAGTTACCATTCCTGTAAAATCCCAAGTTCCACCTCATCATCAAGTATCCAGCGATGCTTCATCTTGTTTCAAACTTAAAGAAAGGTCTCTTGGGAGGAAGTTACTCATTATTTTTCGTCACTTAGCATTTTGCAGAGTTTATCTTGCAAGCAACTTTCAACACGACCTGTGTTGCTCCGTTCGTTCACCTTTTTGATAAAAGAAGCACTCAATTTTGTTTGGTTTTGCTAGCCATGTTATTGTAGTTCAATTCCCGGAGTCGAAATGTTTCTTTAAGCTTTCTTTTTAATGTTGTCCTTTGGGGTCTGATGAATGATCGCTGGTAGCTAGTCAAATGCAATAGAGTACTTTTTAGATGCGTACAGTTTTAAAATAGAAATGCTTAAATTTTGAACCGAGTGCACTCTGAATAGTCTGAATACACTGTAGTTAAATTTGACTAGTAAACAGTCCAACCTGCACTCAGCTGGTCCTCGCTGCAGTCAGCTGGGTGCAAGATGGACCGTTTTCTAGTCAAATCTAACTTGGTGTAGATGTATTTTTAGACAGTTTTATTTTAGGTTGTTCATCTGCCCTGCCGCTACTTATGTTCGACTGTGGGACAGTTATTTACGACACCCATAAAACTTCGTCCCCTGGCTTGTCCAGCCACGTAGTCTAGTAGCGCAAAAACTTGAACCATCCAAGGTTACTCTGGGTTTCCAAAATTGGTTGACGACACAATTTCCTTTTTGGGTATAGCCGCCTTGTGCTGTAATAAGAATTCCAAACTCGATGTTGTGGAATGTGCGTTGTTTTACCAGGGGAGCCTCAATTTACATGGGCCTTGAATTAAGACCACAGGTGTATACATAATATATACATGTAGTTGTACAATTAAATAATGCTAAATGAGATTTTAAAAATTAATTTGCATTACCAAATCATGCACTTTTAGGAATTTAGATTTGTTGTCAGGTTACTAAGTAATTAGTAATTGTTCGACCTTTTGGCAAAATAATATGGTATTACTAGGAAGCACAGTGATTCGGAATTGTATAAGCTATCGGCAGGAATTTCGCATTTTATTTTAATGTCACAAAATAATTGACGTCTTACCAAAAACATACTCCAGCCTGCCCCTGTTTGAAACTCTTTTCTTTGAATCATTTTCGAATTAGCTGCTTCGTCATTTCTCACCGCTTGCCCTAGAAATTTACTTTGACTCCAATGCCCCGAGGTCCAAATCTCACTTTGTAGAAACCCAAGGCTTTTATTTTGACACACAACAGACCTGGAAAACATCGGAAATGACCTCTAATGACTATTATCGTCAGAGGAGTTGCGAACGGACGTCCGCGTGTCAAAAACAGTGACTGATCCGAAACCAGATCTGCTCTGGACAATAAATCCATTTTTTTTACTTGGGAAGAAAGCCAAGAAAAGATTTAATTTACGATTTCTAGTCACGAAGAAAAGGGGCTTGCATGGGCGTCGCCAGGATTTTTTTCTAGAGGGGGTTGGTTAAGCCCTGCACTTTTCCAGCATATTCTCGATTTATCATTTATCGACGACGGTGGGTGGGGGGACATTCCCCCCTCCCAACCCATTAAATTAACAGCAATATGACTTCGCGCCTCTTTTTTCTTTCTTTCTTTTTTCGCTTTTCCGGGGGGGGGGCCAACCCCCGACCCCCTTCGCGACGCCCATGGGGGCTTGTGTATGTTATGAAAGCATGGAAAGGTCTTTAGTTTATTTGACAGTGAAAGTTAAATTGTGAAAAGGAATCAAAGTTTTCGCCTCGCCCTCACTCAGTTTAATTCAAGGTTTGGCAGTCATGTGAACGACACTGCATGCCATGGATATACCTTATCAACATTGTCTTTTGCTACTTTAACCTTATTTACGTTAAATCGTACATGATATTATTAGTATGGTAGGGTTGGGTAAAATTACAGTTAAGACTACGTTTCATTCCTTAAATTTGACACGAAACCAGCCGTTCTGCTTGTCTGTGAGTCCATGCAGAATCAACATGAAATACCCCAAAATTTTGTTTTTAAAGTTTTAGCAGTGCTGAATCCAGCCTACGTTGCAGCCTGAGGATACAGATGTAGGACACCCGTAGAGGGGCGTGTCACTTGCATCATAATACATCTTCTGAAAATATTGTTTTAGATCATAAGGACTCAGGAATGTGAACTTTTGCGGTGGGTTGATGTGGGGGTTAGTCCCATCCACACGGTGGGAGGAATGTCTCGGTTTTGATAATAACACGTTGACTGCTGAGATGTCCAGCGGGGAACTACGATGGGTCTGGACGAAAACAGATCCCAAGACGGCTCGGTATACGTCTCTGGGTTTGCTCATGAGATTGTTCATTCATTGCTAAAAATGTCACCGATGTTGGATTCAAATTACAATGTAGTAATACTTTATACTAGTTTATAGTGTATTGATTGTGCTAGAATGTAGACTTATAACTGTCGTATAATTCATCAGTCACGTTGTTTATTACATTGTAAATATAGTGTATATTAAGAAATTAACGTTTTGCATGGTGTTATACCTTTATTGTTTGATAGACAGATACTGATAAAAAAATATTGATAAATTGACGATTTCTATCTAAACGCTCGTTATTATTTTGCTCCATACAGGATGTGGGTGTATTACACAATGTTTCTTCCTTTCCCTTCCTCTTCCCTGAGAGCTGCTCAAGAAATAAGTGTTATTCTTTCTTGCAGCAAGCGTAGGCTACTACAGCTCCGCCACTGGTAGACTGGTTCCCAGTCCCTCTCTCAACGATCCTGGAACTTTTGCTGCCTCGTCACTGGGCGTTGGCTGCTCTCTCGAGCTCTGACAAAAACAGTACTCCGTCAAAACAAGGGCAGAGTTGGAATTGCGACCGTAATCTACCCGATTTTCGCCCGTGGGCCTCGGGCGATCCACGCAGCCAATATCCGCCTCGTCTCAGCCGCCGGACGGGGTTAGTTGACTGGTCGACAGAAAACACCCACAGTTCTTGGGTTTCCTCGGCCAAAAAAACCTTAAACCATCAGACGGAGCTCGGCTAACGAAACCAACTGCTCCAGGCGAATCCAATCACTGTTTGTTTACGTTGTATCAAAATCCCTGTATTTTTCTTGCAAACTGGGTTGAACTTGGTGTGTTTTTTTACACTTAATGTATTTTTCTCCAGACGTCCAAGAAAATATATTTTGTCAGCTCAACTGGCAGACGTTATTTGAGTGGTTTGTTATGGAACAATTTTCTGTAATCAATCAATCAAAATGGCAAGGATAACATTTCGGTCGAATATCAACTTTTCTTGATGCACTTGTGCTGCCTATCGCGCGTGTCAGAAAGTTCAACTAAAATTGAAAATCTCTTGAAATCTGTCGTCTGATACCCGAATTGCTCTGACTTTGGCGCAAGATTTTAGCGGTCAAAAGATTCCTGTGCATGCCACGAACTTATGTGTCTTTATTATGTGGTGCCCAGGCACATTAAAATTGTCGCCTTTAACAACTCCGTATTTTCCGAATTTTGTCACCACATGATCGCTCGTATACCAAATGCACTGCAGGCATGTAATGTATCATGCCAATTCCCAAGGCCTCGTCTGGTACCCAGAGCCTCCAGATGTGGTAATGATGATAAATGGGGTTAGGACTAGGTCAAGATACAGAAACAACATAGCACTCCCTCGGGGAATGTTCAGCATGTGTAAGTGCAACTCGAGTATGTGAACTGTGCCTAAACGAATCAGCACTCTCCGCTTCAACTTCACATGTACATGGGTTGAAATATTATGTCGTCAATTATTATTTAATACAATATTAATTTGAGTTTCCTCAAATTGACTTAACCAACAAATCATCGATATTACCGAATGAATTTAACATTACATCTCGGATACTTTCATGAATGTGTGTATTTTTACAAGCAGTATTGTTGAATATAAATCAGAGACCGAACATAGTTTACGAGCGGTTTTACAGTATTCTGCTTGCTTGATGTACGCGAAGGTTAACGAGCAAACACCACAAAATTACGCAGTACTAGGTCAGTGTTTTGTGTAAAATGATTTATGCCACTGTCCTTCAATGATTTTATGTCATTAACAAGTTTTCAAAACGGGGCTTCTATATAATGTTCTAAATTCCATTATCGCCTCGCTTCGCATCCTTCAGCGAAACTGGCTGAGAGAGCAGCGTGTGGCGCGTCAAGGTCCTGCCGAGAAAAATTAATATTGACGGTCAGAGCTGACGCGGCGCCTAGGGCTTGAACACTGTGGTCTCGGAGATTACCCCGCTTCATTCCTCTGAAAATTGGGATAGAACGTCAGGAGGTGTTTCGAAGGGTTGATGGATCAAGAAAGGTTCTGGCTAACCTAGTCATATTCCTAAAAAGGAATTCATGTGATAAAAGACATTCTTTTATTTCGGATAAATAAATACGATATATTCAAAGCCATGATGTGTTAAAAAAATTACTACATGCATTTCTTTAATAAATATAGTATAAATATTCCATAACGAAAGATCGACTATCTATACAGAAGACTTTTCCTTTCTTTTTTTCCAAATATGAATATTTAGAAAGTTAAAAGCCTTTTGTTGCATGGTTCCCTAAAATCCATAGGTATAAAAAAAATATTGGTATGAATGTGGCAATACATTTTGTCTTTTGAAAGAGATCAGAAAAAAGTCGTGGCTCGTATATGCCTAACCCATTTGCCATTTTGTAAGCGTATTTTCATTCTTCAGTGGCATAACTGCAAAACTATTATGACCCAATAAATGCCATTTTTTTCAGAGTCGAGGTCCTGAATGCAGCTTGCCTGCTGGGTTGGGCACATCATTGACCCCGCCCCCACAGTGGGGGGTCAAGCATGTTGCCAAGCGAGAGGTCTGTGAAGAGATCCAGTTTCCCCTGTGAATGGTAGCAACCCAAATACTATACTGTGAACATTTGACATTGTAAAACTTTCAACTCAATCGAGTTAGAAATAGTCTGACCCTCGATGCTCCCCATGCACGGGGCTCTTATTCACCGCCGATCAGAATTTAAAAAAAAGACTCAGGAATTTTTGTAGTTTTTTTCTCTGAGACAGGGTCAACCGTTTTGGTTTTAGTGCCTTTTCTGGGTCAGGCTGACCCGAGACTGACCTTTGAAGATAATTTGATTGTTTGTTCAGCCAATATTGTCTGCGTATTCAGCTTGAATAAAAATGATATACTAACTTATCAATGCAAACATATTGGAGGGTACGGTACGTTACAAATGGGAGGAGGCAACCATAGACTTCAATATAAATAGATTGATGTTTAAATATAATTCAACAAATAATGTCAGGAAAAACTCTCACGATAACTTTTTCATTTTGAAAATTAGAAACTGTACGTAGGTCACTCGCATTGCAGCCATCCTTGGGGTACGAGCTTTTGTTCATTGGTATAAGAAATAATGAATCCAATAGGTCTGTAGAGTTTGCTTCAGTTTCACTTTCGACAGGGTTTTCACTTTTGATATTAGAAAGCAACCAACTCATTGCATTAATTAAATTAACTCACACTTGTCAATTTTACCTAAGCTTTGAAGAAAATGGACTCGAGACTTATAATATCTCCACAGTTTCAGAAACAATGTCAGGAAATATTTCTCACGATAAACGATCTCGGATGGTGCGCATCCACCCAAGGGTATCAGGGTTGAGTCGGGGCCAAGACTGAAGGCGAAAGGTGACATCAACGGGGAGATTTATGGGTTAACAGTTAGCAAACGGAACTTTAGTAGGCGAAATGACCACAAGGAAAAAACAGGAAAAATTCCTAATTTATGGGAACCTCTTTCCTGAGAGGAACTTGGCTTTATTCTAAAGTCAAATTGATAAACCTTGACCCTGCTTCATTAAACAAAATCGAAGTGAGCACTTCTAAGAATTGTACATAGTGATTCAAATTTGTGACCTACTGTGGCAAAATGAGGAATGTCCCCCAAAACCATGTTTTGAGTAATCACCGCCTGAAGTTGGACACACAAGAAAAATCAAGTCAAAATAAATATTGTTTTTTTCTTATTTTTGAGTAGACAAGGTTTCCAAGATTCACACTATGCATTTTTGTTGGGAAAAAAATATCCCCAAAATTGGAAACGGAAGAACGTTTTCCACAGCCGTTGCGTTTCCTTTTTTCAAAGCCGTTTTTCTCGAAATGAGGTTGGCGAAGTTCGGCGGGACACTGTTGAAGTTCCTGCCTTATGTCTTTGGAATAAATAAGCTATATAAATAAATTTTATTAACGATTTAACATTATGTGCGTAACTAAAAAAGTCAAAGGTGGGGGTTGTTCCTCATTATGATATGGAAGGTCGCATGTGCAGCTGGGAGTTCATCTCCCTCGTGTTTCGCATGGCCACGCCCACGCAGTGATACGCAGTGGTTCGAATAGATAGAAGAAAATGAACGAGTATTTTCACAATATTTTAAGACAATTTGATACTTCCAGTGTGCCGAGGTTTTACAACTCGTGACGATTTCCCTCCGCTCGTAAATAAAGAATTTTTTTTTACCAAAAAAATGTCTAGTCAACCATTTTTCAGAGTTACGATCTCACTCAGGTCTTTGACTTCCGATCGTGACAGTCGTTAGCGCCATGTTACATTGCTGACGTCACTGTTTGCGCATGCTCAGATGTATTCCGCACGCACACAGGCCTAAGGGAAACTGACCCGTATCGTAAATATTCACATCCGATCCAATGCAGGTTTTTTGTTTCAATATTTCCGTCAAACACAGAAACAACATTGGACCTGATTTTATACTGGACTCGCAACAATGCATATTATGAAAATCAGGTCCATTTCTCACAAAAAAAAGTGGAAGTCGAGAAATCATGGTGAAGGTCATGAAATACTAGACTCCAAATTTGGGAGTGGCGTTTATAGGACGTACAGATTTTCTGCGCTTGATTTTACTGTTAATTTCATATATGAAACCCGTCAGCTATGCCATGACCCGCAGGTCTATAAATCCAACCTGGTTGTCCCTGGAAAATCAAGATCAACAACTTGTAATCAATAATTTGTCAGACACAAAGCGCAGCCAAGGCCAAGTTCGTTCTTATACCCATTTACAGTCTCATTTCAGTCTCCATGCCGTCTGGTTTTACCATTGTAATTCTACGAGGTTGTTGTGACCTCAATGTAGACAGGCCGGCGACCTTCATAGATCAGATGATTTGGCCATAAAAAAAGACGAAATGACCCATTTGGGAATTGGACCCAACTTCTGGACCTCGTTACGGCGCCAATGAGAATAAATTCTATACCGGCACCGATTGCCCTCGACAGCCGTGTATTTTAGTTTACGGGTATGAACAATTTAATTTGAGCTTAGCAGTTCGGTCTCGGTCACAATTATTCTTTATGCAAGCATCTCGAGTTCGTCTTCGGTTTATTATACTTAATTATTCAATGCATGTACAGTTCATTTGGTGTGTGTTTAGCTCACGACTTTATTTTGTGCAGAATATAACAAAACACATAATTTACCTTGTAAATTTAAACTTTATAGTCTAGCTACCACTTGATACTCACAACATTCAAATTGAACTTATGAAAGTTTTTTTCACATAGCATTCTAAAGTGAATTATCTCAATCGTAGGAGAGCATTTTGAGAGTAGTTCGGAGTGAATTCTGCCTCCCACCGCGTCGAGGCACTATAGGCGCCGATGATCGCAGCGAGATGACCCGCCACGAATCACGGGTAGCGCGGTACCCTAACGCGATCTGACCGTTCGAACTCATCCTTACTACGTCTGTAAAGCGATCACCGATATCCACATAAGGCACTTGTATCTTTAATCTAATAACGTTTTAAAATATGATTTAAAATCTACATTTATGGGAATAAAGCAATCAAAGGTCATTAAGTGGGAAAATGGCCAACTTCACTTCTGCCGATGGAGGGCGCACTTTAGTATCGGCAACCGAGCAGTTCAAATCGCATGCAGACGAACACTGGCCAGGCTGTAGGTTGCAGGCGAATGTACCTCGCATAAACGGCAGCCGGGAACATTGAGGTCACCACGGTGTCACGGTTAGGCGGTCCATCAAACTGAAACAGAAAGTCAAGAAAAGCCACTCATTTTTTAAATAATTTGTCCAGTAGTAAAATAACCATGCTGCTTGACGTGTGTTGAAAACAACACATGTTTTTTTTTTTCAGGCCTAGTTATATCCCGGTACCCATGTATTTATTATTGAAAGTCTTTTCGTGAAGCTGTGTACACAGCTGATCTGATTTTATAGCCCATTCATTGGCGTTAATGGTAATCCTATACGATAACACTGATCGGCTCACAAGAGCCATCCGGGGAGTCAGTCAGTCAGTCAGTCAGTAAGTCATATAGGTGCAAAAGGACACTAGACTGGTCCTAGAATCAGCACAAAACTTACCACTGCATCTGCTGTACCAGCTTCATTTTGCACCGTAGTCCAGACAACGCCATCATCACCATACAGAACTTTATACTCGTCAATGTACGCGTTACCATTATAGTATGCTCCGCACTGTACTCCCGTCACGTACACCTTCCCGCCAAAATCAACTTGCAGCCATTGGTTCGCGTCATGGTTGAGGGCGCACCAACCTTTATATAAATATTAAAGAAATACAGACATCAAGTCATTTTTATGGTCCTTTTTGGTAAACGACCAGCCCACCAAAAAGTGACTTCAGCCCAACAGGGTAATGCATGATATGAAAGTCTTTTTGGAACGATTGATATTTATCGATCCGACCCCTTCGGAAAATTTAACGGACTGGAAACTAGTCTAGTCCGCTTTTAACTAACGATCAGCTGTCGCTGGAGGGCGTGCTTCATTGTTATGCGGGACTTGTACTTTGTTGGCAAGTTTGAGTAAAACCGCTATGAAACTGAAAGTCTTGAGTTCACAAGTTCAACTAGTTCTAACAAAAACTTTGAATTGCCGGAAATTACTATATTGTACCTTGAAAGTTGGAGTAGAAGAAGGAGGGATATGGACTATAAAGGACCAAAACATGAGGAACTTTTGGAGATAGGTTTCAGGCCACGTACGTATACGCGGTGCCCTGGTTTGAGTCGACTTCATCATGGAGTTTTATAGAAAGCAAACCTATCTTTTCCCCACGGATACCACGAACCGTCCACACGTCTGTGCTCGGTAAGTTATCGAAACAATTTCCTAATTATGCTACTTTCATACATCTCCGAAACCAAAACTTAAACTCAGGTGAAGGTAAGTTAATTTAATAAGTAATAACCATCGCAAAAGTGTTTTAATTATTTGTATATACTATAATTAAAACACATGTACATGTGTGAGTTACATACATGTACATAGCCCCACGCTACCTCCAAGTTTTTTTTTTCATTGTGGCAAACATTAAATTTAAGTCAGCCTGGCATGATAATATTCAAAAGGATAATTGAGACCTCATACTTGACTTGCAAAATACCAAGGATATCACGATGAACATCCTATGGAATTCAATCAGTAAAGAGTTTAGGGTTGGCATAGGCTATTCTTAGTTTTTTGTTTTAGTATTTATTTACTTAGTAAGCCTTTCACCAAATGTAAACATTCATGAATCAATTTTCCTTGAACTGACTTTAAATAGAGTTAGTAGGCTTGACATATTACTATTTTTATTTTTTTAACAGATCAAGATCTTAGTAGGCCTTTCACCAAAATAATGTAATAATAATAATAATGTTTTATTATTTAGCAAATTTACAAAGTCAATCTCAAAGCAAAGGAAGTGAAAAGTTAAAGAAAGGAAACCAGAAATTTAAATACCCAAATACAGAAAGACAGAACTAAAAATAAATAACATAATGAAAAAAAGTTATTTAACAAAAAGATGTGTCTTCAAATTAGACTTAAACTGTTCTAGAGAGGAGCTTTCTTTTATACTATGTAAAAATCCATGAATCATTGTCCTTGAATTCAGTTTAAATATAGGCTTGGCATGTTCTTGTTTTTTTCTTGGTTTTTTTTTCACTGATTAAAGTTTCAGTAAGCCTTTTACCAAATGTACAAATTCATGAATATTTTTTTTCTTGAAGTTAGAGCTTAGGGCAAAACCTTCAACTCATCAAAACACAGAACGCTGCAAGAAAACGGTAATATTTACAACAGATAAATATACTTTAAAAAAAATACCTTTGTCATTGATTCGAGCCCAGTGAATGGAGAATCCAGTATTGATAGACGAGGCACTGATCTTGCTGTCGGGTATCAGACCACTTGCCATGCCCATAGGACCATCGTTCTCAGAGTTACAATCTGAACACAAACCAAGAAACAAAAACTTGGATGAAAATCCGTCCTCATGGTCAAGGAATTTTATATTGAACAAAAGTTTTTAAAAGGCCATTTTAGTTATTATTAGTTTGCATGGTTTACTTTTGCTTACCGTGAACTTTTGCGCAAAAAATTAAAGTTTACAACTTTCTTTAGAACTCTTTAACCGAAACTTTATAAACAAGAATACCTTTAAAAACCTAATTGTTTCGACACAAATTCCATCAAATTTGTGCCTCGAAACGGAATACATGTATAAAAAAAGATTCCCAAGATTTCGAGACAAATTTAACATATATGTTTTCTACTTGAAAACTCACCACCAGTGATCAGAGTTGTAACATCCGCCTCTGTTGTCTGTGCACTAGCCTGTGACAAATATAAAAATCAAACAGTAACGTCCTTTCTAATATTTGTGGTTTCGACATCATAAGCATTCACAATGATGTGTTACCATGGTTACACATACTGCGTTCGGTCGATCATTTGCTCACAGACGCAGAATATAATTTTGTCGCTTTTCAGTGAATTCTGCACCAACTGAGACGGTTGGCATCGATTATACGTCATCGATCAATATTTTTATAGGTTGTTTTACTGAAAGGCCCTTTCTCTTGTTGCCGTCTCATAGCAATAAATGTAGTTAACGAACCTTGGTAATTTAACTTGATAAAGGTATATGAAGTCCTTGAGGTTTTGATTAATTTTACAAAAATAAACATGGCTTTTAATCGCTTGTTAGTAAATTTTGCTTTTGCAAGGCTAGCCGGTCAATATTTCTTTAATGAATTCGTTGATTTATTGCTGTCTTTCCGGTAATTCATACAATAACTGCAGATGTTTGTGTTAATGAGTGGCCTCGGCATGGCTATTAACTTTTTGCGAAAAAAAGTATTGGGCTCCAATTCTTCGTAATTTTATTCTGGAATTTTAAACAATTTCAGCGTTTAAAAAATGTGAGAATTTGTGAAATATTTGAAAATTTGTCTTTAAATTCTTCAGACTTCTAAAAATGGTGGTTTTTTTTATATTGTTTTAAACTTATTTAAAGCAAATGTTATGTCATTAAATTTGGGACATTTTAAAACAAAACGGGATTTTTTAACAGTGAGAACTTGAAGAAAGGCTAGTAATTTAAACAATATATATATAATTTAAATTAAGTGAAAAAACTTTGATTTTGACCTACCGAATATTGGGCTGTAGTCTGAACGCCCAATCCATTCAAATCCTCCGCTTCGAAGTGTGTGAAATCCCCACTCAGCTGAAAATCTCCGGGAAAATCATTCCTGCCTGCGTCGGAAAGCTGACACACCCGGCTGACTCGGCCGAAATTGAAAGAGCGGCACGCCGCGTGCTTGAGACAGGAGACAGAACATCGGACGGGGGATTTGCTCGCAAACTCCCCGATGGTATGATGCAGCAACGCCCGCTGCTCCGTTGCGATAAACGTGCGCTCACGGTAAACGAACTGCGTCGACTCCGCCATCCATGCCGACAAGCAGATCCCAACAAAGATCCAAACCATACACTCACTCAATATGTTCATTTTCAGACTCATAATTCTTTCGAAAACTTTTCCCTTTCATTTAAACAGAAAGTATCAGCATGGAGAAAGAATTGAAAGGGAGTGAAGTCCCCGCGCGTTTTGAAACTTTACTCCAGATTTATTTTTAATGTCGAAAAATATCAGTGGATATGACAGAAGCCAGTTGTCAGATTTTTAATACTGTTCAACTGTCTGAGGAGATGGAGAGAGCCGTGCTTTATTAACTGAGTTGCTGGGTAGAACGTTATCGACAGCCGCGCAAATCTATTACCTACGTTGTTCATTATTCATGGACCTTTTGTTATTAAACTTTCATATTACAGAAATCTCCAAGGTAACGGGGTCAGTTAAATTCACCTCAAAGGCTGCGACGATCCGCGGGGAAAATACGATGACATTGTGGCCTTGATGGCCGAGTCTGTTAAATCGTCAGTCAAGACTTTTCCGGTATCTTCAGCATGGGTGTCGCCAGGATATTTTCTAGTGGTGGGGGGGGGGAACATTATTTCCCAAAATCCTCGTGTTTTCTCTAGCATATTCTCAATTTATCAATTATTCGAGGGTGCACCCCCAATGACACCCCTGAAGACGCCCTAGTTGTTAATGTGCATTACATTAACTGCAATATGACTTCGCCCCTCGTCTTCCTTTTTTTCCCTTCCTTTTTCCTCCCTCCTTTTCCCCTTTTTTCGGCTTTTCCAGGGGGGTTGCCCACTTGCCCCCCTCCCCGCGACGCCCATGATCTTCAGTTCATTAAAAAAGAAAAGAAAATTAAGGCATATCGGATCATTTGCATTTATCCCCAAAATACCTACCGAATTATTATCAAAATAGTTTACTTGGATTAAAGATCGTATACTGGTACTAAACACCCCGTGAAATTATTCAGCGGAAATCCAGAAACAAATCCAACCTGTCTACTCACTCAAAATTTTATTTTCAGTCTCATAATTATTTCAACAGCTTTTCCTTCTTCTTTTTAACAGGAATTTTTAAAAAAAAGATCTAAGCGGGATTTAGATCCCCTCGCGTTTTGAAATTTCATTCCAGAAACTTTTAATATCGAGAAATATCAGTGAATGTGACAGAAAATAGCAGTCCAGTGTCCTAGCTACCGCCATCAGTTCCTACCGCTCAACTGTCTGAAGCACAATTGAGAGCCGTTCATTATTTATAACTAAATTGCTAAATAACTAAATTGCTTGGTTGAACGTCTGTCAGCGGCCGCTCAGACCAGAAGAAAATCACTAAGCGTTGTTCATCATCCATCGACCGACTGACTGACAGTTTCTCATAAAACTTTGATCTTGAAGGAATCATTCGATTCACTGAATTCACACAAAAGATTCGCTCATCCAAATTTGATGTGAGGAGAAAAATTAAAGTCCA
This sequence comes from Patiria pectinifera, assembly GCA_029964075.1. NCBI lineage: Eukaryota > Metazoa > Echinodermata > Asteroidea > Valvatida > Asterinidae > Patiria > Patiria pectinifera. The sequence goes on along the minus strand of CM057140.1, from coordinate 14,879,593 downwards.
TATACCTTCGATATTAAATTTTGAACCTGTATTCTACATGTATGTACATAGGCCTAGAGCTCCGACGGTACGCCTTATGAAAACATTATGAGCATTTACCCAGCCAATTTATGATGTATTGTTATAAGATGGAATTTTGCGTCGAGGTGATATCAATCAAATTAGGTTTTGCCCTTTACCGACGTTTAAACACTGTATACTCAGTGTGTAACCTCCCGAGTGAAAGCTGGAAAAAATCACACGACCTCCTGCTTTCTAGTGCAGATGTCTTACCACTCGACCACCGAGCTAACGGGATCGGTTGGCTAGCTCGAATCAGATGTACATAGCAGCGGGTACCGATTTATGATGGTCTGATTGGATCGCTACGCTCACGTGATTCAGATGTTGACGGTTGTTGTGACAGGCTATAAACGCCCCCTTTGTTCAAATTGGCATCAACTTCAGACTGAAACATTATTTTAAAAATATCAGAGGTAACGGGGTCAGTTAAGCTTAGTAGTCGCCTCAGGTCTCACGGCCAGTGTCCATGACATCGAGGAAAATAAGTATCTTTCGGTTGTGAATGGGCGACCTTTCACTGTTATTGTACCAAGTCTGTTAAATCGCCACTTGTAATATTCGGTATAGCTTCAGTTCATCTTTTAAAAAAAAATGAGAGGAGCCCGATAGACAGATTTTTTTCTCAGTCCACAATTTATACCACACGACGTTTAAACACTGTATTATAATGTGCCGTATTTTGGCACATTTAAATTACACAATTCCAGGGGTTACGATCGCGCAAGGCATGATGGGAAACAACATGGCGCTGCAAGATCGTACCCACGGGGCACGAGGTTGTGCTCAACTCATGCTCAATGGAGGAAAAAAAACACCAATATTACGAGCACCAGCTCAGAAAAGTTGAACGTGAATCGAAACTATTAGGCCTACATGCAAGCAAGTATAATATGCAGTTTAGTCCACTTACTATCTTTCAACCAAGTATGTTTTTTCAACAATAATACGCCAGTTACTTTTTCGGATGGCTGCAAATGATGGACTATAGCTTTAAACTACAAGAAGCGCAGAAATCGCATGTATTATATCCCAATTTGCTTTCAATAAAGTTTCAGAATGTGCTAGAAGTAGAATAGTGCAAAGCAAACTGATGCCTATAATTGGCATCTCGGACACAATTGCTGGCTGCTTGAGCCAAGACTAGCTCTGCAAACACAATATCATGGTGTCTCACGTGTACACCTAGTATGAGCACACGTGCCAACGTATGAGTGAAATTGCGCAGTCACGATCACCAGCAGTAACGTAACATAAGGGCACACATTGCATGTTGTACACTGTACGTATGAATACGTGATGACTTGCATGTGGTACTTGTCTTCACAGTACGATGTATTGAACCATGGAGCTATGATTGAATCAACTATTGAAGTATGGACATAATTGCAGTTAACAGTCATAAACTCATCAAAGTAGAGACCATTTATCGTCTTTAATTCTGCCTTGTGTTGTTCATTATCTGGGTTGTTATACTACATGGATGTTCTTCAGTGATTCATCAGGATCAAATAAAACCATATTTTCATCAGGCTCAACACGAAGGTAAGTGACTTGTTTTCGTGTTTTCGGACTTGGTTTTCAATGTCGCCGGCCTGTGGAAAGGCATTGTACAAGAAAAGTGCAGCATTTGCCCATGTCCTTGCTCTCTTGCTGTACACATGAACATGTATAAGTACATGTAATACCAGCAATACTGCAATAGTTGGGCCCTCTATGATGATAATGATTGAAATGAGATTTGCTACCAACAGGAACCGTTAACTTAAGTCTGTATCAAAGCCTTTGTATTAAAAAAAAATAATTTATTGATTCAAGGACTAAATGGAAAGAAACAGTCCGACCCTGTGCTCAAGTCAATGCAGCTATGCAGGAAAATAGACAAATATCCTCGTCGATGGCATCATGGACTGGAGCCTTTTTGAAAAATAATAATAATAAGAATAACAAATTCTTGCTAGCACCAAATCTGTCAAAATTGACGCTCAAGGCGCTTTACAGCAATATAAATGAACCATGGAGCTGTAAAATAAAATCTGGAGCTATAAGTAGCTCCAGATTGCAGTATGCAGTATTGGTTCGTGGCCGTGAATTGAATGGAATGGTACCAGACTATTTTATGATTCAAGTGCATGCCAAGCCTCACTTTTTATGTGGCTTAAACCAACAGAGTATGTTTAATCAAAGATTTTATATTATTCATCAGAGCAGAGTGGTATTAATTTGTAAGGAATTTTTCTTTCATTTGGTTCATTTCTACTCGCAAGTTTCAAAAAAAAAATAAGAGTTTACCTCGCTTTCAATTAAATATGGCCGACTCGTGACTAAAGTCTATACTGGTCGGCTGTCTCCATGGTCTATGCATGGCTATGCAGAGTGCATAAAGACCTTTCTGCGCTTGGTTGGCAAACTGCATTTTTGGCAACCACGGCCTGCAAAACTATGGAAGGTCCAACACTGCAAAAATGAAGAAGAGTTATTACAGGTCACCAAAATATTGTTTGATACTTGAAAATACAACATTTTCAACAAAGCTACAAAACAATTCCCACATATGTCTTTTTACCATATGTTGGTGGCGTTATGAGGAACGCGGATGGTCATATACGCTTCTTAGTACGGGATTCGGTTGTATGTGATTAAAAGACATGAACAGCCTTCGAGTGGATAACCATTGTAAACTACGCTTGTTGTGGTCTCACGGACCAGCCGTATAGGCTTGTTTAGTTAATGCAATTCCGTTTCTCTTTCACAGTTGACAAGCTGAACTAAAATACACCACATGCAGTTTACCGAGCAGAACCACATAAATTAATACAGAATGTCATCTACCAAAGCCACAGCCGCAGCCCTACCCATCGATCGTGGCTGGGCGTGGGTTGTTCTCATCGGCGTACATGTTAGCTTCGTGCTTAGCAATGGCTACCTGACGGCGCTGGGTGTATTCTACATTGAGTGGAAAGACTACTTCCAAACGGACGCCACAGCCACTAGTTGGCTACTTAGCTTACCCTTGCTAGTTGCTAGTCCGCTGAGTAAGTTCTTTTTAATGAAATTTGTTATAAATCCCAAAAGCAAAATAATAATAATAATTGGAAATCACATGTAGGCCTATCGCACATTTACATATATTCTTGGAAGTGAGGGCAAGATGAAACACGGCTGAAGATGTTAATATTGTCAATGTTGCTTTTCGAGAGGTTTTTACATGTACATTATGTATATCAAATGGTACCATTTTATCGACAATATTATTTTGATACAATTTTTAGAGGTATGTTGAAAAGGCTTGTGGCCTGTTTTTCAAGATCATGGAAAGAGCTCGATATTAACATGAGCCTGCATGATGCACACCATTCTATTGTTTTAGCTCATGATGCATTAGCTATTATGGCTTAATTTGGGCAATAACACAGTCATTCTTTCGTAATGAGCACCACTTCAGTTTCAAGGAAAACGATACACATTATTTTCATAAGTGCATAGCCAGACGGCTATGTAACGCAATATTAAACACAGTTGTGTGTTGGAACAATATGCATACATCAAACAAAATCCATCTCATAATAATATGCAAACATGTACTAACCTTGCAAACCAATTCTAACCAATTCTTTCGGCAGGTTTTTTCGTTGGTATCCTGTCGTCGTTCGTAGGCATACGATGGATTGCCATGACGGGGGCGGCCGTGAACGGGCTTGCTACTATTATCGGCTCGCGTACCACTGATATTCGGCAACTGTACGTCTGCACGGCTTTGTCTGGTAAGCCTATGGTGATTTGGCATTCATAGTCAGACGATACCCAATTTGGTAACCTTTACTTAGTAAATCGACCACTTAAGTAATTTGTTCAACTGTTGCAATGTGTAGACATACGTCATTAACCACGTCTGTTTAAACCCCCAAGATTGAGTCGTTAGAGCGCCCTCTTTCGTTCGTTCAAGAAAAAGGCTTATATATAACACCCATTTTTATTCTTTCAGGTGTTGGTGCAATCATGATGATATCTCCCGGATCGATTGTTATTTCCAATTACTTTAAGAAACGCTTTGCATTGGCCAGTGGAATATCCGTCGTTGGGGTCAGTGTCGGGCAGATGTTGTTTCCTCCTTTAATACGCGTTCTGGTGACAATGTACGGATGGAGGGGCGCCATGTTTGTCATCGGAGCTCTTCAAATGAATGGAGTTGCTGCTTGCGCCCTCTTCCGGCCACTGATGACCAGCGTGGAGGAAGACAAACCACAGGGTGAGGGGTCCGGGAACAGTAGTCCTATGCTGAGTAGTGGCAACGAGGATTGTGAGGAGGAATCGGAGAACTCATCTGCCGAAACTCAGCCCGCCAAATCTCGTAGATGCTCCGGATACTTGAAGGTCTTCACCAACCTGCCAGCCATGCTGAATCTTCTGTCCTGTTGCTGCTACGCAACGGCAGCCATTGTCAACATCACTCACCTGCCTGCTCGATCCAAAGAGGCGGGCTGGTCTGACGACCAGAGTGCCATGCTACTGCTTGTCTACGCTGTCTTTTCCGTGGTCACCAGACTAAGTAACGGTTGGTTCGTGGACCGAGGTTACGTCGGGCCAATCCAGCTTCAGCTAGGCGCGATTGCCGGTGCTACCCTGGCCACATTCCTCAATCCCGTATCGGATAGCTACGCCTATTTAGTCGTGAACGCCATACTGACGGGATCCTGTATTGGTATGAGTGCACCTCTTTACATCGTCAACATGAGGCTCATGGTGGGCGCGTCCGAGCTACCTGCAGCACTGAGCTTGATTTGGGGCGTTGTATTTCTCTTCAATGCAGCCGGAACGGTCATTGCAGGTAAACATTTAAAAACTTATTAGCTACCACAATAAAAAAGACATAACAGGTGGTATCATGCTCAAGTGCGGGTTGTATGCGTTCTGTGTGTGCATGTTGGCTAGCCGAATTCAAAATATGGTATTGATCAAGGGAGCATGTCATTAATAGCTTCTAAATTCCGACATAGACCACTACAGGTTTTACCTTTCCTTTTAGTATTCAATTCATAGATGTCATAGATGTAATTTAAAACCTTCCAAAAGTCGATTCACGGTGATAAGACGAGTGCCCTCACTAGTTGTAATCATCGGGCAAACTTGATCGGTCTGCCACAAATCTTGAGTTGTGACATTCAATACTTTTCTCTCCCTTTTTGGCGGGAACTGCAGGTAAGATCTATGACCTGACTGGGAACTACGTGGCTCCTTTCCTGACTGCTGGCACCATCTTTCTTATTTGTTTCCTCCTGTTGGTGATTGTGGCAGTAGTGAAGAGGAGACGGGACAAGGATCGACGCCGTCTGGAGAGAACAGTTTAAACCACTCATCTCCACCCTAATCAAGTTGAACGAAAGTCGGATAAAGATTATCCACCCATTTATTCCGTAATGAAGGTTGTACGCCCTCTCGCGGCCGACATGTTTGAGGCAACTCTACCGCCAAAATGTAGTCACAAGTCAAGACGTTACAGCTCACCTTTACTGGATAATTACTAACAACTTAATATTGATATATGGAAGAAACGGCAAACCAGCGACTTATTTTATAGTTAGTCATGGTTAAGCGCCCTCAAGAGCAAAAACACAGGTAACCAGAACTTCTTATACGTGTTTGAATTTATAGGAAATATGAAGAACGTAACATCAAGGAATTCGCCCTGTGTTTATCTGACATCCCGAAGCAGGCGTCTGACTTTGTATTTTTTTTAAGCTCATGTGTTATGAAATCGTGGTAACCTTGTTCTCTACGCCAACTCAAGAACGGATGAACTCTTGGTGTCGCCCTAAAAGTATCAGGACCGCCATTTGTGGCATTAAAACACAGTTCTTTTGCCTTAATTTATAGTATGTTTTAAGTCTAACACTTCCAGCCATATCCATAGATATTTGGGTGTGTTTTTTTTACCATTGTTGTCTTGAATAGGGGTATTTTTATACAATTTGATACAAATAAAGCGTCACTTGCTAAGACCACATAGGTGCCGACGGTGATCGATCACTGACCCTATAACGAGAAACTTTCAACAAATACAACACATGTCGTTGTTTAGACAATAATACTCAAGAAATTTGTGTATACGACATTTTATGTGGTAAGTTTTGTTAGCAAACTTGGCTGAGTCACGCGGCTTGTAATGATTATGTTATACCCATAAATATAGTTCAGTATATATGAGATATAGTTCTATATCTATGAGATATAGTTCTATATCTATGAGATATAGTTCTATATCTATGAGATATAGTTCTATATCTATGAGATATAGTTCTATATCTATGAGATATAGTTCTATATCTTTGAGATATAGTTCTATATCTATGGTTATACTGTGGCTACGATGAGCGTTCGCGCAGCACCTTGCTGACAGTTTTGAGAGCAAAATGTCTTGTCTAGGTAGCTTATTAGAAGTGGATAAAGGCGTGAAAACTATCCTCGTTGACGTGACCTAGTGTTTCATTTTTCCAGCCGCGGCAGTGCAGTGCAGCTTTTTCGAAATATCTTTAAAACTAAACGTGTCAAGAGCCCACATTCGGCAACTGTTAGATTATATTAAGTACCCATGGCATTCTACGTTTGTGAATATGTACAGAAGTACTGATTCGCGTTCCCAAGCGATGCATTGCGCCCTCTTGCGTGGTTTTCAAGTAATACCGGAAACCGGTTTGTAGCGCTCGATGTACCGAGTCATATGCCCGGATAGCAAAACAAACTCCAAAGTTCACTTGCTTCTTTTCCGTCGCTGGATTGCAAACCGCGCTAGTAGAAAACACATGTTAACCAATGACCCAATAGAAAACAGAATGGGAACGGCCGCATGTAAATGACAATTGCATTTGAGCGTTAATTACTGGAAAAGTGTTGTGGAATAGTGTCAGTGGAAATATTCCCGTAAACAGGACGGTGCCATCAACGCTTTGACCGAATTTCGTGAGAGATGCCCCCTGTCTACGATCGTGGTTGGGCCTGGGTCGTGCTGGTGGGCGCCCACATCGGTGTAATGCTAACCAACGGTTATATGACAACGCTGGGTGTGTTCTACAACGATTGGAAAGATTACTTCGATGCTAGTGCTACTGCCACCAGTTGGTTGCTCAGTTTGCCCTGGTTGGTTGCATGCCCGATCAGTGAGTATTGGAGTAATACTAAGCAAGCTTTGCTATGGTGGTCCAAGATTTATTTGTTCGAAGGGATTTAGGTATACGGTGACGTAGCCAGGATTTTGTAAGTGGTGGACAGGCCCGGGGGTGAATATTTTATTTACACAATAGTACAGGGTACCCATTTTTCAGGCAACTTGAATCACGGTTATAGGATTGTAGAGCGCCGCGTAGCGACTTGAATCACGGTTATAGGATTGTAGGTAGCGGCGCCCTACAATCCTGTAACCTTTTACCTACGCACGCACGTATACTCTCTCTCTGTGTGAAAGCATATAATTTATGAATTGCAGGGTTTCGTCGAGCACCGCCGTTGCCTAGTGGTTAGGCATGCTGGCTATAGTCTGGTTTCCAGACCAAAAGATTCCGACTATTCCTGATGAATCTTAGGTCCGGTAGCCTCCGGTAATACAATGTATTACAATTTACGTCACGTGACTAAAGAAAATTTCCGAAGTTTGCCGAAGTCGTTTCGTCGACACTCGGATAGCGCAGTATATAATATAGGTTTAATTAACTGCTAATTGCTTATTAATTTTATTTTAAATGAGTTGATAAGCTGCATCATGTACAATTTTGAATTTGACGACCGTTACCGAGATTTTCCAAAACTCGGTCTTCATTCGGCTCCGCCTGCTAACAGTGCTATTTGGTTCCCTAATTTTGAAGATTCCAGATCAACATTACTCAATGTTATCTTACAAAAACATCAAACTGTTTTATCATAACTGTATGATATTACGAAGCAAGTGATTTATTTAAAGATTTGATCAGAACATTAAAAGCTACAAGTGATAAACATGTTTATTTTTTAGCCACGGAGGCTGCCTGACCTACAATTTAAGACGTGAGCGTCGGGAATAATTGTCAGGTCTGGGAACCATACTATGCTGGCTAATGATCGGAAGTCTCGAGTTCGGTTCCTTGCTCTGCCCATTCAGATTTTGCTCTCTTTTTTTTCAACAATTTAAGATTGTAATTTAAAAACGTTATTTTTCAGTCGGATAGGCCTACTACTTGTATAGCAGCAATTTCCTTTTTCTTTTCTGATCCGAGGCTCTGGAGGATTTTTTTAAAAAGGGAAATAAAGTCCGAAATCCGTACCAAGTTGAAAAATAGTAGCCTCCACTCAAGCCTGGTTATAAAAACCAAGCCCCATAGGAAAGCGCACAAAGTACCCCAGATAGTTGTGTAAAAAAACATATCGCGGCCCGGGGGGAGTACCAGCATGTTCAACTCAAGTGCACGGTCGAGTGGCGTTAGGCCCGGTTCATACTTCATGCGAAAGCAAGTGCGAAGCGAAATGCATGTCGTCAACAATGGTGGACGCGCTTCGAACGTATTGTTGGCGTCACGAATTTCGCTTCGCTTTCGCTTTCGCGTGAAGTATACTGCCTGTGAATAGTACATGGGTTGTAATAACAAACAACTTTTGCGTTTCAAATGCAAATCTTTCTGTTGCGATATCGTTATCGTTCGAAGAAAGGGGAAAAGGAGAAGAAAAAAGGAGGAAAAAGAAAGAAAAAGAGGCGCAAAGTCATATTGCTGTTAATTTAATGGGTTGGGGGGGGATATTCCCATAGACTTGTGCACAAAATTTTTCAAACTGAAATGTAACCTAACCCAATATTCCCTTGTCCTTTTTCCACGAATTTCGGTATTTTTACTAATTAGACCACGAGCAACAAATATAACCAGATTGCGACAGCAAAATTTTGCCTCTAAAGGGGGGCTGTGGAATTAGGGAGACATGAAAATGTCTCCCTAATGACCAGTGTCTCCCTATTGTCGAAGGAATTACGATAACGTGTCTCCCTATAAATGGTACAATTGTAGGAATAATTACAATAATAATAATAATAGTAATAATAACGTACTTCTAAAAGTACCAGTTTATTTTATCATGTCGAATTCTACCTTTGTAAATTGGGAAAATACTCGGACCATATTCAATTTCAAAGGAGGTCGACAGGCAAACATTGACAATGAGCGCCTGCCGTGTGCCTTTTGTAATTTTAAACCAACGCAACGATGTGGCAAGTACATATAGTAGGCCTATCGATCAATTTCAATTCAACCGACATGCATGGTTGACGATTATGCAGATGTATCATGAAAAGTCGGTTGGGGTGAGCGGCAACTTCGTCCCCAGGGCTTACTTTGTATCCAACCTCGTTTCCAACAGTGAGCCCTCGGATGGGAACTTGCTTTCTGTATCCTGATTCGATACCGCAATTAGCAAGAAATGGAATTATATCGTGTACTTGGTGTTGTTATTTCCAACGTGTATAACGTGTTTTCACGTTCATTGTAATTATAACGTCCACACCTCAAAAATAATCCTCTCCAATTTGCTCATACATGTATTGATATGAAATGTGATACTTCATATTGACTGAATAAGATTGTAACATTTTAACTTAAAAAAAATCATGTTTTCCTACTCACGCCGCGACGCCCCAGACACCACATATAAAAACAAACGTTGAACGGTCAGGCAGGCACCAGACTATTCCTCATTTGCATACGTATCCACAATTTTTGGATATGCAAATAATCCAATACCAAGGTGAGAGAGCGGGTAGTGGTGGGAGCGTACTCGACACCCTGGGAACGAGATTGGGGGTAGCGGTACTTTCCTCGCCTTCCTCCGTGTGACCCGGGTTAGAATCCCGCCTAGGTCAATATGTGGAGTGGGCTTTCAGTCCCTGCCTGATTCCGTGGGTTTTCCATAAAATTTCATTCTGGGGTTTTCCTCCCATCACTGAAACTGCAATTTCTTCTCATTGTCTTCTCTCTACAGGTTTTCTTCAGGCTTGTAAGCTACAGTGCCTTGGTTTCATAACCAGAAATGAATTTTAATATTAATATTAATTCTGTTTGCTCCGTGAGGTTTCTCACAAAATTAAACACAGAAAAATTTGTGTTAATTAAACATAATTATTTAAACACATAATTTAACACAACATACTGGAATTTGTATCCTTGTGGAGTCATTTCTTTGTTCTCGTGTACTAAAGTTTTCGAGTTTGAAAGTGTACATGTACTTTCAAAATGCTCCTATTTTAACCAGAATTAATTTCCTGGGCTGAAATTCGGACTTAATACCCCTTACATAAAATATTTCAATTTGCGACGAATCAACACACCTTGGAAATTCCTAGTTTTTGAGTAAAATCCATATATCTATTTCGTGATAACCTTGTGGTATATTCACCTATAGAAATTGCCCTGTGGAGACGTATACAATCTTTTGTACCCTATTGTGCACATATCTCCACAGGGTATGTACCAGATCCATTTAACATAAATTAACACTTGTCCAAAACAGTGTTTTTGCCTGTTAGGTCTATATTTATTATTTACTAGCTGAAATAATTGGCAGACCTTAAAGTTCAACCATTTTCATGCATTTTCAGGTTTCTTCGTTGGTATCCTTGCTTCGCGGGTCGGCGTACGATGGGTATCAATGGCCGGAGCAGTAGTCATGGCACTGGCAACCATATCTGGTTCATTTACAACAGACATCAGGCAGCTGTATGTTTGCAATGCTGTGGCTGGTGAGTTGATAAATTGATAGAGTAGGGACGTGCCAGCCGTGATGGCCGGCCATGATTATTGGTATTCTAGCGGACATGGAAACGGAAGCTGTCTTCTTTCCGGTTTTACTGCAGTAGAAACACATCAAAGTCACCATGGAGCTAGCTCCATGAAGTCGCGTGGATCCAAACATGGTTACTGCCAAGCAAACTTTTTTGAGCAATTAAATCTCTGTGCTTGGACTTGATAGACCACTTGCACTATAATGAAAATCATATAATTCGTTCAAAACATCCGATTTTGTTCAACAAATTCACTTTGCATGCCTACGTGGGGATTGTGAACGTTCAACCAATGAAAATTTAAGAGGCACTGGATTTTGACACTGGAAAAGTGTTTAAGACCAGCTAGCCATGTCTTTATCATCCGTTTAATACCGGCCACGTGACGGGCTCTCGACCAATAGGAATAGCTAAACTGTCTGAGGTATTTATGAATGGTCTTTTAAAGTTCAAATCATCGAATCATTCTCAACAAATGTGACTATTACAGTTTCGTATGTAAAAAAAAAGTCTGAAAAGGTAGGACTATAGACTCTCATTTCTTTTGTGATGCCCAAACAAAAACACTTAGCTGACTTACTATTAAAGACCCGTTTTGGTGAATTTTGGTAATGATTTTCTGTTTTCAAATTTTGTTTTAGGTATTGGTGCAGTGACAGTGGTTTCTCCAGGCGCAATTATTATCGCTCAGTACTTCAAGAAACGGTACGTCTTTGCCAATGGCATCGCCACCCTCGGTTTAAACATCGCCCAAGTCATTTTCCCGCCGCTGATTCGCCTGCTGATCTCCGCGTACGGCTGGAGGGGCGCCATGTTCATTATTGGAGTTTTACAACTGAACGGGGTGGCTGCTTGCGCCCTCTTCCGACCGCTCAAGACCAACCAGGACCGACTTCCATCCCGATCCCGCTCAAGTCTGGAGTCTGGAGAGCTGCATGACGTCACCACGGAAAGTGAAGAGCAAGGAAGATGTTCAAAGCATATCTTGAAAGAGCAAGGAGAGACAGTACGGAAGATGAAGAGGTTTCTGAGTATTTTTAACAACCTGCAAGCGATGATGATCGTGATAGCCGGTTGTCTCCAATCCACAGGTTTGGTCATGAATCTTACACATCTCCCAGCCAGAGCCAAGGAAGCTGGCTGGTCCAACACCCAAGGAGCCATGCTAATCTTAGCATTCGGTATACCCTCGGCAATCACCCGATCAGCGCACGGCTGGTTCGTCGGCAAAGGCTACATCGATGCCTTCAACCTTCAACTCTTTGTCCTACTTGGCGCCTCCGTGACCACTTTTCTGAACCCCGTATCAGACAGTTTGATCTTCTTGGTCTGCTACGCTGTTGTTTTGGGCGGATTTCTTGGTGTCGGGTTACCACTTTTAATAGCGAACACAAAGACGGTGGCCAGTGGCCCTCAAGTACCTGCGGCTCTGAGCTTGATGTGGGCTTCGTTTTATTTCGGTGGAATTGGTTCAATTCTGGCAGGTAAGGTTGGCTTCTTGGAAGTATTTTCTTGAGAACGACTGATCAGAATTACCTCAAGTAGGCTTTACCCCTGTGTTTAGTTGACTTTCGATGACTGCCACTGTCAATAATTTCCTTTCGATGTTTAAAAAGTCGGCATTATTTTCAAGAAGTTTTATACTTAGTCACATTGTTGTCGCTCTGTTTTAATTCCAGGCCAAATCTTCGATGCCACAGGAAACTACGTGGCGCCATTTTTGACGGATGGTTCCTTGTTTCTGGCGTCTTTCCTGTTGTTTGCCGTGGTCACAGTTTTGAAGAGAAGACAGGGCACCAGACATAATAAACTGTAGCCAACAAAGACAGTCCTGCACGGGTGTAAATAAAATGATATCAGGCGATTCCGCACTTGAAAGAATTTTTAAAATGTAAAATTTTCGGATATTGTCCAATCACATCGCTATTTTTGTTTATACAGAAAACTTCAATTCGTTACCTTGCCTCGGCGCGGTCCGCGCCAGCGTCGGCTCCTTTTTCTCCGTTTCAGAAGGTTACTTTGTTATCTTTTGGACTGAAGTTAATACAGTAAAATGTTTCCAAAGAAAAATTACTTGGTAATTGAGCATCGTTTTTTTGTCTTTGAGTGTCTGAGGGATTTTTCGAAAAGAGTTGTACGCAAGTAGCGCCATTAAAATTAGCGCCCACTCAAATTGAAGTGCGCCACCACGCTAGGAACTTTCAACGAATGAGGTCGCTCGCCAGGTTGCTGATTGAGGGCGCTGTTTTCAAACGGAAGAAAAGAAATGTGTTTTGGAGCCTGAAGTAAGTTCTAAAGAGATAAAATCATGTCTGAAAACGTTTTTTATGTGATGCATAACCCTTTGAAAAATGTAGGGCATGATGGTTTGAACAGTTCTGTATAATACTTACATACTTAGGCCATAATAATTGAAGTAAAAAATCCCCGAAAATTCGGGAAAAGTGAAACGAAAGTGTTCTGCCATGTCACTTGTCAGCTTGGTCAAGTTATTAAAACATCAGTTTTGGACTGTCTAACATAACAACTTGAACTTTGCATTTGTCAAAAATACTAGCTTGAACAGCACACGTAATATCAAGCTCACTGCGACACTAGGCTCATGACATGGGGAGATTCGCCAGAAGATTCTCCCCATATCATGAGTTTAGTGAGCTGGATATTTCAGCTAATTTCAAAATGACTTTTTCAACCTAACTTAGCAGAACAGCAGATTTTCCTTATATTAAATATAAATGATAAAACAATTAATTGCATCAGGAGATTGCAAGTTTTCTCAGTGTACCCAAATTAAGTGAAACGAAGCTCACTGCGCTTCAAATAACTTTCAATTACATTCAGCTTTTCAGAATCTCGCCCTGAGGATGTTCTCATCAGGATCACCTAGCAACGCTCCAGTTGAGTGCAAGACTCTCCAGCACTACCTGATCAACAGCACCTGTAAGAGGGCGCCCTCCATTGAGCCCACCACGATGGAGAATGATATTCTTTCCATTACAGACAGCAGTCATCACTGTGCCTCGGTACAGAGCGAATTCAGCACCAAACTACTGGCTAACCTGAACTCGGGAATGCCATCTGATTGGGAACTGAACAAGAAGAAGGACAGGTACCAGACTGGCCTGAATCCGAGTTTGAGGGAGTTTTGCGGTCATACAACTTGCAGAGTAAGATTAGAAGAAAAAACTTCCTCTTGACAAAGACTCTGACTTTTATAGTTTATTTTTCGGTGTCGTTAAACAAAGTATATTTTATGAGTCTTAAATTTCCCTAAGTTTCTATTTTGATTTTTAGACAAGGAGTAAAATGACCTATGATGTTGAGGGTGTGGCCTAAGGGTGTTGCCTTTTGGGTGTCATCATTTTTGGGGTGTCACCTAACGTGTGTGGCCATCGGGTGTGACATCAAGGTGTGGCTGCCCTCCATAAACCAGTAGCTTAAACAACCCTACCCAACCCTTTTACCATCAGGACACATGCCTGTTTGAGACTTACCAGACATCTCGAGAACCCACAGCTGACAGAGACGCTGGAAACGGCGAGGACGGCAAACCTCCGAGTCTCTCCTACCTACCAGAGAGGCAGCATGAGTACCGGTGGGACGGTCCACCAGTGAACACCCAGGGTGACTTACAAAGGGACCTAGACACGCAACAGACTGAACCAGATGATGTACTGAGTGGAATAGGTATGGATAGCCGACGATCAGGGCTGTAGGCAAGCCCATCACAAAGTTTACCACAAGTCAAAATTCTGTAACTTGAAAAGTATATGACTGATTCGAATTATTCTTGTACTAAAAGAAAGCTTATTAATTGGGTTTTCATATCCCCTAGATTTTGAAAGTGCTGCATGCAGAACTTCATTAACAAAATGGTCCTGAAATTTGGGTTGCTTCTTTCTTTTTTTTACTCGCCCTGTATTGAAAGTTTAATATGAGGATTGTTGTATGATAACCCAATGTTCCTTTAAGAATCCTTATGTTTCTCGTGAATGTTTATGTCTGTGATATTTCCCATCCGTTCAGATTACAGCTTGAGCCAGTTAGTCGAGGCAGAGATTGAAGCCTTCAGAGTCAACCTTCACAACCTCATATCCGACCACCATCAGCAGTACAGGCAGTTGCTTTCCCCTGGGAATGAGGCCGTCACTGAACAGGTAAAGTTCGAGCCTTGTGTACTGAAAGAGTCACTTCAGTCGTTCCAATGCAGACTAATCTGGCAACAGCTGTTTTCTGCGGTAGCACCAGGCTCGGGTGAGTTGTACTCTATGCACGCACTCCGGGCTCCTCCGATCACTAGGGTTACCATAATGAGCGCACGCCTTGTCTCTAAGAACGTGTGCAGCATGAGCGCGAATGTGGTGCCACCTCAAAATGCCCTCTAATTTTGTTAACTTGGTTCGTCTATCTGGGCAAAACACGGATGGTAACACCTGATTTTGCACAGACAAATGCATGTTTTTCTAGAAAACTGACAATCAAGAGTTAAGCATTTTTACATATTAGCAATAATTTTATCTACATTTCAGAGAGCAGTTTATGATCAACCAGCCAGCAACGGGGACGCAAACTATGCGTGGTCTCCTATGAACTCCTCTGAGAAACCACAAATGTGAGTTCTCCCCTCCCTAGATACCCCCTCCAGATCCCAGATACCCCCTCCAGGTACCCCCCTAGACACCCCCTCCAGATACCCTCCCCAGATACTCCCCCCCCCCAGATAACCCCCTCAGATACCCCCTTCCAGATTACCCCCAACCCACCCACCCACCCACCCACTCAACCCTTGTAAGGCATCACACCTACTTACCGAACCAGGAATCAATTACTTAAATGTTGCCCAACTTAGTGTTCATTTGACACATTAAGCCATGCAGTGCACTTGCTAACCTAACTACTCAGTGTCAGTTGCATTAAATAAAATACGCTTTCAAAAGAAATTGTCATCAACAATAATCTTTACAAAAAAAATCACAGAAGAAAAATGTCTTTCAAAATGTATGAGAAGTGTCATATGACAAGAATCTAGTTATTGGACATGATATCTACAGATTTGGGCCTTCCACTTATAAAATTATGTGCTCTCTCGCTCTGTTATGTGCTTCCCTCATCAGACCGGGACAGCAGATAACTGAACGGAATACTTCAGTAATGACTCATGCGTGTAAAAATGTGCAGCGTGTATTTATCTACTGATAAGATCGGACGGTTGGAGTGCATTAAATCATAATGAACAGCATAAAATGTCATACAAAGATTGTCAGAGACGTCTACAATAATTATGACTGATACGGAAATATTTATGAAAACTCCCCTAGGCAGGTTTAGAAATGCTTTCTATAAATAACCTGGTTTATCTTTACGCTGCCATTATCCAATTGTGTGTTGAAAATCTTGTCTTTGTTCAGAGTGGATTTTATGTTTGTAAAGTTGTTGAACTGTTTGTAACAAGAGCGTTTGCTGAGTGACGCACTCAATAGTTTGTTTATTTTGGAAGAGAATGGCATTGTTAAAAGACCCCATTTATACGCAAGATTGATTGAAAAGTAAACAAAAACATCTACAGGTGCTTTGGAACAAATCCTTTGCCAGCTGTTAATTTTTAACAGAATTAGGAAAAATAAGAAAACCGGTCTGAGAAAAAGTGCTATCCATATTTGTGCACCTGTTGACTGTGTGGAATAACATCATAATTTTATTTTATTAACGTCATAATCATTTTTTTCTTCAAAAACACCTTAAACTCTCCATACAAGCTAACATCACTCCGCAAGTAACTCCTAAAATGCAACAACGAAACAATTGGTCGACGCATTTCAAATCCTTTTCAGAAGTGCTAAAGAATCCTGAAGTTTATTTTAAAGTTCCCTTTCTTCCCTTTTCTGATCTTGTTTCTTATTTCTTAGAGAGGAATCTTCTAGTTCCAGCTACAGCATGCAAGATGAGGAAATGATTCAACTCTATCATCCGAACAACAGGTGGGTATAATAACAAAGTCATGTCAAGAATCAATCAATCCGTTAATGAAACAATAGATTCTTTGCATTGCAGCCATCTTGGAGGTGTGTGCTTTTGTTCCACTGGGGTACGCATGAGTTGACCTGTTGTGCGTTCATTGTGAATGAATTAAAATAACGAAAAAAATACCACAAAGATGGCCACTGAATGCAAAAGATCCATAATGAAATGCAAAAAATAATCAAATTGAATTTGGTATAAGTTACAAATTTGTATTTGTTTAGCATGACAAGCAAAATAAACTGTTTTAATTTTTTTTCCCCCAAGGTGGGGGGGGGGAGCTTCAGGGGTTATGAATGGATACCAATAAGAACAACTTGATATGTAATTGGTCATCTGGATATTTTCTTTTCTTTTCCTTTTTCAAAGTCTTGAAGATGAAGTTAACAGCGCGCTACTCCAACTACTGACTTCTGCCAGTGCAGTTAGCCACGCCCTCAGAAGACATGAATATTCAACATGACCTGATTCTAGTTTCAAACATGGACCTTTGGGTTATGAATATGCATAATTTTTTTTAAAATATTGATAAGAAGTTGTTGAGAGGATTGTTACCAAGAATGTGCATGTTGTAAAAATCTGTCCCTTTAATATCACAAGTATTTGCCGATAAATATAAACCATGTTATGTACAACTGTTCATATCATCCATGTTCATTCTGAAATTGAAATAAATGTTGAGTGTAAAACAAAAACACGTTTTGCTGTTTGTCGTCAACTCTTTTATTGTCACTTCATTTAAATTGAAAATGATCCTTAGTACTCTTTTATGATTTGTTTTTCTAGACTTTGTGTAAAAGATGATTATTAGTTGCCTGTTTTGCAATGGTGACCTTATATTGACCTCTCCCCTTTTTCTTTCTGTCCTAATAATTGTTTTTGACTTGAAAGTTTTCGCCATGAGTAAACAAAATTCCACGGTGCTGTCATCAAATTCTCAATTATTAATGTTCACAGAGCCAGAAAAATCATAATTTTACGATCATTGCCGACAAGTGCTGACTAAATAAAGAGCCATTTGTTCATTTCCCTGTATTGAGACCTTGAATGTATTAAGCCAAAATTACGAGCGTCGCTCAAATTCCTGGAAACTCGCGCAGCACAGGGAATTTAACAGCAACAATAAAACGCAATTTCTTATAAATTTGGGTGTTTTTTTTTTTAATAATCTTGACAAGAGCATCGGCTCGCGGTTTAAGTAGGTCTACCCAAGCAAAAAGCTAAGCCCCAGGTCATAAAGTTGCCAGATTGTGATGGGCACAATTTTTAGGGTGGCACATGATTAAACAACTGACAGTTAATAGAGAAGAAAGTTTTAGTGAAGGCTTGGGAAACCATTTATTACTTGCCACATAATTGTACGACAAAGTCATGTACTGTACATGTACATGTACATGTACTTTCAAGATATTTCCAGTAAACACTGCATGGGATATGTGGCCGACTCATTCAGCCCCGCCCAATGAAGTTTTGACCAATCACAACCGATTATGATCAAGCAGATCATAAAAATACGTGACCTATATAACGCGCGCGTCTGAAACCAGTAGAGGCTAGGCGCAGACGCACGTGATGTTGCCCACTTGCACAGTGCCCACGTGGAGAGTGGGAGGGGCCTAATGAATCGGTACTACTTTTTCGTGGGGTAATAATACAGAAAAGCATCCG